>JAECWJ010000394.1:0-55075 GCA_018150375.1 Drosophila sturtevanti | reverse complement strand
TGATTGGTCGCTGCCGACGTCGATATAGCAAAACGAGGCCAAGGGCAATGCAAGTTTGAAACTTGTAAATCAATGATTGCAAAGTTGTCAAAGTGAACACATCATAATAGTTAAAATAAATCAAAGTGATAACAAGTTTCTGAGTGAACCTAAAAGGACAACGAAGGAGGAACTAAGTACCTGGGCAGGCTCAAGGGTCAAGACACCAAGATACTGAGGAATAGTGAGCTAAGGCATGGAGCATAGGTGAGTGGACAATAAGGGAACATGGCGGGGAAAATTAGCTCGGTTCGCGCAGTGGTTTTCCGGTGTGGTAGGTAGGAGTGAAATTAATAAATGAAAAGAAATATCAAAGCAAAATTAATAAAGTTAAAATCAAATGAATCTAAATCAGTGCCTCCGTTCTTTCATTTATATTGTCATGTGTGACCTCCCGTGTTCGACAGCCAACTTAATCCTGCTCTACCTAAACTCACACCAAGGTCCTTATTTCTAAACCATGTATGGTAGACAGGTTAGATGTTCCACCATCCTTAAGGATGCGCTAAGTGGACCACTACCCTTTTTGAACATTTGTGTTTTTTTTATGTAAATAATTTAATTGGTCTATAGTGTAGACAGTTAAGTGATTCAATCTCCGGGTGATACCCTAATTGATTTCTTAGCTGATTTTACACTGATCATGTATAGAGATATCTTCATTCAAATCAGTTTCCGGGTGATACCCTAATTGATTGGAGGGAGATTCCCTATACATTAACGTAGTAATTGTTGTCTCGTGCTGAAAGTTTAAGTGATCTATAGGATGGATTGTTAGGTGAATCAATCTCCGGGTAATACCCTAATTGATTCCTTAGCTAATTCCATCCTGATCATGTATAGCGACATCTTCTTTCAAATCAGTCTCCGGGTAATACCCTAATTGATTTGAAGTAGATTCACTATGCATTAAACGTAGTAATTGTCGTCTCGTGCTGTAAGTTTAAGTGATCTATAGGATGGATAGTTAGGTGAATCAATCTCCGGGTAATACCCTAATTGATTCCTTAGCTAATTCCATCCTGATCATGTACAGCGACATCTTCTTTCAAATCAGTCTCCGGGTAATACCCTAATTGATTTGAAGTAGATTCACTATGCATTAAACGTAGTAATTCTGTCGTCTCGTGCTGTAAGTTTAAGTGATCTATAGGATGGATAGTTAAGAGAATCGATCTCCGGGTGATACCCTAATTGATTCCTTAACCGATCCATACTGATCAAGTATAGAGGTATCCTCATTTTAAATCAATCTCCGGTTGATACCCTAATTGATTTAAAGAGGATTTTCTATTCCTGAAAACTTAATCGTTGTGGGGTTGACTCCCTCTCTGCAATTTTCGGGGCTCGGTATTTTTTATTACAAATTTTCTGTAAACTAAAGGCCGTGGGGAGACTGAGATATGAACCCCGGCCGGAAAATTTCCTTACAGCCTAAAGTTTTTTCTTTTTTCCTGTACGTTTTGTAGGTTTAAGTTTAATTTGCGTTGGAATTTTTAGCAAAGGAAAGGGAAGAGGCGGAAGGAACTACGTAACTCACTTAAACGACTAGACAAAAAAGCTCAACATGATTGGTTGAGCTGGAATCAGTAGTTTAGTTTTCTTTGTGCGGGAGGCTGAAGCGTTCGTCGCGAAATCAAAGCCGGGAGCAGCGGCGATCGGACCAAAATATAGGAGTTCATGTAAAATTTGTTAAGGTCAAAAGAAAAAAGAAAAAAGTTTTTCTCACAAGAACTGTTTTGAACAACTCACATTTTGACCGAGGTACCTCTTATCTTTCCTATTTTTCTATAACTTATAGTTGTTGATATAACTTTTATTCACGTAGCTCAAAATTTAAGATCGAATTAGAACGAAGAAACAGACAGACGGACAGACGGCCATGGTCTTATCGATTCGGCTTTCAATGCTGATCAAGAATATATATACTTTATGGGGTCGGAAATGATTATTTCTATGCGTTACAGCTGGTCAGCTGTTTGTAACGCATAGAAATATTCGTTTCCGACCCTATAAAGTATATATATTCTTGATCAGCATTGAAAGCCGAATCGATATGACCATGTCCGTCTGTCGGTTACTACATACTAAATCGAACTTAAATTGAGCTACGCGAATAAAAGTCATATAATTCTGTTTGTTGATGATGTATCTAAATCAAGTTTAAAGATTGGTCGGATCGGACAACTATAAGGTATAGAAAAATAGGAAAGATCACAGGTACCTCGGTAAAAATTTGTGTTGTTCAAAACAGTTCTTGTGAGAAAAACTTTTGTTTTTTGAGATATCTCAACCACAGATGACAATTCTACTTTTACACCTTACCAGCAAGTTTGATTCAGATCGGATAATAAACACC
Source organism: Drosophila sturtevanti (assembly GCA_018150375.1). Taxonomy (NCBI): domain Eukaryota; kingdom Metazoa; phylum Arthropoda; class Insecta; order Diptera; family Drosophilidae; genus Drosophila; species Drosophila sturtevanti. The sequence goes on along the minus strand of JAECWJ010000394.1, from coordinate 52,677 downwards.
GACATAAATCAATAAAATCAATAATCAACCCCCATCAGAAAAAGTATGTTTTTGTGAGAAAAACTTTTTTGTTATTTAAGATATCTCAACTTGGTGAACAGATGAGAATTATACTTTTACATCATACCATTAAGTTTGAATCAGATCGGATAATAAACATGTATGCATATGCAGCCAATTAAATACGTTTATATTTGCTTTTATATATGCATACACAAACAACATACATACATACAAATAAACAAACATATGTATATGTGAACACGTGCTTGAAAAAACTACAAGCTCAGTGCGATACAGAAAGAGACAGAAAACTATTTGTATTGTGTTGTTATTTTCTTGAATTCGTCCGAAAATTTATAGAGCGAGAAGCTGGACCCTTGCAATGTATAACGAAATAGCAGGGCCGTAAATTTCAAGTTTGGTAGCGCAGTAGGTAGAGATCAATTCTAAAAATGAAATATAAGCGGAGGTTCAATTACGGCAGTGGAGAACTCGAATATTTTCTTACTTTTTCTTTTTTTTGCTTTAAATTTTTTTTAAATTTTATATTTCCAATTTTTGAAATATCTTGAATCCGATATGACGGAGAAAGTAATCAATTAATGTGCAAGGGTATTGTTGAGTTAGACATTGATTTTCTACACTGCGGAATTTTGGAGCAGACTAACACAGTTTTTCAGTTTCAAATTCATTTATTAACTCTACGTGTGTTAACCTAATATAAACTATTTTAATGTTATGGAGCACCCTTGAAATTCGTTAGCTTTGTTAAAGAATTTTTTGGGTTGACCCGAACAAACTTTTTTAAGTTTAATTTTAAAGAATTGTTGAGTTAGACATTGATTTTCTACCAACACAACACAGACCAACACAGTTTTTCAGTTTCAAAGTCATTCATTAACTCCACGTGTGTTAACCAAATATAAACTATCTTAATGTTACGGTGCTGGTACAGCTTTAAAATTAAACTGTGCCTATGTAGTTTCTGTCGTCAACTGATTTGCTATCTGCATGGCACAAGCATAGAAGCGACTTTGAAACTAAAGCACAGATGCAACGGTTAAATTCCCAGCATATAGGCTGGCGTTTTGCTAAGTATGTAAGTGCAAAAAAAAAATATATGTAAATGTAAATGTAATGGGTTACCCATCTACTGGCTGGCTGGGTGGTAATGAGATTTCGGAGGCAACTCCGATTGCTATTTGTGGTTTTTTGTAAACCACTTGCCACGTCTAGTCAGGGCTTGAACATATTCCTTCAGAATTGGTCGGCAAATTGTTGCGCGGCCTGCCACATATGCCGCACGCTAAATGTTAGGTCAAAGATTGGCTTATAGCCGCCTGCTGATCCAATTAACAGATGGTTTGGTGTGATAGCCTCGTCATCTTCGCTGTCCAGTGAAACAAACGTAAGAGGTCTGGAATTTAGGATATATTCCACCTCCCAGAGAGCGCTTTGCAGGCCTTCGCTGGTGAACTTTTTAGCTGGATAAGTTGCATAGAGCGCCGTTTTTACGGAGCGTACAAGTCGTTCCCCCCATATGGGGAGCCGCTGGTGGGTTAAATTTCCATTTGATGTTATTAAACGACGATGTGACTTCGTTAATATTGACCTTTTGCAGCTCGTCGCAAATAACCTATTCAGCAGCTTTAGAATTGGTTCCATTGTCGCTATAGTTCTCCCTCGGAGTTCCACGCCGGTTACAGAAGTTTCGGATGCACATAATGCATGAAGCGGTATCCAGAGAACATGCCAATTCCAAATGTACTGCCCTTATGGTTAGGCAGGTGAAGATAACGCCCCACCTCTTCTCCCTGCGTCGTCCTACCGTCACAAGAAGAAGGCCAAAGTAGTCAACGCCGACGTATGTGAACGGTCGTTGGTAGCCGGCCAGCCTAGCTGCTGGTAGAGGTGCCATCTGGGGTACGATTGGTTTGGCACTCTGATTTTTACAGCGTTGGCAGGACTTTCGCATCTTTTTGTACAGAACTCGCAAACGTGGTATGTAGTAGATGCCTCGTATTCTGTTAATACACGTCTCATGAGAAGTGTTGTGCATTTCCTGGTGATACCAATTAACTGTAAGTCACGTAACATGATGACCATACGGGAGCACTATTTGATTTTGGCTGCACAGGTTGTCTGCTCGTCCTCTGGTGCGCAGCAATTGGTTTTCATCTAAGAAAATCCGTTAAGCCATTTTGTGAATTTATTAGAATGGATGCCTTGGTAGCAAAATCTGCAGGGTTTTCATTAGTAGGTACCCAATTTCATTGTTTGGAATGGACATTGAATTTAACGGGGCCACCTTTGCCTTAGAAGCCACAAAGCTGAGATAGGTTGATTCCCCTTGCCGTATACGTAGGTAGGAGACCGCTGCATAGGCCAGTTCACTGGCATCCACGAACGTGTGCAGCTGAATGTCTTGTGTGCGTTCGCTGCTGCGGAAGTAACATCTAGGAATAGATACACCAGCCATTTTTGGTAGGAGACGTTTCCATCGTATCCATTTAGGTACAAGGTCTTCTGGTAAGCTGTCATCCCAGCCAATGCTTGTGATGCGAGAGGATACTGGTGCTGGAATCGATCCGCGTTTTTGTCTCTGATATAATGCGCGATACAAGGTGCGCAGTTGATCCCAAAAGTGAGCGCTTCCATAAGGTATACTTCTGGCTGATGCGTATCGTTGCTTTCGTTGAACCAAAAAAACCTCTGGGCGTGAGTGTCCGTTGGTTTTACTCGAATTTGGTGAAACATTTCAGCAATGTCCCCGCAGATGGCAATGCGTTCCACTCTAAAAGCGATAAGTAGGTCCACTAGTGGTCTTAATAGATCTGGTCCACTGTGGATGAAGTCGTTTAAGACTTTCCCTCCTGCCTGCGCTGCTGCGTCCCATACAAGACGAACTCTTCCTGGCTTATTTGGATTCTTCGTAATGAATGTTGGCAGATACCATACTCGATTGTTTGGTACAGCAATCTTCTCCGGGGTCAGTATTCGGGCGCAGTCCTTTTTGATGAGGTTGTCTATTTCCCTTTGTGTCTGTTCTCTTAGCTGGGGCTGCCGAGAGAATTGCCGTTGAAGACATTTAAGTCGTGCGAGGGTATTTTCGTAGCTGTTAGGCAACGTGACGTTAGGGTCTTTCCAGATTAGACCGACTTCATATCTGCCATCCTTCAGAACCGCAGTTGATTGTAGACCTTTTAGCGCCTAAATTTCCTCGTCTGATGAAATCGTCCTCTGTGGAGTTGAATCTAAGGAAAAATTGCAGTTGCATAGATGTTGCGCAGCCTTGGAGCGTCCATCCCAAGCGAGTCTTAGATGCAATTGGTTGATGCCACTTTCCCTCATTAATTTTGAGGGGCACGGCGAGGTTCCAGTTGTTTGTACCGATGATAATGCTGGGGCGTACATTAGAATATGACGCTATGGGTAGTCCCGCCAAGTACGGGAACTGTTCAGCGAGTGCACGCATGCCGATGGACTGCACTGGCAGATTTAGTCCATCTACACTGTGGACATCCTCCAGGGGGAATCGTTTGCCATTATCTGGGTTCGCAATAGTTAGCGTGATGCATTCCGATGAGCCTTCTTTCCGTGTAGTATTGTCTGTCCATTTTAGACATAATGGTTTAGGTATGCCTTTCAAGCCCAGCTGTTTATAAATCTTTTCTTCGATGAGTGTTACTGATGAGCAGGGCCGGATCAAACACATTAATGTCATGGGGCCAGGTGTGGTGGGGGCCCTTAAAATAGAGCTCAATATCCCAGTGACAAGAATTAAATATTATAAGAGTCATATACTTACGTACTTGATTTTATTGAGAATAATGAATACATAGCGTATATTAATTATAGAATATTAACTTTTCGCGATTTTTTGTGCGCAAAACTTGTAATAAGGGATTCGAAAGAGAGATTGCGAAGGATATCATTTTCCAAACTTAGACGTGTCAAATGAGCTAATCGATATTGTCCCATGGTCGTTTAGTATTTATTATGTTAAACTAGGGTAGTAACGTGATCTTACGTGTTTCCTTGTTAAATTGGTAAAAAACAGCTATTCACAAAATTTTTCTTCGCGGCTGGTGGAGGCCCTTCCGTGGTGGAGATCCTGGGGCCCTGGCCCCTCTGGCCCCTATGATAATCCGGCCCTGCTGATGAGCCCTCATCTAGAAATGCAAAGGTATTAGTTACTTTGTTTTTATTTATAATTTAAATTGGAAGAACACGGAAATGGGTTTGACCCGGGTCTCTGTGCATTTGCATCAGTTTGGTCTCCTGCTGGTGCACGTTTCGAACCGTCTCCTTTACGGTGGGTTCTGTTGATTGCTGCTCCTCGTGGATCAGTGGGTGGTGCATGCTCTTGCATCCTCGCATGCCACATACTTTAGCTCGTTGGCATTTCCGATGGTGACGATTAAGGCACTGATTGTACAATTTGTAGTTGCGTGCGATTGACTTCTTCTGTTCCAAAGACATCGACCTGAAATTCGCACAGTTCTGAAGTTTATGTGGCGCTTGTTTACAAACGACGCATTTGGTTGCCTTGGACCGTGTATCTGCTGCATCCATGATGGCAACAGCAATTTGCACTGTACCATCTCTCGTGCTTTACATTTTAGGCTAGCTTGCAGTCGCATGAGATTCTCGGCGTCCGTATAGCCCGCAATCTCCGTGCTGGTTTGGAAGCTGCTATAAAACAATGGCCAGTTTTGCGGATTTCCATCGAAGGTGGGCAGTCCCTTCGGAATTGCTTGACGCGCTGCGATTTGCGATGCACTTGGTGCTGTTAGATGTGCCACGCGTGGTTGAAAATTTGTGAGTTTCGGCTGTTGCATTGCTGTCATGCGTGGTTTTATTGTTGACGGTGAATATATTGACTGCATCTGGTTCGCCGCCGTCAGTGGCAACGTGTTAAAGAGTTGCCACGTGTCACTTTTCGTTGGTTGCGTTACCATTGTATTTAATTTTGCAATAAAGCTGGCAGCCGTTGTTTTTGCAAAATCCGTTATTTCTGCTGACGATGATGCAGCCTGGGGCCCATCTACACGCATTGGAGACAGTCTGCAGAGCGTTGGTTAAGATTGTGGTGGCGACTTCGGTAGCTAGGCTTGCGCAGTCACAGCTCCAGCTGCTATCAAGGCCGTCTCCCTTGGTTTCCACACAATCGAAATGATACCAGGAGTGACATTGATTGCATTGGACCATTTGGTCGTTATCCTCCTGCAAGCATCTCTTGCAATGCTATACCCCGCTGGACAGATTTCTATTTGACATGACTCCTCGTGACTTTGGAGTTAACTTCACTATGCAGAGATATTGGTAATTTTCATTGGACTTATCTATGTAAGTCGTTGGCGGTTGACCGTTTATGTTATACACCACTGTGTTATAAGTGGTTGTGTAATCGTTAAGGTGTTAACCCGTTATGTGATTAGATCTAAGTTTCTGGGTACACCCTTGAAATTCTATATTGCTGAACGTCATCTGATTATGGTGTCATTCCAAAAGTTTAACAGGTTCGCGCCTCTTAGTTTCTTTGCTTCCTTCTGCCATTCAACGGTTCCATTGAAGTCGCTTAACATCGTCGATTTCTTCTACTTCTGGGACGTGGTCTGCGTTGCTAAAGTCGCACAGTACTTGTTCTCTCCTGATTATCTTAGGGATACAACTATCTTTAGTTAAATTAACAATTTTTGTCTTAACGCAAATTTTTATATTGTTGTAGTTTTTACAATTATTTGATACTCCGTAGAGTTCTTCTTTACATTGAAGTATTTCTTTGTATTTGAGATTGATGATACTATTGTTCTTTATTACAGGTTTGACGATTGAATTCTTGCAGTCTATTTCTTCTAAGTTAGGAATTTTGACAATTTACAAAAGTGTTGTTTCATTATGCAAAATTTAGACATCTGCGAATTCTAACATTTTTTTTATATTTAATGGAGGCATGTTACTTTCTTGAAACTTGTTACTGATAATTTGAATTTCTTTTTTTCCTAGTAAAAATGTAATTATTAAATTTAATTTGGCCCACTGTATGGCATATTTAATATTTATTATTTCTTCTTTTATTATCCTAATTTGGTTTTGAAAACTAACAGCTAGTTCATCACCTACAAGTGAATCTTATTTTATACTATTATTTATAGTATATTTATATATTTATTTATTTATTTGTACTATATATATAGATAGTTTAAAATTTTTGTTAATTTATTGATTATCTGTTTGTCGGTGTTATCTATAAGTTTGTTTAAATTGTCCGTCATCATTACTAAGTCATTATTGTCCGGGTTCCCTGCTATATAATTTTATTTATTTTACAAAGTTAGCTATAATACACAAGAATATTAAAGCTAAGTATATAATAGGAGCGCTAGCGATCAGGCTTTCGGCTCTATGAAGGATTATTTGTGTTAACTCTCTATTATCTCAGCTTTTAATCTGTTGAGATCCTCCTTATATTTTCGGATTTTATTCTTTATTTAAAATTAATTGTACATGTGATCTTATTGCCAATATTCGAGAGCGTGTGCCCGTACCCCGCCTCAGGATATTATACCCTTTCAGTGTGACCAAATTCAATTATCGGGGAAATAATCGCTGAGGAGAGGAGCGGGCTTATTTAAAATATTCTTAATGTTTACATTCGGCCAATCCTGACATTTGATCGACCTCGATCATACAATTTAACATACAACATACAATATACGTACATATTACAAACAGAAACTCACAATTTTATCACACGCATGCATCCACGGCTTGAGTCGAGCTGATTCTAAGATACCTTTGTACGGCAATTGAGTAAGTTGACAATCGTCAATATCGGTGACTTCGTAACGGTCATTTGGAAGGACTCGATTTATCTTATAAGGACCACGGTACTTAGGAGCGAACTTTTTGCACGACCCGGGAGTGACATCAACATTGCGAATGGCCACAAAATCATTGACCCTATAGGATAATGGTGCCTTATGCCTTAAGGCGTACCGTTTTTCATTTCGCTCCTGCGATAATTGAATTTTCGCACTTGCCTCTTGCCTAGTGGCCTCAAGGTTACAGGGGTTTTCTGAACTAAATTTCTCGTCAAGATACTCGGTTAATTCGTCTACTAGGGGGCCTCGCTGATCGCAACCAAACAACAACATAGATGGAGTTTTAAAAGTACTACTCTGCACTGAGTTATTGATAGCGAACTCCACACGACTAACTAATTTATACCAATCGGCTTGAGCTAAAGGTTCTGACAACTTTCCCAACATTGGGGTCAACACACGGTTCACACGCTCGACCTGTCCATTAGCTTGAGGCGCGGCAGTTGCTACTTTAATATGGTGAATATTTCGGTTCTCTACAAATTCAGCAAAATCAAACGACGTAAAACACGTACCTCTGTCGGATATAACTCTTCTTGGTCGGCTATAATAATCAAAATATTTTTCTAACGCGGCAGTAACTTCTTTGGTACTAGTGGAATTTACGGGATACAATTTAACAAACTTTGTGAATGCATCAATCACTACCAAAAGGTGCTTTCTTTTTGATGTGACACTCGGTAAGGGGCCTAAGTGGTCAACATGGATAGTATCAAATGGAATCGGACTCTTCGGAATACTATGCAAAGTTCTATTATGTATAGTTCTGGGAACACTATGTAGGATACACTGCAGACAATCCTTTATAAACGCTTCGACTTTTGCATTCATTAATGGGAACCAGTACTTTTCCTTCAAATTGTTTACACATTTCTCAACGCCTAAATGGCCCAGTTTCTCGTGACACCTTCTTATTAATTCCCCTTGCATGCGAGTCGGTGCATACAAACACAGTCTTTCCTTAGCATTTCTTTTGTACACTATACCATCAATTAACTCAAATCCAACATCATCGCCTTTTTCTAAATTTTCTCTTAATTTACGGATATCCGGATCTCTTATCTGTTCTGACTGCAATAATAAATCAACATCTTGCGGAGACGCACCCACTACACCAACCAGGTTTGCCGACTCATTTCGACCGAGCTGGTCACTTCTTTCACTTTGGTTACATAGTAACGGATCTTTACTCTCTTGCATTCTACTTAATCTCGGATCAACTTCCCTAACTGAGCACACGGTTTTATCTCACACGGTTTTAAATAATTCTTCCCTAAAGCGGCACACGGTTTTATTTCACACGAGTTTATCTCACACGGGTCTATCTCACACGGTTTTATCTCACACAGTCCAATCGAATCTCCACTAAACTCATTTTTCTCTGAGGGGACACACGGTTCTATTGGGGCATTCGGGTCTCTCCTCACTAACAAATCGCAAGGATCAAAATCACCTTCTGCAATATCTTCTAACAACTCGGTTTGCCGACTTAATGCGTCTACATGGCCCATGTTTGAACCGGATCTGTGAACAATGGAATAATCAAAATTTTCCAATTCCAACGACCACCGCGCAATGCGGGGATTTATTGATTTTTTACTTAAGGTTTGGACCAACGAATTGCAATCAGTAACGATCAAAAATGGTCTGTGTTCTAGATATACGCGAAATCGGCGCACTGCAAATATTATGGCCAAAGTTTCGAGTTCGAAACTGTGATAGCGGGACTCGGCGGCTGTCGCCTTTCGGGAATAATAAGAGACTGGATGCATTTTGCCATCAGTCTGTCTTTGCATGAAAGAGGCACCAAAGCCATTTGAACTGGCGTCAGTATGCAACTCAGTTTCGTAATTAGGGTTAAAGATAGCTAATATGGGCGGACTAGATAAAGCGGATCTTAACGTAACAAATGCGTTTTTAGCGGTTTTGTTCATCGGAAATGGGTCACCTTGTTTAAGCAACTCAGTTAACGGTTTGGCAATGCGGGAGAAATTCGGAACAAATTTGCGAAAATAAGAAAATAGGCCCAAGCAGGAATGCAATGCTTTGCTGTTAAGTGGTTCTGGGTATTCTTGAATAACTTTTATATGTGTATTATTTGGTAAAATTCCCTTATCACTGACTTCATATCCTAAATAATCTATTTGCTTCTGTAGGAAAATGCTTTTCTTCAAATTGAGCTCTAAATTGTACTCAATCAAACGATCTAACAGTTTTGTTAACAACTTAAGATGCTGATCCACGGTGCGAGTGGCAAGAATAATATCGTCCATATACACCACAAGTTCTCGGTCTCTAATCATATCACTAAGTATGTTCGATATAAATCTCTGAAATACAGCTGGTCCGTTCTTTAGACCAAAAGGCATTCTCAGATATTCGAACTGCCCATCGGGTGTAACAAATGCGGTATATTTAATTGAATCCTCTTCCATGCCTACATGGTAAAAACCACTTTTCAAATCTATGACGGAGAATACGGTCTTGCCTTCCAGGTATTCTAGGCAATCTTCTATTAAAGGCAACGGAAAATTATCTCTCACAGTCTTCTTATTTAAACCTCGATAATCAACGCACATTCGTATATTGCCATCTTTTTTCCGCACTAGGACAATGGGGGACGCATATGGGGAATTGCTTGGTCGGATTACATTATTGGCTAACAACTCACTAACTGTTTTAGAAACGATTCCTATTTCACGATATGATAATCTTCTAGGACTACTATGAAATGGTGTTGTATCCGTCAGACATATTCTCATCATATCTTTGGACGAGCCGTAATTAATTGAAAATCTGTCAACGTAATGCTCACTCACAATATCTCTGCACTCACGCATCGCACCTAATCCAAATTCACTACCAACAGTAATATTCCCAGTATCTGACAGCGTTGCACAAACAGTTTCAAACTCTGTTAGCCATTCTCGAAACGGGGATGCATTCGTGTTTACATTAGGGTTATTACAATTATTATGCAGATCGGTGGTGTTAATATTAATGGTATTATGCTTATGATATTTAGCAAACAGGGATGCACAGAAGGATTTGTAAACAAAAGCAATGGTACTCTTTAATGATGCGGAATTCTTTTTATACTCTCTTATATTTTCAATCAACGAGAACTTAAGACCTATTTTATTCAAGGCATCTCTACCAAGAAGTAGTTGCGTCGGCATAATATTATCGGGAATAACTAAAAATTGAATTTCATAATATTTTTCGCAAAACAGAAGTAAACATTTGACTGTTCCAAAAGTCAGAATAGAGCCACCGCTTAGTCCATGAAAAGAACTTTTAACTAATTTATCGCAATTCAAATGCGGCATCAATGCTCTACTGGCAAAACTTACTGGGCTTCCGGAGTCTAATAGGGCAAAAATATTATTAATATCGGTGCATCCCTCTTTACAAGATATTCTTAAACTTACTAATTGAAGAAATGACTTATCATCAATGGTGTCCGGGTCTTCACTAGCGCTCATAGCGGCGATCTGGGTTCGCATTGGACAATTCCGGTATTGATGGCCCATTTTGAAGCACCGAAAACAACTTCCTTTCGGTCTCTCGGGGCGTGGACAGTCGGTGCTGAAGTGACCAATCTGGCGGCAATTGTAACATTTAATCTCCTTTACAGCTGACGTAGTGGCCTGCTTACGGTCTGAAGTCGGACGAGCTTGAGGAACGTAGTTTATTGCTGGTGGCTGAACTGTCTAAAAACGAATCATCTTCTCTCGCAATTCGTTGAGAGAAGTACAATAGTACAACGGTGCGGACAATCCGGTTCGATCTCGTAGTCCGTCAACAATGTACTTGATCACATCTGTGTCTTCAAAATTACCCTGCTGAGCCATATTTCGCATAATGATGAAATACTGCAAGAGTGACTCTCCTTTGCCAATCGGGCGCTTTCTCATTTGGTTAGCAATCTCGTGGTTTGTCATTTGAAGGCCAAATACCTTCACAAGGGCATCCTTCAGCTCCTTCCACTTTGTCGTTTTTTCGAATATCATATATGCTTTAGCGGATCCCTCCAGCAGTCGGTTGCCCAACGACCAACATTGGGCATCACTCAGTACATACACACTAGCCGCTTTCTCCAGCTCACGAATCCATACGTGAATGGACAGATCACCATCACCAGAAAACTTAGGTACAGTAGTTTCTATATCCTTCAAGTTCATGCGGCAATTATATTCCGGTCTGTTTAAGTTCTCCTCCAGCTCCATAACACGCGTTTTTAGCTCAACCAGGTTCTTACGTGCTGTATACAATTCGATGCTACTAAGAATCGAAGCCAATTCGTCAGATTCGCTCGCATGTGCGCTTTCACGAACATGCACGTTCGCGTCTGGTCCTGCAGACGTCTCACGACACATCGTAGGCAACTGGTTAGCACCCACTTGATCCGGTGTACTCGGCTGCTCACTGTTTCCTAAGCCGCGCTGCTCAATAGGAGGCTCCGGACCAACATCCACAAGTTGTCCGGCAAGCACATTCGCCCATGGGCTGATTGCCTGCTCTTCGGGTACATCACTTTCTCCAGACGCTTCCAACTGATTCTCCGACATGACGGCTTTTACCAATGCTCGCAATTGGTAAATTGACGCTTCTTTGTCACAAGGTACTTCTTTGGCCGCTAGCAACTCAAACAATGCGGTTTTATTTAATTTAATGATCTCGGTGTATTTCATAAAAAGACTTTCTTTAGGTCAAACCCCACACCTGATTTGTTAACTCTCTATTATCTCAGCTTTTAATCTGTTGAGATCCTCCTTATATTTTCGGATTTTATTCTTTATTTAAAATTAATTGTACATGTGATCTTATTGCCAATATTCGAGAGCGTGTGCCCGTACCCCGCCTCAGTATATTATACCCTTTCAGTGTGACCAAATTCAATTATCGGGGAAATAATCGCTGAGGAGAGGAGCGGGCTTATTTAAAATATTCTTAATGTTTACATTTGTATTTTATTTGTTAAATTACAATCTTGTAAATAACTGTATATTTTATTTATATTTATTGTTGTGACGTAGGATAAGATGGATGAGGGTAGTATAATTGGAAAATGGGCTTTTCTAATGCTAACTAATTTTTTGCAGGTGTCCAGCAGGTGTGCGGTAGAGAGCTCTAGACCACATAAGTGGCTGTTCGGTTTTTGGGTCTCCTGACAATACATGGCTGTGGGTGCCACTGCTGTGTCCTATCCGGAGGATAGTTGCAGTTGCAGTTCCTGTATCTGTGATGAAAGTTAGCCCAGATTTCGATTTTTTGCGAGTGAAGCTGTTTGAGAATAACTTTTCGCAGATCTTTTTCCGCTGAGGGGAGTATCATGATTGTGGGATACTTTGACATTGCTTTTGCTGCATTGTCAGCCAACTCATTGCCCCTAATGCCCCTGTGGCTGAGAACCCCAAATATGTTAAGTTTTAGAGGGGTTTTTATTAAACTCTCCCGTATCTGCACGATTGTTGTGTTTGTCTTAGATATATTTTTGACAGATTCTACAGTCGATAGGCTATCGGTACATATAGTAAACTTTCCAATTCTGCCTTGTGCGGAAACGATGGCTTTCAGAATAGCTTCTGCTTCGGCTGAAAATACAGAGTAGTATTCTGGTAGTGATCCTGCTGATAGAATTTTACCATTGATGTCAACGCATGCGAATGCAGTGAGTTCAGCTGATTTTGTTCCATCAGTGAATATCCACGTTCGATTATCATACAATTTCTTGGCTGTTTCATTATAAAATAGTTGTCGGAAAGTTTCCCCGTTTGTGTGATTTTTTGGAAATTCCTGTAGCGCGCAGTTAATAGAGGATTGTCTAAGAAGCCATGAAGGGGCGCTGGAGATTTTCGGTGTTGTTGGAGTTGCGATATTCCATTCTTTGGAGAGAGCGGCGCATCGGCGTATTGTGGAGAGGTATCGGTAAGTTCTCCGTTGTTTTATAGCCTTCCGTACCACAGTTTGAAGGAGCTGGTTGGGTGAGCAGAACATTTTCGGGATAAGCAGGGCTGTTGTTTCTGCAACTCTGTCCTCTATTGTTGACAACCCCACTTCTGCTAGGACGCATTTTATTGGAGAGGCGTTGATACTGCGACGAACCGCTGTGTGGTAGGCTGGTTTAAACAGGCGGACATGTGACTTTGCGCAACAGCCGAATTGTAAAGTTCAGGGGATTTTGTCATTGAAATAATAAAGTTGATTTGATCTTTGCTTGGTGTCGGTATTTTCCGAACTCAATTTATTTAATAAAAACTTCTGTTGCTTAGCCTAAGAGTTTTTAGTATATAAGTAAGTTTGAGTTCTGTCGCTCAAAGCAGCGGCAGAACAGGAGTATATAGCATGTCATATGTATTTGTATATATTGTTAAATATGTATATATGTGCAGAAAGCATATACATGCGCTTGGTACCGGATGGTCAGAACGTCATAATGCTTACGCTGCAGTTCTCATGCTGCGGGCCAGTCCACATATAAGTGGCTGATCATATTGCGGCACTTGACGGCGGTTATGTTATGTAAACAAAGCGACAAAGTGTCTCTATGTTTATGCGCTTGATACTCTATTATTCAATTTGGGCATATGACCACTTTACATATTGTATACACTACAATACGGTGGGCATATGCTTGTTTGGCATATAACATACTACACCTCCCTTTTAGAGAAATAACGTAATAATATGTTATGTAGTTATTATTTTGTTTCTTATGTTATATGTTAGTGTTCAAATATATATATGTGTAGTTAACGTAACTATGTGGAGTTATTTTCTTATTTAATTTTTTTTTATATATATATGTAAATGTTTATGGATGTATGGTTTTTATTTTTTTTTTGTGTTAATTATTTATTTATTTGAATGTTTGATTATTTGGTATATTATAACAAAAAAATTTTTTTTATATATATAGTATCATTAAGTGTTGAAAATATTAATAACTTTTCTCTTTTGAAAAATTTATTTTTTATATGTGAAAAAAATTATTTTTTTTTTATTATTTTTTTTGTTTTTTTTTTTTTTTTATATATATATATATATATATTAACTGGTAGAAACCTTTAACCTATCTTTATGCACTAATTGCTTTTTATTCTTGCTATCTTTAATTAAAATGTTATCCCTATTTTCTATTGCTTCTATTTCATATGGGCCTAAATACTTAGGTTCTAGCTTATGGCCCGTCTCGTTTCTTAACAAGACTTTATTCCTAATTGTAATATTATCTCTATTGTCTATTCCTATGAACTTAAATGGTCCTATATATGTGGGATCTAACTTGTATCCTACTTCATTTCTTAATGGTACGGGATCTCCTATATCTATGCTTATGCTTAATGCATTATTGTCATAATATTGGTATTATAAGCTACTTCTAGACTAAACTTTACTTCCTTAACGTAATCGTCAGTATAATGTCCGGTGGTGGTGTGCAGTAGACGGTATGTTGTCTATCTTTTAGCTATTTGCACGAGTCGTTAGTTATGGATTTTTATATTCTGTTTCCATGTCCGTAATGAACGTCTTCATTGGACCGTACTTCAGAATAAAGTTCTCGAATATAGTTTTGGCAACTGTTGTTGCACTTTTGTCATAGGGGTCTCAGTATGTTTTGTTGTTTTATATTTTAGGCATTTTTGACATTTATTAATATATATTGGGATGACATGTCATATTTTTTTTTTTCAAATAATAATAATATCGTTTACTTTGGCCAAAGTTTTTGTAATGCCATTATGACCTCCTTGTATTTCATTATTTATATAATTTAGACAGTATCGCTTCTTGATCTTTTACATTTTGTATTAGGGTCACCGGCCTGAGTAGCGCTACTCTTAATATATATATTCATAATTTTATTGCCCATATTATTATTAAAAGATTCAATTGAAATTAATTCAAAGATCTTTTTGCACGGTGCCACTTGAGTTGGCTGATTTCAAGTATACCGGCTTGTATTTCAAGCCTTTGGAAGAACTGACCTAAGTCAAGTTTCCCATTGGTGTACAAATCGCTAACATCAATTCTTGCTATAACTTTATTTCCATTTTCCTAAGAACATGTATTGTTTATTATATGCAAGGTCACTACTTTACTTAATTCGTCCTTATAAATGATTTATAAGTTGGGCTTTAGAAGCGTCGATAAATGTTTGCATAAGCAAATCTACTTGTATATTTCCTGCGCAGGTTTTACTGTCTATACTGTTGCCTGGTAGTGACTTTCAGGACTTTATTTTGTATGTCTGTTTGGATATTTCGGATATTGATATCCGTGATAGGGCATCTGCCACAAAATTGTTTCGTTGTATTTAATTAATTTTTTATGGGGGTTTTTTTTTTTTTTTCATTTTAAATCAATGTCTATAATTTCATTTCAAAGTATTGCTAATTTTGTATCTACTATATTGAATTCTTGTGAGATTGTGTATTGATTGAATTTGAAATTTATCAGAGTAGTGCCTTGGGATTTAAAATTTTTTTTTAGAAATTGTAACAAAGTGATCGGAATTAATTTTGAAAAGTGAAATGTTAACTTTATTTATGTTAGTTTTACAGAAATATTGAGATTAAAATTTTTTGATTAAATAATCTTTTCCTCGGTATTTACCTCGGACCCCATTGCTGTATTTGCCTGATGTAAAATGTAGGTCAGAGTTAGCCTGCCCAGTTGCCTCTGTGCAACTGGTGACAAATTTGGTAATGGCATCATTCATATTGCTGAATGTGCCTGCCTGCATAATAAGTTTTACCTTATTGATAGCGCAGTTTCGTGTCATTGCATATACAGCCTGCGATGTGCTGTATTTGGATGCCAAATCTGGTGATAAGCCATCATTTATATAGGCTCCTTCAAGAGACTTAGCAAGATTTTCCACCTCTTGGGTGTATTTATTGGCTGTTTTACTTTTCTGTTGTAAATTAAGGAGTTTGGTAGAAATAACTTCTACTGATTCTCCTTTTATGGACTTCCTCAATCGTGCAATTACTTCAACAATTGTCTGCTCATTGCTGATCAGGTTTCGAGCATAACCTTTTAATTTTATTTTTATTAAACTTATTGCAGTTGATTCATGTGCGCCTTTTAGAGAGTCTATTAGGTGTAACGCGTCTATGAAATTTTGTAGGTTCTCAGCCTTTCCATCAAATTCTGATAACAGAGATGAGGCTAAATTAAGAAATTCTACAACTGTTTGCGCCATGATTGAGTTTGAACTTGTACTTTTGACTGCAGTGTTTCTATGTTACTGTCTGTTTTTTGTTTTTGCTACTCATGGTTTTATCAGTTGATATATAATTTTTTTTTTATTAGCAAATAATTTTAATAAATTTTTATTAGCAAATCTTTTTAGTTTTTATTCATTCAAAAGTTAGGTAAATGGGAATAAAATTTGGAATATACCTTTATTATCAAACATTCAATTTTTTTGAAAAAAAAATTTGGAGAATTTTGTATTTTGCAAAAATAAAGGGAATATGTCCGCTTTATTTTATGTTCAATTTGAGAAAGTTTGAAAAAAGATTTTGTTTTTTTTTTTTTAAACAAAAAATAGGAAAAATCTTCCTTTTACATATCCCTACCTAATTGGTCGTATAGCTTCACGGGCCATACTCTAACGGGCGATGCAGTTATCGCTTCCGCTTACAAAGGGTTTTTACAAAGCATTTTGAAACATAAATTTGTATGCCACGCAGGACATTTAACATTATTTAAAAATATTAAAAATATGATTTGTTTTTTGAAACATAAATTTGTATGCCACGCAGGACATTTAACATTATTAAAAAAATATTAAAAATTTGATTTGTTGGGCGCTCTTTGTAGCGCTGTCGGCCCTTTAAGTCTTCAACTTGGGACTGGCGCCGGTGCTAGTGGCTGCATAGGCTGCTGGTGGGGCACCGGTGCTGGTTGCTGCACAGGCTGCTGGTGGGGCGCCGGTGCTGGTTGCTGCACAGGCTGGCATGCAATGCTTGCATGTGTATTCACAGAAGGGGCTTCCTAATGGTCCCTCGCAGTCATCCGGGCACCTCTTCTTTGGTTTCTCCAGTTGTTTAGTCGGGGCTTGGCCATTCTCTGATTTTTATTAGTTGCGTCGATTGTTTGTATATGTTTTGTATCAGTATTCGTAGCAGAGGTTGAGTTTGGGTTTCTTATTCTTTGAGCTTGATCAATTTGGTCAAGCTCTCTTTGCAATGCTATTGTTGCCTCCCAACGTAATGGCGGGTTGGTGGCAAACAATAGTTTTAATATTTCCGCTTTTCTCTTTCGTAAGCGTACTTTCAAACCGCTTCTGCCGGTTTTTTTCTTTTGTACCAAACTCATTTACCTCTACTCACTCTGATTTTTTCCAAGGTGTATATTTTAATGCTGTGGTTACGACGGTATGATGGTTTTGCTGGTTGTTTTTTTTTTATTGTTTGGTAATTTTAAAGTAATTTCTCCATTGACCATTACATGGGTTCATTTTCTTTTCAGCGTATTTTTCTCAATTGTCTTCTCCAGGTTTATTTTCCACGTCCTGGTCACTGTTCCTTAGTGACCAACGTCACGGTCGCCATGTAAAGTTCAGGGGATTTTGTCATTGAAATAATAAAGTTGATTTGATCTTTGCTTGGTGTCGGTATTTTCCGAACTCAATTTATTTAATAAAAACTTCTGTTGCTTAGCCTAAGAGTTTTTAGTATATAAGTAAGTTTGAGTTCTGTCGCTCAAAGCAGCGGCAGAACAGGAGTATATAGCATGTCATATGTATTTGTATATATTGTTAAATATGTATATATGTGCAGAAAGCATATACATGCGCTTGGTACCGATGGTCAGAACGTCATAATGCTTACGCTGCAGTTCTCATGCTGCGGGCCAGTCCACATATAAGTGGCTGATCATATTGCGGCACT
This sequence comes from Drosophila sturtevanti, assembly GCA_018150375.1. NCBI lineage: Eukaryota > Metazoa > Arthropoda > Insecta > Diptera > Drosophilidae > Drosophila > Drosophila sturtevanti. The sequence goes on along the minus strand of JAECWJ010000394.1, from coordinate 34,880 downwards.
TGACGGCGGTTATGTTATGTAAACAAAGCGACAAAGTGTCTCTATGTTTATGCGCTTGATACTCTATTATTCAATTTGGGCATATGACCACTTTACATATTGTATACACTACAATACGGTGGGCATATGCTTGTTTGGCATATAACATACTACAGAATATTGGCAACGCGTAATCTATTTTTGCCAGTATAAGAGCCCTGGCGACATTTATAAGACTATTTGTATTTATTAAGGAATGTTTGGAGCTAAGATATTTTATAATGTTTAGTTTTTTTTTCAAGGTTATCTCTGAGATACAGACAGTGATTTTTAAATGTCATTCTCTTGTCGAAATATAGGCCTAGTATCTTAAGAGCCTGGACGCATTCTATAGTAAAGTTATTAAAGCTTAAACTAGAGTACGTACATCTTTTTTTTTTACAAATGTGCAAAATTTTACATTTACTGGGAGATAGGGTTGCACCAGAGCCCAGACCCCAGTTGTATATTTCCTTAAGTATATCTTTTACAATATTGTTAAGTTTTGTTAAGTCCTTGATTTTACTAAAGATTATGGCATCACCTGCGTACATGATTGATTGCATTTTTTTATGATTAGATACAATTTTTTTGATTTCTTCAAATGCTATAGTGAAAAGAATAACCGAAAATGGCGATCCTTGGGGAATGCCAGTATATAAATTGTGATAGTTTGAAAGTACGTTGTTGATCCTGACTCGAAATGAGCGGCGGGACATAAAAGCCTTCACTATATTGAAGACTTTTGTACCCACCCCCCATTGTTCGAGTTGCTGAAGAACAGTATGGGCTCCCACGCGATCAAATGCCTTTTCGAAATCAGTCGCCAAAAGCGTGACATGAATTCTTGAGGAAAGGGCGTCTGACACGAAGTGCTGCAAGTGCAGCAGAGAGTCCATCGTACTGTGTTTGGGTTTGAAGCCTACTTGGTTCGAGCTGATAAGATTATTTTTGGTAGCGTACCATAAGAGTCTACGGGCAATCATTTTTTCGAATGTTTTGGCGATACATGGAAGTAATGAGATGGGTCGGTAGCTAGCAACTTCATCAGATGGTTTGCTTCGTTTTGGGATAGGTACAATGATGGCAGATTTCCACACGTGGGGGTACTGACCAACAGAAAATATATTGTTGTATAGGTTTAAAAGCTCTGCTTTGCCTGTGGCGGGCAGTTGTTTAAGCATCGGATACGAGATTCTGTCGTGACCTGGTGTTTTGCCTTTAGCCTTTGTTAGGGCAGTTGCTAGTTCTAATTCTGTGAAATCGTATTCGAGTTGTTTAGCAGATAGACTAAGTCTATCAGGAGCATGAACATACTCAAGGGATGCTGCCTTTTGTTGCCTGTATTGAATGTTGAAGTTGCAGTCCTCGGAATACTTTGACCAAGTTGTGGCAAATATGTTTGATATTATTAGCTCTGTTACACTTAAGCTGGGGAGGGGGACTCCCACCAGGGAGTTAATGTCGCGCCAGATTTTTTTGGAGGAAGATTGAGGAGAAATATTGGATGTGAAGGCACCGAGGCTCTCACGTTTGGCTTCTTTAACTGCACTCTTAAAGAACGCATTTGCTCTTTTGTAAGCTATGAGGTTAGCATCTGTCATTTTGTATTTATAGGTTTGCCATAATTTTTGCTTTTTATCCCGAAGATCTCTCAGATTTTTATTCCACCAAATTATCTGGGGTTTGCTCTGTGGAATTGCCTTATTTGCCGCCATCCGAATTGATTTGGTAATTTGGGAGACTTGCAGTTAAATGTCTGCATTTTGTGTGAATGAGGTGTGGGTATTATAGTATAAACGTAACAATTCCCAATTGGCTAAATCAATTTTGAATTTTGGGGAGAATTTAGACTTTTCAAAATGAAACTGATTTAGTATTTCAGTTATGACTGGGAAGTGATCGCTGCTGTATAAGTCGGGTAAAACTTCCCAATTGCAGTGTGGATGCAGATTAGAGGAGATAAACGTGAGGTCTATGTGTGTGTAAGTTTTATGTGTGGAAAAATGTGTTGGACTGCCATTATTTAAAAGAGATAGGTTAGTTTTTGAGACGGCTTCGATAATATTTTATCCTCTGGAGGTGGTGCGTGGAGAGCCCCAAGCAAAACCCCAGGCATTGAAATCTCCAGTAAACAATAGTGGAGCGGAGAAGCTGTTTATTATTGTAAGTATTTCGTTCCCAGAAAAATATTGATCAGGGGGGATATAGCTGTTAAGAATAGTAAATTTTTCGTTAAGCTTTAATTGAATGGCCAAGTGAAGTATACTTGAGCTGGTCAGAGAAGGGAGCAGAGAGTGCGGTAGGTGCCTTTTAACAAGAATTCCTATTCCTTGTTTGGCATTAAGGTTGTGTGGTAGGTTAGTGAAGTAACCTATGTATTGTTTGTTGCAGATTATGTTTTTTGAGTTAAAAGGTAAGTTAGTTTCTTGAAGGCATATTATATCTGGATTTATTTCATTTATTAGAATCGTTAATTCATCAAAATTATTTATATATCCTTTTAGGTTCCATTGAATAACTTTAATGGTCATAGATAAATGAAGTAATAATTGATATATGTATGTCTTCAGGGAACATAGTATTTTTTTTATTTTTTATTTATTTATTATTATTATTGTATCAGTCGGACATTGACTCAGTTGGGTCAAGATCGATGGTGTTATTTGGTGTTGAATCAGATAATGACTCAATTGAGCCACAATCGATGGTGTTGTTTTGTGTTAAGTGTGAGTGAGTAGGTGATTTTGGTTTTGTTCAGTTATTGAGTGTTTTTTCTAAGAATTGAGTTAGAGAAGGGGACAGTTGGGATGAAGAGGGAAGTGATGAGGAGAGAGTAGAAGGAGATTGAGTGTTATTTTGTGGAAGCGACGGGCGACGAGAGGCGATCGTCGGAGCCAACAATATTGCTCTTATCAGTGTGACGGTTTATGTTGTACTTTGCTTTTTGTGCTGTGCTATTTCCGTTTTGTATGTTTGCTGTGACTGCGGCGTAGCTGTCGGGCTTGGATTGTTTAGGCGAGGCAGCTTTGTAATAAAGCTTTGCCTCTCTCATTGTACACTTCTTCGTGGTTTTTATTTTCAGTATTTCTTTTTGCTGTATGAATGCTCTACATTTTTTGTCTGAGGCAGCATGGTTCTGTGAGCAATTCACGCATTTTGGAGAGCAGGTACCAGAGTGCGGGGTGAGTCCACAGTTACTACACGTTGGTTCGTTCTTGCAGTGTTTTTGGGTATGGCCGAGTTTTTGGTAAGATTTGCACCGCATGGGATTCGGAACAAATTCGGATACCTATACAGTGTGCCAGCATATGTCGATTTTCGATGGAAGGTTGTAGAGATCGAAAGTAAGAAGCATAACACCCGACGGTTTTGCTACACCCTCAACTTGCTTGGTGAACTTGTAGATTGCGATAACTTTTTGGGAGGCGAGCTCTTCAAGAATTTCGTTTTCGGGCACGTTAATAAGGTAGGGTGCATAAATAGTCCCTTTAACCGAATTAAGTGATTGGTGGAGTTGGCATTCTATTTTGCATATACCTGGGAGTTCTTTTGCGTAGATGAATTTGTTGGCGTCGTCGATTGATCGAACCAGCATTAGTAGATTTCCGTTTTTTAAATTTGTTATTGAGTTAATATTCTTATTGATGTGCTTTAGCGCCTTGTGTACAGCGAAGCAAGAATATTCTGAGATTGTTTTATCACTGTCTTTGGCGGAGATTATTATATATTTTGGGTTAGCAATGTTGTTAGATGGCAGTTCGGGAAAGTCATTTAAAGTTTTTGAAGGTGGTTTACGTTTTTTTGTTGGGGGGCTGTCGGCCAGAGTGCTAAACCGATTATGTCCTAGGTTGGGGGCCCCGGGCCACCCATGGTTTTTTTTTTTTATCTGCGATCAGGCGCTTGAAACTAATATTTTATACAAGTAACGGTTGATAGAAAGGGTGTGAGGAGAGAAGAGAACTGATAACAGCACGATTGGTTAGCAACTGACGTGTGCTCGCGATCAGTGTTAGTCGGCGACTGCGTACCTGCTATATATTTCCGTGCTGTGCCTAATATGTTGATTGCTCTGGTATTCCGATTCTGATATATTGTTATAATAATCATTGCTTCTTCCATTTCATGATGCAAGGTGTGGCATGAGGTGTTCGCTTTAAAATCTTGTTCTGTGAGTAATAGGAGATTGTCTAATACTTTTTTAATTTGTCCTAATTCTATCACCTGTACTATTCGCGTTGTTGATATCTGTAATTTTCATATTTCTTTTATTATATTAACAGTTTGTGCATCGGTGTAGTTTGATATGTCTAGATGTCCTTCCATCAGTGTAGTCGTTATTGTAAGCAGTAGCCGGTAAAATTAATAAATTTTTTATATTGCTCTTATGTATCGTTTTTCAAGTTGTTGTTATTAAAGTTCTATTTTTATCTTTGACTATTTTCTGTACCTTGGTGACAATTTAGTTCCTAATCTATTATTAATTTGACATATATTTCCTGCCCTGACGTGTATGTGCGTATTTGTTTTCGTTTTTTATTATGATTCAGTAAATCTGTAGTTTGTTTCTGCTTTATTCGGTCAATGTTGTCCTGTCTTGATTTTTCGTATTGTTCTGGGTTCGTTGTTAAATTTCTGCCAAAAAACAAATCAAATGGTCGTTTAATAGTCGTGGAGTAAAAGGTGTAGTTGTTGTCGTAGATTGCTTTGTAAATTAATTCTTTAAATGTTCTATGTTCTTGTTTTCTTTTATTACATCTCATGGTGTCTGTCCGTTAACTGCGCTTTTATAAGGTGGTGCCGTGTAGATTTCAATCACCAATTGGTCCCTCAACATGAATTTTATGGATGCCGAGTTTAGAGATTTCTCGTTATCAATAACTATGACTTTCGGGACCCCATAATAAAATAAGATATCGTGTAGTGTGTTCGGAGCAGAACTTTTCTAAGTAGAGGCCTTCTGCCTCTACCAACATAAAATTAATACTTGGCCTTAGCGCCAAAACACATGTTTGTTTTTTGTTTATCAAATTACATCAATTGTCACTAAAATGTATGTAACAGTCAAAAGGAAACATTTCCGACCCCATAAAGTATAAATATTCTTGATCAGCATCAACGGCCGATACAGCCATGTCCGCCTGTCCCTCCGTCTGGTCGTCGGTCTGTCCGTCCGTCCGTGTGAACACCTAACAAAATAATGTACATTCAATTAATCGGGATTCGGAAGGAGTTTGAGTTTGAGTTTCTAAAATATCTCATTGGTACAGAGTTACTCCAAGTCGGCAGGGACGACTTGCTTACTTCAATTAATTTTCCCTTTAGAAATATGTACACATTTTTTTTCACTGTTTATACTTCTATGTATTTACATACCACACTGTATTTTATTTTTTACAAGTTTTCATTATTATAATTATTTTTTCTCCAAATTTTTAAATTCACATATTTTCTAATTTGGTTATTTTGCTTAAGTTTTGACTAACTTAATTTTCGATTAGTGTTTTATCAATAAAGTATCAATATGCCTAGATTAATTAGACTTTCAGCTTCTCAACGCTTTCCATGAAGAAGATTAAGGAATAGCAATAATGACGTAAGGCTAATTTAAGCATAGACAGTAGAGTAGAGGAATAAGCTCTTTATACCTTAAGTCGATGAATTTGTAGGCAAAATGTTAACATTAGGCTAGGGAAGTAGCCACTTAACATTGTAGAACATTAGAAACGATGAAAGGATCCAGTGATTAGGCTGGGTCTAGGTTATAGGATATAGGATCTTCTCGATGGAATCTAAGTCATAAGCAGGCAGAACAGGTGGCAAATACTCGACGTCGGTCGAGAAGAAAATCTGTACCAAATAAAATAGTACCAAAGAGCAAGCGCAGTTTCAAAATACAATAGAGCATGGGGAACGACGAACGGATTCATTGAATATGCAGGCAGAACTGGCGGCCGATACTCAGCGTCGGTCAATACGTAGGAGCCACAAATTTTGTAGATTACTAGAGCAGGCAGAAAATACATCACGTAGTCAAGATAGGATACGTAGATCTCAAAATGGGAGAAACTGAGAACTTAGGGTAGAGCGTTAATAGCTTAGCCAGAAGTGTTAAATAGAATTGTCCAATTTGGTTTGTTCATATTTCGAAGAATACAAAATCAAGATTTGCAATATCACATGGTCTAGATTTTCATGTTTTAAAAGACTGTCTGAAAGTCTCAGCCCTTTAAAGGAACGCCATATATCTCTTTGCGACGACGATTTCAAAGGGGTTAAACTTTATGAATTAACTCTATTTTTATTCATCACTACTTGCAATTAGAACGTATTTATGAAACAATGTTTGAACTATCGCGCACACACCCATATCTATTTAAATTCATTAGTTGTTTTGATGGTAGACATTTAGATTTTTACTTAAATACATATGTACATAATTTGAACATTAAAGTTTTAAACCTTCATTTTCACTTTCCATTTGCTTCTTCACTTAAGACGTTCGAATTTACTTTTGCGACACCAACGAATTGCCCGCTGCTTGGAAAATCTCAATAGAACTATCTCTACAAGTAGCACTGCCTTTTATACCAAAACTTTGGCCTAGAAATATCTGAGGGACGAATGTAGCAATCTAGGGAATTCCTCAAACTGACGGAACGTAGATTTGATATACCTTTTGTCGTACCTTTTTTGCAAGTCATTGAGTGCAACAACAATTTTTAGGCATTTCCTCTACACCTTCAAACTTATATGCTTCCAGCATCATACTAAACTGAGTGTAGCAAAATGTGACAACTACAACCTAAGTTAACTCCAGCTATAGGTGGCAATAACGACAAAGTGTATCCAACGAAATTAGTAAACCTATGACACTACCACAACAGAATAGCAATAACAACTTAATCACACGGCCATCCTGGCGCTTATATGTCAGTCTACGTAGATATAATTTCTTAGATTAGAACAGGAATCCTAACTTTATTCTTTGTCTTACTATATATAGTACACTTACTATAATACACAACTAATTCATTTTCTTTAAATTACGTATTCATGGATTACATTTAACTACAACATTAACATTACTCTCAAAATACAGCATATATTTTCCGTAATTTTACCATTTTCGCGTCTTCAAGCCACAACTTCGACGTTTTATTTAGCCGGCTAACTCTTCGCCCTACATGGACGGATTACACATCGTCCCACCTGTGCGTCTATTATCGTCAACTCCAATTCTTTTCGAACATTACCATATGCCACTCTTCTAATACTTTCATGGCAATACTTGCACAATGTATTATTTTTAAGGGACTAAATGTTATCGTCAAATTCAGGATTCCATGCTGCCTTTCCTCATTCTTTAAAATTACATGGTAACTAACCTTGTGCCTAACTACTGTTGCTTCATTTAAATCAAATGTTATCTTGCCAAGGTTTTCATATTATTACTAGCGCGATCTCTAACACTCCTCAAGTCTACTTCTAACTCAGTTTCGCAAGATGGAACCAATCCTGGAGGCCGAGTCTCCTTCAGAATATCATATCCCGTTTAGCTTGATCGTTTACACGGCTCACTTCTTTTTCAAATAGATGCAGATTAGTTTGAGATGAACAGAATTTAGACAATTTCGTACTACAGAAACATCTACCCTGATCTACCATCTTGCCTCCAAGATGGAATCGACTCATGTACCTTATTTATAGCCGACCATTTAAATGCACTGAACACAACCGGCGTTTCACCTATTATTGGGTCCAATTGGTGTTCAGCAAGAAGAAAGTCCCTAGAAATTTCGGCTAAATTTATGCAATTTTTTGTAATTTTACATAATGTCAAACTAGATTCAGAATAAACTGGAATTCTAGTGAGAAAGTTCACATGAGTCATTTGTTTTCTCAGTCTGTAATAGATATCAAAAACAAATGATTGCAAGTAGGCCTACTAGTGATGAACCGTAGGAGTCAAATCCATCTTAGTTCACAAAGCCTTTAACGAGTTGCAGTCAGTATAGACAAGAAACTCACCTCCTAGCAGGTAACGTCGGAAATGCTTCACATATTCTACAACCGGAAATGTTTCCAATTTATAGGAATAATACTTGGACTTAGGAGCGGATCTGGTTATACTAAAACATTCGACCACATAGAGTTTATTGTTGATTCGGTATAAGAGCGCGATACCCGCAGGAACTCACATCAGTATGCGATTCTTTTAGATATTATGGACAAAAACTAAGACTGGTTAATTTATGGGGGTAGCCAATTTTCCTAAGCGAACTTTTTCTAATTTTGCATTCCAAATTATAACATTACCCGAATGTAAGGAATTATAACGGTTTTATCACTTGAGAGAAGCCAAGAACAAATTTACAAAAGTGTGAAGCCAGATCAATAAGTTGCCTACCACCATTAACATTTCGTGGTGGAGGCAAGGAACTCAATGCACAAATTTTGCTTGAATTTGATCTGATCATCATATCCTATATCGAACATCATATCCTAGGTACTGCCTTCGTAAGGATCTAAATTAATTTCAAGCCTTTTGGTATACGGATAATAATACCGATATAAATCAATAAATAAATCAGCAAATGCAGCAAGTTATATGAACCAATTACAAACATTTATGTATGTATACACATACAATATATACAATTTGCAATTCGTTATGACTTACTTAGAACAACAGTGAAGAGAGCAAGAAGCTGAGCACTTGAAATACACTAGTCGGCATAAGTATTCTGACGAAATTAAATTTGCTTATAATTTATTTTTATTGGATTTATAGAATTAAACAATTTTTTTTTCTTCCTTGCATCCCCTTGATACATACTTAAAAATAATCTAACAAAAATTATTTCATGGAAATTTATAAAAATATGAAATAAATTGATTTTCAGCCTTTGGCATAAGAATTTTGACGAATGATTTTTTCTATTTCATTAGTAATTGGAACATAAAAGGGCTTTCGAATATCATTTTAATTAATAGAATGTGCACTCCCCTTTAGCTTCAATAACTTTTTGCAACTGAGTCCACTAAATAAAGATTTAAAGATATTCGTGAACACGAAAGGGAAGTAATCTCAGAAATTGTTTCTTTTTTGCTTTAATGCAAAAGATGCTCTCCGCTTCAGCTTAATGAGGGACCACACGTTTTCAATAACATTTAAGTCTGGACTCTGGTGGCTAGTCGAGAGTATTGACACCAACATCTTTCAAAAATTGTGCTTTTGTGGCATGGGACATTATCCTGTTGCAGAATGAATGACTCACCGATAAGCCTGTCTCCGTAAGGAAAAGTGTGATCATTCAGGAGTCTCAAATATTATCAGCGAGCCTTCAATGGGAACCAAGTCACCCAAACATTTGTACTAAAGGCATCCCGAGAACATGACAGAACCACCGCCATGACCCACTGTTTGGCAAACGAGTTTTTTTTTGTCGTTGTACCATCGGCAATCTTACAAAAATCTTCTGCCTTCGTCCAAAGAACGCTCCTACAAAACTCTTTTGGCTTATGCTGATGCTCCTTTGGGAAAGCCAATTTTTCCCCCTTGCTTACTTTTGTGATGTAAGGTATTTCCTTCGCTCGGTAAGTCTTGACACCTGCTTCTTTTAAACATTTTCAAACCGTACGTTCACTGATTGTTTTTTTTGTCATGTCACTCTTGGCAAGTAATTAATAGTATTATGTTTTTTGAATTTGGAAACCTGATAATGTACTGTTTGACGCGTTTAAATTCACTTGCAATGTCTTGTACGGCAACCTAACAAAAATACTTAACTCTGACGTTTTCCCCTTATTTTTCAATTATTAAATTATTATTACACTTGCTCAAACTGACGATAATAACCACAAAGGTTATTAGATAGAAAGAATACAAAAGCTAAACAACATAAAATTTGGCATGCACATAGCTATTAATAAATTCTTGGTTGTGACATTCATTTTTGGTTTTTATACCCTTGCAGAGGGTATATTAATTTTGGTCGGAAGTTTGCAACGCACAGAAGGAAGCATCTCCGACTATATAAAGTATATATATTCTTGATCAGCATGAATAGCCGAGTCGATATGACCATGTCCGTCTGTCCGTCTGTCCGTCTGACCGCCTGTCCGTCTGTCCGTCTGTCTGGATCAACAGCTTCTCCTCCTAGCTACAGAGCTGAAATTTTCAACATAGGCTCCTTTTTGCTGCAGGCATTGTATATCTCGGAATCATCCCGATCGGACGACTATATTTTATAGATCCCATAGGAACGATCGGTCATGAATACGGTTTATCATCAATAACTCTGTTGTTATGCCACGAATGCCACGAAATTTGATATTTATGAGATTAATATACTTTTTGATACTTCAACCAAGTCTGATCGGAATCAGACGACTAAATCATATAGCTCCGATAGGAACGATCGGTCATGAATAAGCTTTATCCTCAATAACTCTGTTGTTTTTCAACCGAATACCACGAAATTTGATATTTGTGATTTTAATATGCTTCTTGATACTTCAACCAAGTCTGATCAGAATCGGTTGACTATATCATATAGCTGCTATAGGAACAGTCGGTACAAAAAAAAATTTTGTATGAAAAAAATTTTTTTTCTCAAGCTCAAAATTTTGAATTTGTAAATTTAATATGTATAATTTACAATAATGCTTCTGGTGAATTATAAAGAGAAAATCTGCAAGGGTATACGAAATTCGGCACGGCCGAAGTTAGTCCATCTTTCTAGTTTTTTTTTTGGGTTAGTGGTGTAGTAGGAAGAGATCAATCCTACATCCTGTAGTAGGACGAGATCATAACTACAACGCGTGCTCGACCCCGGCAGCGGCGATATGAAATTCTATTGCAACTTTTTATTAAAGTCGACCAAGTTTGGGGACGGCTCCGTTAGGCACAAGCATTGACAGATTTTGTTTTTATAATTTTAAATTTATCGGCTGGCATGCCCCTCCCAATTACGCTCCACATGAAACAATATTTCTATATTATGGGCATTGGTATGACAACAAGTCACATTGCGTCTCTTTTGACGCATCATCAGTCTGCATTCTGCAACTTTGTGTTGGGGTTTTACGCAGAAGTGACTCGTTGCAGAGGTAACTCATTTTCTGTAGTAGTCAGGTCCAGAACTATCACCACGGACGATGTTCCAGTTTTTTCGAACGTAAACGCCTTCCGACTGGAGCTTGTTTGTACATTCGTTGTAGACGACTGTCACAGTTTGCTCTGAGAGCGATTACGGTGGTGACAGCCACTTCTTCCAGGCTTATGTTTCGACACTTGGTTATAAGCAAAGTCATCAATACGCTTGTGTAGGTTACGAGGCATTATCATTCAGCTCAGCAAATTAAAGAACGTGGCCGATGGAGTCTCGTCGCGTTCATAGCGTTAAAGAAACAGTTCTCGGAATTTGTTTCACTTGTTAAACATGTTGGAAAATTATGATTACGACTTTGCGATTCCATAATTGCACGTCATACTCGTTTGAAAGTGTTGATCCCGTTTGTGATGAAAGGTTCACACTTAAGTTTTGATCCTCCATTTTCACTTTTATTTAATCCCGTTGTACCCAAACTTAGTGCTCTGAGGAATATATAGCTACCTAATCCTCACTTAGCAATCCAGGGACTACATTCAGCAAAAGCTATCTTAGTTTCTGTTGGAGTACGCTTTGTCGTACCTTTTTAGACATCATTGAGTGCGAAAACAATTCTTAGGTATTTCCCCTACACCTTCAGACTTATATGCCTGCCATATACCACAGTCTTTCAGTATGACACCAAACTGACTGTAGCGATATGTGGCAACTGCAACCTAATTAACTTCAGCTATAGGTCACAATAACAATAGAGTGTATCGGAATTAGTAATCCTATGACACTCCGAAAAAGGAATAGCAACAACAACTGAATGATACGATATATATGTATATATTTGAAATAGAATGCAGAAATTCCGAATCGCTGTTTCACTAAAACTCTTCACAGTTTTTTAGTAAACAAAGTGGTTGCGATCATTAGGTGATAAAAAAATTCTAGCCAACCCAATTAACTATACCAGAGTTTGAAAACGTCCAATCCATTTTCTAATCATTTTCTAACAACCATTAAATGGGTGTATCCACAGTCGAATTTGTTAGACGAACATGTTGTGTCAAATGTTCGAATGTGGATAGAGGTGTTCGTACGAATTCTTTTTCGCCGGTCTTGTTCGGGCAAAAATAGAAATGTTTTTATCTTACACAAGTTCGTGCAAAGATGTCCGACAATGGATTCGAATGTTTGCACGAACATAATTTCTAGGACAATTTCTAACAGTCAACACTTGCCAAAATGAGCATGAAATTTCTAGAATAGTTTATTGAGTTAGTTAGTAGGCGAACATGTTCGTGTAACAAATTCGACTGTGAATACATCTCTTAACGAATTTGTTGCACCAATTTCAAAAGCAAACTTACAGAACAGGAATCGGTTTGATTTTTTATTTAAAATCCATGTCATCGACCAGTGAAATCATCCTTCTTAAAAGTTGGGGTAATGTTTCGAAAAACATCGAAGTAACCGAAATAAATAAGTAACTTAGTAATATTTGCTTTTTTTCGTCTGATCGAATCTATAGGACCTGCATGATATAGTCTTCGGGATCACTGATCCCACTTGATTGCAGCAAAAAGTATGTTCAAAATGTCGGCTCTATAACTTCAAGGAATTCAGTGTGACGGACACACGGACTAAACTATATTAAGTCAGCTCGTCGAGCTGATCAGGAAGATATATACTAAGTACAGTAAAGCATGCTTCTAGAATAGAATCCTTATCATTGTTGTTTACTTTTAGTCGAAAATCATTAAATAAAAAAACCAGACTCACTTTATATATGTGTTTACTAAACAGATCTAAATTTATGAAAGAGTCTAGATGCATCTGCATTGTGTTTTTGCTGATAATGTATTTTCAAGAGCAAAGCAAGAGTAACAACGGGAAAGCTCAAAATCAATATCGCAAATATGTATATAAATGAAGATTTGTAGCGCTGGCAGTGGCAACATTAGGAAGAGTTGCCTACTTTCAGGCAGACTGGTTGCTAGCCTGACTAGCAACATTCCCAAAGGCAGTTAGCAACAGGAGTGAATCGGGGAAATGCAAAGAGAAAGGCTCAAAGCCACTCTCTCCACGATCGGAAAAAATGGCGTTTTATCTAAATTAATAGTTGTTAGGTTACCTACAGCGTCAGGAACATTCCAGGTCAACAGCTTCAGAAAGAAAGTTTGGGCAGTGTCCAAGTAAGGAAAGTGCCCAGTGACCGCCCCGCAGAAAGTTATTAAGGGTACATAACCCAAAAGAAAAGTCGGAAAAGAGTTTAAAATTAAGGAACAAAAGAAAAAAATAATCAAGTTCCAAATTATATATTGTGGTTTTAGCCACCTGTTGCCGGCGAGGAGGTGGTGGATAGAAAGTTGGAAAAAAAAAATTTGCCGATATTCAATAAATATATCTGATTTTGGCGATAGACCCTCAGGAGGGTAAGTTGGTTAATAAATAGAGTAAAGTTCAACAGAACTAAAGTTCTTCCTCCGTGTTCGTTTTGTAGGTCTAAGTGTAATTTGTATTTTTTTGCATTCGAATTCCCTCAAGAGGCAAACGAAAAAGGGAGGAGAATTGACCGAAAAACTGTATGGACGAGGGACGTACAGAGGCGGAGAGAATGCCGTAATACGCTCAAACGACGATAAAAGAAAAAAAGAGCTCAACTTGAGTGGCTGAACTAAACTGAGCCGTTTAGTTTTCTATGCGTGGAGGGCGGAAGCGTTGGTGCGATCGTGAAAGTAGAAATTAGCGAAAAATATATTAAGGCCGGGAAAAAGAAAAATTTGTCGGCTTAGCGGTCAAAAAGAAGTGAAAACAAAATGAAAGTCCTTTAGCGGTAACGATTTTTTTTAGTTTTGAAGAAAAGAAAAAAAGGGTACAGAGAGAGTATTTTCGAGTTCGATGGAAAAAAAAGAGAAAGAATGAAGTAGAAGAGAAAAAAATGTAAGAAAAGAATTATCGCGTCGTGACCTATGTTTAAATCTCTCCTTTTTTTCTTTGGTTTCTTGGTGCCTCGGGTCCAAAAGTGTGGATTATATATTTTTTTAAAGTTTTCGCAGAAAAATAAGAAAGAAATTTTTAAGAAATTTTTCAACCGGTCCTCAACATGGAAGCGCTTTCATCGAGGGAATTGGCGATAAAGGGGTAAGTGGTCATTTTTATTATTTTCTATATTACAAGATAAAACCGCGCAAAAGATTAAAAAAAAAAAAATGGAATAAAAGATGAAACAAGAAAGTTCAAAAGAAAAGTTCAAAAAAAATTTACCCTCACCACCTATGCCCTCTAGAAACTCAAACGCAGTTTGAGTGAAAAAAAAAATATCGTTCACACAAAGAAAAGAAGAGAAGAAACTAAAAGAGAAGAGAAAAAAAAATAAGTCACTCAAAGTACGGTATTCGATCGCGCGAGTTTTGAGCAATAGCCAACGATACGGTAAACCGAAAATACTCTGCCTTGCGAATTCGGAATTATGTCACACAATTAGAAAATTTTTTTTTAATATGGGCAATTCTCTAGTGTCGAATGTGACATTCGTACGCATTCAAAGTAAAAAAAATCAAATGCCAAAACATTTTTTTATTTCGACAAATAGTGGATCTTATAGCTATTGATAAGCACTATAATTGGTGATAAGGGTGATTTTGGGCAAGTGCTCGTTTTCGAGAAAATTAAAAAAACCAACGAGTTCGCACGCTACAAAAACAGAAGTCGCTTTTGAAACGAACAGTTCAACCTCAGATATCAGTGAAACTTTAAATAAAAATTTCTTGAAAATAATTTTAAATTATTAGGAATTGATGCATCTTAATAATGTTTTTTATTTGATTCAAAAATATTGAGTAGTTTTGAATTCAGTTTTAATCAGGTTCGCACGTGACAGGTCGAACGTGACATTTTTTCCACCATACATTTTTTTTTTTTTTGCTTATAACATTATTAAAATTTTCCCAGCTTCTCATTATCATCTTTTAAGTTAGTTTTTTTTTTAGAATATTTTTATGCCATAAATGCGGAGAAATTAATGAAGGGTGTACCTCCGGTTAAGTGAAAAAAAAATTAAGAGAGAATGATTATTTGTGGCAATAGTAAATAAAGAAATTTAATTTTAAAATAAATGCTGTTTAGGTTAATCTCAGTAGTAATGGTCGTAAGATATATCCCTTTTATAATAAATGTTCAATTTATAATGTTTGATTAAATGCCTCTTATTGGACTTCCGAAAACCATGTCCATGTAGGATGCTTAGTAAAGCTATTGTAAACTTTTCTTTTAATATGGTCCGCAATAGCCAAGGTAGGGAGGGCGATGTGAACCCTCAGCAACATCAGAGGGCGTGACCATCGGCTTTTGTGTTACTATACCCTTTCTTGGTTTGGGTTCTGCATGTTCTCATCAATCCGATATATGTCTGTCCCTTGCACGCTTTTATTTTCGAATTTCTATTTTTTTATTTATTGGGAGAAAGCGAGAAGGCAAACATGGTAGAGGGCAAAGACTACCCCACCAACTAGCCGACGAGCCAGAAGCCGGAACAATAGAGCGTGCGCGCTTCTACGATTTATTCCACCAAGCCAAGGAAAATTAATCATAGGTAACACGTTACAGTTTTTGTATGGTTTAATGATTAGTCGGATCGGACAACTGTAAGTTTTCAAAAAACAGGAAAGATCAGAGTTAGGTAAAAAAGTTCTTGTGAGAAAATATTTTTCGTTTTTTGAGCTATCAAATTCGGTAAACAGATATAAATTCAACTTTTACACCACACCAGTATGTTTGAATCACATAATAAATATCGAGATAAATCAATAAAATGAATCTTCGAAAACAACTAAAAAGGTTTTAGCTAAATTCGATCGTTTATACATGTACATACATGCATATATATATACAAACACTCATTCGCAAGGGAAAACGACAAGCAGTGTGAAATAGACAAAGAACTATTTGTTCTTGTTGCGAAAGGCCGAGCGCTCGCTATATAAATAAGTTGTGGGTTCGATCGTGGGCACGGTAATATCTATTATGTTTTGATGCTTTAAATTTTGTTTAATTTTACATTTACAGAATTCTACAAATCTTGATGCCATTATGACTGTGACAGTAATTAAATTGAACTTTGGCACGGCCGATGTTGGCTTCTTTGATATTTTTGTTTTGCAGTTACTGCACTTAATTATATCTTTCTATACCCTATACTTTGGTAAAAGAGTATACTAAAGTCGCATAAATATATGTAACATATATGTAACAGGAAACATTGCCGACCACATAAAGTATACACATTCCTGATCATCATCAACAGCCGAGTTGGTTAACACACGCCTGACATCCGCTTTGTGCTTACTTCCATCTGTATGAACATCTGTGTAGTGTGTAGAAAGATCAAGTTAGATTTAAAAACTTTCGCTGTATTAATGGTATAGCGCATTCTTATTTGGCCAAATAGTATAAAACAAATAGTGTGTATGTATATACCAACATATACTAGTTGGTCAAATTTTGAAATAAATGTCGGAGATATGACAAAAAAATTGTTGATCTAAAATGTCTAACGACTGATATTAGTGAGCGAGATAGCACGAGATCGTTGCTTTGAACCGAAAGGCGCATTAATTTTGTTCGGTGATAGAAGTGAGCGAGAAAGCATGCATTTTGATGGATGCATTTGATGGATTTTAACTTTGTAAAGTATCGGTACTTGCTGCAGGGTATACTTAAAGTTGCTGGGACGAACTTTCTTCATTTAATTTGATATTCAAAACTAGTGTAACGAAGAGTACAGTACAGCACTCAAGAATTGCAAAGTTATACTTAATTCTTTGATAGTTTTATACTTAGAATTTGTTTTCTTTTTAATTTATTTTTCAGAATTTCCACGATTTTATTTAGGTTAACAGTTATAGGAACAACTGTGTTAATGACATTTGGACTCCTCTGGAACCCATGGCTAGGGTCGATAGAAGCCACGCTCAGAGTACTGGGTTTGTCTTTTTCCAGTTAATCGTGGTGTGTTTGAAGACAAAGTAGCTACCTTTTGGTGTTCAATCAACATAATATTTAAGTTAAAGTAAGCTGTTTGCTGATTTTCTTACATTTTTTACTCAGAAAAACTATTTTTACAGACTACATTTAGCAAATCATAATATGGCGTTAATTTGTTTGGGATGTACATTGTTTGCTTCACTACCTAAAAATTTAGTACTTTGTTTACGAGGTAATAAAATTGGATTTCTACTTTCTCTTTTTAATACAGCTGCAGGTTTTTTCTTGTTTTCATTTCAAGTACGTATTAACATCATTTAAAATCTAAATTTTTTTAATAATTCATTTTCAAATTGAATTAATTTAGGTACACGAAAAGACAATTTTGCTGGTTACATTGCCAGCACTATGTTTATTAAGATGGTGGCCAAGCGAAATGTTTCTCTTCCTAGGAGTGTCGGCTTTTAGCATGCTGCTGCTCTTAACTAAGGACAAATTAGTAATACCTTCAATAGCCTCCATAATTATATTTAATTTAATATTTAAGTGCATTCGCTTACAATATCAATCTAGTATTTCTAGTTATTAAAGTGTCTGAAATTATTATGACTATTGTAGCAGGCAGTGCTGTAATAATGCGGCCTTCTTCAAAATATCCGGACTTGTGGGCAGTAATAATTTCATTTATAAGTTCGATGTATTTTCTATCGTTTTTATTATGGGGAAATATGAAGCAGATTACCATGTACTTAAAAGATTCTTAGAAAAATGATTTCCTACACAAAACAAAAAGTACACATTAAACATTGCCTTTAACTTTTACATTTACAACATTTAATTTTTGCTTATATTTTAAAATGTGTTAATTGTTTTTAGCTTACAAATAATTAATAGATAATTAAAAATCCGTAGAGTAAAAGAAACCCGGTAAACAATGGTGTTTCATCTGACTTATTGGATAATACAAAATAAATTTAAACATAAAAATAGCTTTTAGGTTAAAAACTAGAAAGATGGACTAACTTCAGCCGTGCCGAAGTTCGTATACCCTTGCAGATTTTCGCTATATAATTCACCAGAAGCATTTTTGTAAATTATACATATTAAATTTACAAATTCAAAATTTTGAGCTTGAGAAATAAAAATTTTTCATACAAAATTTTTTTTTGTACCGATTGTTCCTATAGCAGCTATATGATATAGTCGTCCGATTCCGATAAAACTGGGTTAAAGTATTAAGAAGTATAATAAACTCACAAATATCAAATTTCGTGGCATTCGGTTGAAAAACAACAGAGTTATTGAGGATAAACCTTATTCATGTATGATATAGTCGTCCGATTCTGATCAAACTTATTTGAAGTATTAAGAAGTATATTAAACTCATAAATATCAAATTTCGTGGTAGTCGGTTCAAAAACAACAGTTATTGAGGATAAGCCTTATTTATGACCGATCGTTCCTATGGGAGCTATAAAATATAGTCGTTCGATCAGGATGATTCCGAGATATACAATGCCTGCAGCAAAAAGGAGCCTATGCTGAAAATTTCAGTTCCGTAGCTTTTATGGTCTCGGAGGAGAAGCTGTTGATCCAGACAGGCGGACAGACGGTCAGACGGACAGACGGACAGAGGGACATGGTCGTATCGACTCGTCTACTCATGCTGATCAAGAATATATATACTTTATATAGTCGGAGATGCTTCCTTCTGAGCGTTGCAAACATCTGACCAAAATTAATATACCCTCTGCAAGGGTATAATTAGTCATTCTTTTGTCTTAAACAAAAAAAACAGGTAACAAAAAATAGTTGTTTGTAAAAGATCTTTTTAAGAATGTATTCGACATTTTATTACCCGTTGGTAATACATTTTTACAAATCTTGCACCGAGAAAAAATATTAACTTAGACCTTAAACTTTTGCCTATGAGGATTAAAGTCGATTTGGAATTGTAAGAATCTGTTGAACTGAATCAAACCACTTTTAGGTATAATCAAAGTAGAACTTAGTTTTTGTCTTTTGAAATCGAAGTCTTTTTGTACCTGCATATCTCTTTATATACATTTACACCAAATTTGATTCAGGTGGGATAACCATCAATAAATTAAATCGTCAATAGAATCAATTAAATTGAAATTTCATACATAGTATTAGAGAAAAAACTGTGCTCTCCAAACAAACGAAATTTTAAACAGCAAGATGATCTACATGTAAATTTGTGTGTAGTTTAGATATGATTTAATATAATTTTAATGTTGTGTACATAAAACAAGACTAATCTGTATAAGATGTAACGTCAACTTAAATCAACTTAAATTTGTTACGACTTTATGACTCGATCGACATACGACTCAATTCTCTTCTTCTGACTGTCCGACACTGCCACGGACTGCCATTTCCCCATAATGCCATCGTACTGTCACCAGGTTGCCATGTTATATACATCTAAAACTTAAACTTAATTGGCTTGATTCAGATTTTTCATCTTTCTTCTCATTAAAAACAGTATTTTTCTGATCAAAAGTTTGCAACACTTGTTGTACAGAACCCTTTATCGAAACTTAGTTTTAATGTCTTTCGGTTCAGACTAGTGTTCTCATTAATCCAACAACGGTTTAACTTCACACGGCTTACCAATACACTTCTTGTAAAACATATCAACAGGAGGATACTATAGTCATCATCATGGTCCAGTGCTTTTTGAGAAAATGTGAAAATTAGGCACCGCATCAACATTCGATAATACTAACCGCGCCTTGTTCCCTACAGCTAACAAATTTCTTGTTTATGGAAGGTCAATTACTGTGTAACAAGCATTGTTCAATGTGGGCAAGAACGAGGTCCTGGCAATGTACACGCAGGCTTTGGCTAAGAATCATTCAGATTGCGGTGGGTTATGGACAAAATTCTCAACATCTTCAGAAGTGTGCTTATCGTGTACCAAAAAAAATTAACAAAGAGAAATAGCAGATATAATACCAATTTATCAGCATTAGTGCGAGCACACGCCCTACTATGATGGTGCCATGCCAAAATCGACAGTCCCTTCAACAAAGTTCAGTAACACATTGACATGTACAATATTTTACCACATTAGAGTTTTAGGTAAAGTTCATGATAGTTTTATTTATTTTCCAAATTGGAACAGTTTTATCTTACTATATCAAATATTAAAGATTTAAGATTACGATTAACGCTTTTGGATGGGTATGAAGAACCTGCTACAATTCAAATAAATATGATTTTTTGTCATTCAGACAGAAAGCTGTAGACTCACTTGTAATATACCTATTTTTCGAGAAACAACATGTACTTGGCATGTTGAATGCCTTTATATTCTTTAACGAAAGATTTTTCGTCCGAATTCAAACCATTTAGTATCAATGAAAAGAAGCGAAAGAACAGTTCTGCCAGAATAGTTAGCACCAGTCCCAAAAGATTTTACTTAGCATTGCGCTCGCGTGGAATGGTACGTTTCCGTGTAATTCTTACCGGTGGTTGGGTCAATGTGAAGTCTGCTTACAGATAATAGAAACAGATTGCCCGCATTACAGGACACTCAATAATCGTTTTCGAAAGAAGACGCTTATTATTGAAATTGATTTCTGATTCCATACTATCAGAAATACAAGGGCCCGTTACAAATGATAGATGCTATTTAAAATGTTTTGCCTAAGATTCTAAAAGTAAGTTTTAAAATATTGATATTGTTCACTCCAAATAAAGGGTGGATTGGTTTTTTCACTCGCATTCTCCTACACTCCTCGATACATCTAGGATATAGTATACCAATTCTATCGTTTCGAATTATCTAAAAATCCCGTCATGAGTGTTAATAAAGTGAATTTAAGAAATAACCCGATGATAGCTCCCGCTTGTATTCTAATTTTATTATTATTATTATTATTAAAGGTATAGAATATAGTTCTTTTCGTTGGATTGGAGTAAGGGAATACCGTGGTGCTTCAATAAATCATGACAGTTGATAAATCATAGATAAATGCGTGTGGTCCGGAAACTAAACAGCAATTACCCGTGTGGGTAAAGGAGCCAAAAGAAACAGAAGTTGTTTGAGTACGAATCACTTCGAAGCAAATGCTCGCACTGAGGTCTTTGGAGAAATACGCAAAACAATCTGCCATTCTCCATGATGATATTGCGGACTCTCACACATCTCGGCAAACAGGTGAATTTTAAAGGTGTCAAAACATCAACTTACTCTTCCGCCCTACTGTCCTAATAACTACTTCTTTCCTTCACATAAAAAAAACTGCTTGGTAAACGATTTACGAGCGCCAAAGAATCAGTTTAAAAGTTCAAAAACTATCTCTTAAAGGTGTCTCAAGAGGAATGGAATAACTGCTATGACCAATGGTTGAAAATAATGCTAAAGTGTAGATCATCAGGGAGAATATTTAGAAAACCAGTCATTTTTATTTCGGTTTTTTATTATACAGTGACTTGTTTTCGATTTAATGGTGCTAGAAATATCACTGATTGCCATAAATTCTTTACGTCCAGTTCCAGATATTACTGGTAGAATTTAGTGTCCGTCTAGATTTAAAAACCTTGCCATGCATTAATGTCTTATAAAAAACATGAATTATTAACCTGTTTTCTGTGTTTATACCCTTGTAGAGGGTTAATTAAAATTGATCTGATGTTTGCAACGCATAGAAATAAACATTTCCGACCCCTTATATTATATATATTCTGGATCAGCATCAATAGCCGAGTCGATATGACCATGTCCGTCTGTCTGTTTCTTCATACTAAATCGAACCTAAATTTTGAGCTACGTGAATAAAAGTCATATCATTCTGTTTGTTGATGATGTATCTAAATCAAGTTTAAAGATTGGTCGGATCGGACAACTATGAGGTATAGAAAAATAGGAAAGATCAGAGGTACCTCGGTCAAAATTTGTGTTGTTCAAAACAGTTCTTGTGAGAAAATTTTTTTTGAGATATCTCAACCACAGATGAGAATTCTACTTTTACACCTTACCAGTAAGTTTGATTCAGATCGGATAATAAACACCGACATAAATCAATAAAATCAATAATCAACCCCCATCAGAAAAAGTATGTTTTTGTGAGAAAAACTTTTTTGTTATTTAAGATATCTCAACTTCATACCATTAAGTTTGAATCAGATCGGATAATAAACATGTATGCATATGCAGCCAATTAAATACGTTTATATTTGCTTTTATATATGCATACACAAACAACATACATACAAACATATGTACATGCGAACACGTGCTTGAAAAAACTACAAGCTCAGTGCGATACAGAAAGAGACAGAAAACTATTTTTGTTGCGTTGTTGTTTTCTTGAATTCGTCCGAAAATTTATAGAGCGAGAAGCTGGACCCTTGCAATGTATAACGAAATAGCTAGGCCGTAAGTTTCAAGTTTGGTAGCGCAGTAGGTAGAGATCAATTCTTAAAATGAAATACAAGCGGAGGTTCAATTACGGCAGTGGAGAACTCGAATATTTTCTTACTTTTTCTTTTTTTTGCTTCAAACTTTTAAAATTTTATATTTCCCATTTTTAAAATATCTTGAATCTGATATGACGGAGAAAGTAATCAATTAATCTGCAAGGGTATACAAACTTCGTCACGGTCGAAATTAGCTTCTTTGATATTTGTCATATTTGTCAGCGTTGGATCATTTTTAGAGCCCATCTGTTTTTGGTCATGTTGTACGATGACCCTTTTTCCTTCTTTCTTTATCACTAGATGCAGTAGGAAACTGATGAGAATAGCGGTAATAATTAGAGAGAAAAGTGCTATTCTATTGGTTGCTGAATGCACTTGGATCTTTTGCATGACTTTGATGTTGTTGACATGTAATTCTTCGAGTGCTTTCAATGAAAGAATTCTAATGCGTTCACTCTTCATTGGTGTAATCTGTATATGGGGCTTCCAGGTTTCATAACTGAAATCTCTATATTGACGAACGTCATCTGATTGATAATTATGGTGTTATTCCAAAAGTTTAACAGGTTCACGCCTCTTAGTTTCTTTGCTTCCTTCTGCCATTCAACGGTTCCATTGAAGTCGCTAAACATCGTCGATTTCTTCTACTTCTGGGACGTGGTCTGCGTTGCTAAAGTCGCACAGTACTTGTTCTCTCCTGATTATCTTAGGGATACAACTATCTTTAGTTAAATCAACAATTTTTGTCTTATCGCAAATTTTTATATTGTTGTAGTTTTTACAATTATTTGATACTCCGTAGAGTTTTTCTTTACATTGAAGTATTTCTTTGTATTTGAGATTGATGATACTAATGTTCTTTATTACAGGTTTGACGATTGAATCTTTGCAGCCTATTTCTTCGAAGTTAGGAATTTTTACAATGTACAAAAGTGTTGTTCCATTATGCAAAATTTAGACATCTGCGAATTCTGACATTTTTTTCTTTATTTAATGGGGGCATGTTACTTTCTTGAAACTTGTTACTGATAATTTGAATTTCTTTTTTTCCTAGTAAAAATGTAATTATTAAATTTAATTTGGCCCACTGTATGGCATATTTAATATTTATTATTTCTTCTTTTATTACGACAACAACGACAGCGACAATGTTTAACTCTCAGAATAACAATGGCCCCCACATGCTGTAATTATCATAAAAATAGATTCACAATACCCTACATTTCTCTACTAAAATATAATTAAAACCAAATGACCATTAAGATCATTCAATGGAACATAAACGGTTACACAAATAATTACAGCGAACACCATATAATAATTAAAAAATACATGCTCATTATTTTTTCTGTACAAGAAACACATATAATACACACCAACTGCATACCTATACCAATCAACTACACCTTAATAACAAAAAACAGTTCACCTTCCCATGGGGGCGTAGCTTTCCTGATACACAATTCAATACAATCTCGAGGAATTACTTTGAATGGTGACGACGCAGTATGCGCAGAACTCACTCAAATCTCAATTTTAGACTAATTTCAGCCAACATTGCACCAAACAAGGGATTTTCTATGAACAATCTCCAAATTTTACTAGATACCTCAAACATACCCGTGCTAGTCACTGGCGACTTTAACGGTTGGCATAAAAACTAGGGCTGAAACACCAATAATCTTAGAGGAAAAATACTTGAAAAATTCATAACCCAATCAAATTACATCCTACTAAATGACGGTTCACCAACACACCTTAGCACCCACAATACACTAGAAACGTCGACATAACCATTAACAATTTTACAATTCGACAGCACATGAAACAGAAAATGATCTCTTTGGTAGCGACCCCTTCCCTATCATAATTAACCTCTTCAACTCCAATCCAACAATAGCAACAACACATATCCTCCAAACCCATTTTTATCACCGACAAAGCCAACTGGGAACGATTTTCAAAACTCACACTCATTACAACTAAAAATGAACCCTACGGGTACATGGTATAATAAGCTCAAACATAAACAATGAAACAGCCACAATACAAAAAATAATTATATCTAGTGCATATAAAACAATCCCTCAGACACACCCTATGACCAAACCACACAATGTACCTTAGTGTAACAATGATCTACAGAAACTTAGAGGCGAAAAAGTTGAAAAATGGCACACGCTAAAAAAAACTGTACCCGGAACGTAATACAATTTAAACGAGCGGCCTAAATCCCCAAAAAGTTATTCACTGCATCCTAAACCCAGTAACAAATCAAAATACCTCCAACAAAGCAGAAATAGCAGGACTCTTCTGCAAAAACTTCTCAGACACATCATCTGACCACAATTTCTGCACGATCTTTATAAACACAAAACAAGCAGCACTGAACAACTCACTCAACCACACATATGTCCCCAGAGAGAAAGCTACAGAAATAGAAAAAGAAATATCTCTTAGTCGAATTTACGACAGCTCTCAGCACATTGAAAGAAAATACACTTGGACTCGACAGAGTTTAATACGCCATGATTAAAAATTTGGACAGGAAAACGAAATGCCGAATAGCCAACCTCCAAAACTCTAAACTAAACAATTACATCCTCCAAGTTGACAAGCATAGTATAATAGTCCCAATCTCAA
This sequence comes from Drosophila sturtevanti, assembly GCA_018150375.1. Classification (NCBI taxonomy): domain Eukaryota; kingdom Metazoa; phylum Arthropoda; class Insecta; order Diptera; family Drosophilidae; genus Drosophila; species Drosophila sturtevanti. The sequence goes on along the minus strand of JAECWJ010000394.1, from coordinate 9,678 downwards.
AACACAACACAGATAAAACTGCACTAAACTCCTACTGACCAATATCACTGAACTCGTGTCTATCAAAGGTCCTAGACAAAATAATAGCAAAGCGACTGTGGTGGTTTGTTCCTAAGGACAAATTAATCCATAACAGTCAAACTGGTTTCAAGAAGGGGAAATCTATAAGCTATAAGCAGTCTACTCTTGATAGACCATCTACTAACAGTATCTCTAGACTTTGCAAAAGGTTTTGACTGAATCGGACTACACTCAATACTTGACCAACTCACGGAATGGAAAACGGGACCAGAAAAATTACAGTACGACAGTAAACACCAACCTCTCCCCTTTCCACCTCATTCACAACGGCATCGCCTACACCCAAGTATCTGCCTAAGCGCCTAAGCAGATGACTATAACATAATACTTAAACTAAAAAATAGGAAAAACGTTAATATAAACCTAAATCCAATCCTCAGAAGCATACTCAACTGGGCACATTATCAACAGGAAGCATACTAAGACTTCACTTTAACAACAAATACAGATGGAATAAAACACGGAACAACTCACCATGCATCAAGCAACTAATATAATAAAATGTCTCGCAAGTCCGAAATTCAACTGCAACACATCCACACTTATAAACGCCACTAAAGCAATACTCAACTCCAAGGCAGACTACGGTCTTCCCATCTATGGACACTGCCCAAAAACAACTTTGCGACCTATAAAATCCAAAATTAACTCAGCCCTCAGAATCGCTCTCGAGGCATTCAAAACCACACCCTCCCAAAACATTCTATACGAAGCAAGAGTCTATCCTTTAGAAGACAGACGCGAACTACTAAGAGCGATCCTCATAAAAACCCTGATCATAGCAAAAAATTCTCCACTACACAAAATACTAAAAACATACCGATCAGAATGCAATTCAACAATAGACCTAATAATAAAATATAGCAAAAAGCACAACCTACCAAATAATCACAGGCACAACACTAAGAAACTTTAATAAAAAAACACATGCCCACAAACATACAGAGCCGAATTCATTCAAATTAACACCATAGACAAGATTTAATACATATACATCTATACACATGATCCCAAAACATTGCCATCACAAATGAAGCCGATACCATCAAATAGTATCTCCTACCCCACTACTCTCCCATATTTTCCGCAGAACTCATTGCAATAAGAGAAGCTCTAGAACCCCTAAAAAATAAAAGAAAATTGTGCAATAGATTCTGCAATTAACAACACAAACAACAATGAACATTAGCCTTCATACACTCACAAAATTATGCAAAACACCTTCCCCAAATTCAAACTACTCTGGGTGCCCAGGCATGTCGGAATAGCAGGGAACGAACTAGCAGATACCTCTGCTAAAAATGCAGCGAAACAACCTTTAATAACAAAGGAAAACCTTAACGTACAAAACATACAAAAATTCTTAAAAAACATGCACCTCGCAAAACTACAATTCAACATAACCGATACATCAATCTGGTATCAAACAAACAACCCACATAAACTTAACAACTATCACATTTTTAAAAGAAATTCATAATCCCTCTCGAGAAAAGAGCAAACAAAAATAACCAGACTTAGACTCGGACACTCCAAAATATCCCACATACACTACATCGACCAATCCCCCGGTGTATGCTCCTTTTGCAACAACACCATATCAATCGAACACATCTTCACAAACTGCAATACCTTAAAACTTCAAAGACAAGCAATATTTAAGAAAACCAACCCTCTCCAATGCTTAGCACAACCCATGTAAAGTTGATCATTTATATCACCATGCAAATATTAAAGATGATAATAAAAAATAATAAAAGAAGTTGATATGTGCTTCTTAGACGGTAGAAACCGAATTGATTTTATTTCGAAAAATATTCTCTTGCTTAGCCAAAGAATTTGAGTATATAAGTTCTGCCGCTGAAGGCAGCAGAACGATGCATATATGTACAGATGGTACATACTCAAAAAGTGCTTACGCTAGCGTTCCGACGCTGCGGTCAGTCCGCATAAGTGACGGATCCTATTACTGCACTTATGTATATATTTTTGATTATTTAAACTTATTTACTTTATGTTGAGCATATGACCACTGGTTACATTGTATACTCTACAATGCTGTGGGCATATGCTCATTTGGCATACAACATACTACACCCACATCCTCAAACATATCAAACATCATAAAATATTTAAAAACAACAAATTTATATCACCACATCTAAGAACATACAAATTAACGTAATTTAAGAAAACCTCTGTCATCACGACATGAAGGCCTCTGCTGCCATAGCTAGCCTATAATTTCCTTATTAATGAGTTAGCTCTTAAATAATAATAATAAATAATTTTTCTGATCAAAAGTTTGCAACACTGGTTGTAGAGAACCCTTTATCGAAACTTAGTTTTAATGTCTTTCGGTTCAGACTAGTGTTCTGACGGATCACTCACCAAACCAACAACGGTTTACCTTCACACGGCTTACCAATATACTTCTTGTAAAACATATCGACAGGAAGATACTATAGTCATCATCATGGTCCAGTGCACCTCGATCAAAATAAGGTCCTTTGGGGCAGGGTAGAGGCCTTGTCAAACATGCAATGAGCGGCATCATACTCTGTTGCACAGTGCACAGTCCGACGTTCCTCCAGCAGCGGTTCCTTTCCGAACGCAGCGCCTCCATCGCGCACTGACTCCGGTGAGAGCCCTTTGTCGAGTCACCCCATTCAGAATTTCCAGGTTTCCATGCCACGCAAGGGTTTACTCGGGGCAGCTATGACCACCATCCGTCATCTAGGAACCGAATTCCATGCTCTAGCGTTAATCGATACTGGGTCTGAGGGCACCTTTGTATCAGAAAGAATATTTAACTTGGTGAAACCACCGTTTCGTGTGATCGATGCGCAAATTACTGGGATTTCCGAATGCATGGCGGCTCGCGCTCTAAGGCTGTGCCAATTGCGACTTGCGTCTCCGCTGGAACCAGAAAAAGAGGTGGAAACGTCTGCCTTCATCCTGCCAAATCTCCATTCCGTCCTGTCCGATTCCCGCGAAATTAGAAGGAAACATCCTGGATATAGCATTAGCCGACCCCCACATCAATCAATGGTGGGTTTTATGTGGACCCATGGTCAAGTCTCCAACTCCTTCGTCATCCGTTCTGGCCGCAAGGGTCACTGTAGTCCCAAGCAACATGAATATGAATAAGTTGCTCACCAAATTTTGGGGGTTGAAGATCTTCCAGTAAAACCGGAAAAAGAAGATTATAGAAAGTGCGAAACTCATTGCCGGGAGACAAGCAAACGAAGGGAGGACGGACGGTTTGTAGTGTCCTTACCCATAAAAAACCCGGAAAACATAGACCAGATCCATCGCCATGGCCCAATTCCTCAGGAATGAGGCTCGCCTAGGGAGAACCCCAGTCTTGAAAGGGCAATATGAAGCAGTCCTGCATGAATATGAGGAATTAGGGAATTATTCAGCAAGTCCTCGCCTCCGCTGGCTTTCCTCTACGTAAGTGGACCTCCAATCAGAAGAGGTGGAAGCGAGCATCACCAAAACGCTAGGCATCGGATGGCAGGCAAAGCAGGACCAGTTCTTCTACGTTTCTAAGGACTCTTTGGTCAAGGAGTCTGTTTCCAAGAGACAAGTATTGTCGCACATGGCAAAGTTGTTCGATCCAGCCGGGTGGCTAGCTCCTTTCGTAGTTCGAGCGAAAGTCTTTAAGATGCGGATCTGGCTGACTGAGCTGGGATGGGATGATCCGCTTCCCACGTCACTCCGACAGGAATGGGAGGAGTTCCTGCGGGATTATTCAGGTCTTTCCCAAATCCGTATTCTCAGATGGGTAGAAGTTCGGCCCGACTTCACGTGGCAGCTTCACGGTTTTCGCGATGCGTCACAGAAGGCTCACGGTGCAGCGCTATCTGTGCACGTCAAGCATGAACCGATTCCACCATCGTTCTCGCTTGGCTGAACAAGCCCCCATGCAGTTGGTCCACCTTCGTCGCCAACTGAGTGTCTTCCATCTTCAATAACACGGCGGTCCGCGATTGGCCTCATATGCGATCTGAGGACAATTCAGCTACCCAGGCGGAAGTCGATCTAACCGACCAGTTCTCGGATTTCGGCAGGGCCCTGCGGGTGACAGCCTATGTCCGTCGATTCTGTTGCCGACAACCGTCTCGTCCAGCAACCTCCGAGCTTTCCAATGAAGAACAGCACGCGGCTGAATGAGTCTTTATCCAGCAGACCCAGCGTAGAGAGTTTGCTGCAGAAATCCGCTGCCTGTCCGAAGGCCGTCCGATTCCCTCCTCAAGTTCACTGGTGAATCTAAATCCATTTCTAGACCAGCTTGGTATCCTTAGGCCTTGCGGACGCCTGCGGGCCTCCGAATCGCTCAGCTATGACGAGCACCATCCTCTAAAAAAGCAGACGCAGCTCATGGGCGAGCTTCCCCGAGTACGGGTCACCTTTGCCCGACCCTTCACGCACACTGGCATTGATTTCGCTGAGCCCTTCGAGATAGCAAATTATACCGAACGAGCCTGTCTCATAAACAAGGGTTACGTCTGCGTATTTGTATGCTTCAGTATGAAGGCCATCCATCTCGAAGCGACTTCGGATCTGACCACATAGAAGGTCGTGGCGGCGTTCTATTGTTTTGTGTCGGGATCTATTGGGATCTATTTGACAACGACAAAACCTTTGCTGGGGCATCCAAGTCCCTGAGAAGGGACTTTTTGGAGGCCACGAAGCGTTGCATTACCAACCGTTTTAGATAGCGGATCCTATCCTGGCATTTCAATCCGCCGAGCGCACCTCATATAGGAGGTTTGTGGGAAGCTGGGGTGAAGAGCTTCAAGACCCTGCTTTACCGATCCACTGCCAACACCCGATACACCTTTGAGGACCTCTCCACCCTTCTATGCCTTCTTCGAAGCATGTTTGAATTCGCATCCCATTCCGCCTATGAGCGAAGATCCGGCCGATCTTATGTCCTTGAGTCCTGGATATTCCTTAGTGGGAGGTCCCCTGGTGGCTATCGCCGATCGAGAGATCCATGAGGAACCAATGTCGTTGCTGAATCGCTGGCAACGCCTGAAAGCACTTCATCAACGCCTCTGCCGACGCTGGAAGGACGAATATTTAAAGGAGTTGGACAAGAGGAACAAGTGAAAGTTCCCTGTTGATGTACGAACTTCAAATGGTATCATCAAAAGGCCGGTCGCGAAGCTGATTAGCCTAGCCAGCGACAGTGAGGCGACTACTCCACAAATCTGACACAGTCACGACTATCCGTTCCGTTTCCGTCCTGTTTCTCCACGTCTCCGTTGTTCCATGTCTCGTCTGGCAACACACGGGATTTATATAGAATCTTATAGAATTCCACAACATCATTATGGCACCTCCTTCCCTCCAAGTAGTCCGACGCCCCCCAAAGGGGGGGAAACGCCTACCGTTGCCGTGTCTGTCTGGAGTCCACGGGCTCCGGCAGTGGTGACGGTTCCTGAATCTGCGTGCGGAAAAACAACCGTGACTCGTGGCACGTCAGCTGGCGAGACCGCTGGGAGCTCATCCCGAGCGCCCAAACTGTCGTCTCTGCTGCACGTTAGGACAGTTTACGTCATGCCAACAGCGGTAGTTAAGGTCTACAATGGCGAGAAGGAGTTCTAGGCGCGCGTTCTGCTGGACGCCTGCGTACCCGATAGCCGGATCAGTTCGGCCTTCGCCGCGGATCTCGGATTGGCGATAGCCCCGGTGGGTAAGGATCAGGCCTGCCACGTCATTATACTCTCCCGGACAGAGTGCGGGTTCCAGAAGGAAGTCGTGCAAAAGGTGGAAAAGGAACTCCGCATTCGGACTCCCAGCCGGGTGGTCCCCGCCGCAGTTCAGGCGAGGTTCGCCACGCTGGTCTTAGCGGACCCCAGCTTTTACCATCCGACAGAAGTGGCCTTGTTGCTTGGGGCAGATCCCTATCCGGAGCTCATCCAGCCCGGATGTGTGCCCGGCCAAGGTGGCGTCCAGAGCACGGTGTTTCGATGGATTATCTCCAGCTCCTGCGGCATGTAGGCGCTCCAAGACGACACCGCTTTCCATCCTCCCACTTTGGCCACCGGGCTATTGCAACTTGTTGCAAGGTGGGCGGTATGTTCACGCCGAAACGGTGACCATACCGTGGTCACTGGTGGGCGTTTGGCAAGTTTCATGGGAAACGCCATAACGAGTAGTTGTGCTTTTTGCTTTTAACTTTTCAATTTTTTAAATACAATTTGCTGTAAATTCACCCACGCACAATCTACTCGAATAAAAGTGAAAATCAAGCCGAAGCTACGGAAGCCCGACACATTTTCAATTCTTTCGCCCAAGGCCCATACAACAACGGGGACTGGCCCCTATAGCGATTTAAGTGATTTTGATTTAACTGGATCAGGAGCTCCGCCCCTCTACATTAACAACATGATAACGAAATATTTTTAAAGAAAAAAGAGAAAATATATAGTCATTCATGAATGAATGACAACAAAATTAGTAAACAATTCGAAAATTTTGAAATAAATTAAAAATATTAAATATATATTTTCAATACCCCCAAAAATAGGTCTAGTAGATACTGAGACGGTGGACTCCACTGCTAATGTCATTAATAAAGTATAAGTCAAAACGCAAGGTCTACCTACTATAACAATATTATTGATAATAGTAGTTGTACTAATGTCCGCTAGTTTACTTTGCAAAATATACAAAGTAGGCGCTTAAAGAAGCAAGGCAAATGACCTTGATAAAATATATAAAAATTAAAATTTTTTAATATAAAATGTATAATGCAATTAATATGCCAAAATAAAAAGAGTAGAATTTTAAAATAAATCTATAATGTAAGGAATATATCAGGAATATATATAAAAAAAATGTAAAACCGAGAAAAGCAAAGCATTATGAGGTCAGGAGAGAATACACAAAAACTTGCCAAAAAATGTATAGAAGATATGGAGTGGCAACAAATACATGCCACATTGCTAGAAACAAAGGAAAAGTGCATTAAGTTGTATAAATGTATCTCGCAAAATAGGAATATTCTTGAGGAAACTGTTAGTAAATACGCGAAGGCATTAGTTGCATGTTTTAATGACGCAAGAATACTAATAACAATAGGGAAAAACTAAACCAGAAACAGTGGTCATCAGTGTCGAAATTATTACTCAATTTTCGATCAAATTTAGTATCAGTCTAAAGGAAGTACAACTTAAAAATATCAATCCCAACTATTCAATATTAAATACCCCTTTAACTGTAGAAACCGATGAAGACCAGGAAAGTAAAGATTCCTCAGAGGAATATGATTCAGAAAGCAGTATCGGCCCAGAAATAAAAGAAAAAGATTTACAAGACTTAACAATACCTGCGGTAATAAAACTACCCGAAATTATAGAATCAGATTTAGGGTCAACTTCGGGTGTAGTAGAACAAAAACTTGTAATCATGGCGCAAAACAACATTGAATTTATAAATACTCCATCAAGGATTGTACCGGATTTCAACGGTAAAGCTGAAAACATACGTAGTTTTCTGGATGCATTGGAGATTATAAAAGCAATACAGGGTGAACAGCTAGTAATATAATAAGCAATGAGAATACGGTTGAACACCTTTTGCACGACTTCCTTCTGGAACCCGCACTCTGTCCGGGAGAGTATAATGACGTGGCAGGCCTGATCCTTACCCACCGGGGCTACCGCCAATCCGAGATCCGCGGCGAAGGCCGAACTGATCCGGCTATCGGGTACGCAGGCGTCCAGCAGAACGCGCGCCTAGAACTCCTTCTCGCCATTGTAGACCTTAACTACCGCTGTCGGCATGACGTAAACTGTCCTAACGTGCAGCAGAGATGACAGTTTGGGCGCTCGGGATGAGCTCCCAGCGGTCTCGCCAGCTGACGTGCCACGAGTCACGGTTGTTTTTCCGCACGCAGATTCAGGAACCGTCACCACTGCCGGAGCCCGTGGACTCCCAGACAGACACGGCAACGGTAGGCGTTTCCCCCCTTTGGGGGGCGTCGGACTACTTGGAGGGAAGGAGGTGCCATAATGATGTTGTGGAATTCTATAAGATTCTATATAAATCCCGTGTGTTGCCAGACGAGACATGGAACAACGGAGACGTGGAGAAACAGGACGGAAACGTCCACTGTCACTGTCACTGTCACTGTCGCTGGCTAGGCTAATCAGCTTCGCGACCGGCCTTTTGATGATACCACTTGAAGTTCGTACTTCAACAGGGAACTTTCACTTGTTCCTCTTGTCCAACTCCTTTAAATATTCGTCCTTCCAGCGTCGGTAGAGGCGTTGATGAAGTGCTTTCAGGCGTTGCCAGCGATTCAGCAACGACATTGGTTCCTCATGGATCTCTCGATCGGCGATAGCCACCAGGGGACCTCCCACTAAGGAATATCCAGGACTCAAGGACACAAGATCGGCCGGATCTTCGCTCATAGGCGGAATGGGATGCGAATTCAAACATGCTTCGAAGAAGGCATAGAAGGGTGGAGAGTTCCTCAAAGGTGTATCGGGTGTTGGCAGTGGATCGGTAAAGCAGGGTCTTGAAGCTCTTCACCCCAGCTTCCCACAAACCTCCTATATGAGGTGCGCTCGGCGGATTGAAATGCCAGGATAGGATCCGCTATCTAAAACGGTTGGTAATGCAACGCTTCGTGGCCTCCAAAAAGTCCCTTCTCAGGGACTTGGATGCCCCAGCAAAGGTTTTGTCGTTGTCAAATAGATCCCAATAGATCCCGACACAAAACAATAGAACGCCGCCACGACCTTCTATGTGGTCAGATCCGAAGTCGCTTCGAGATGGATGGCCTTCATACTGAAGCATACAAATACGCAGACGTAACCCTTGTTTATGAGACAGGCTCGTTCGGTATAATTTGCTATCTCGAAGGGCTCAGCGAAATCAATGCCAGTGTGCGTGAAGGGTCGGGCAAAGGTGACCCGTACTCGGTGAAGCTCGCCCATGAGCTGCGTCTGCTTTTTAGAGGATGGTGCTCGTCATAGCTGAGCGATTCCGGAGCCCGTAGGCGTCCGCAAGGCCTAAGGATACCAAGCTGGTCTAGAAATGGATTTAGATTCACCAGTGAACTTGAGGAGGGAATCGGACGGCCTTCGGACAGGCAGCGGATTTCTGCAGCAAACTCTCTACGCTGGGTCTGCTGGATAAAGACTCATTCAGCCGCGTGCTGTTCTTCATTGGAAAGCTCGGAGGTTGCTGGACGAGACGGTTGTCGGCAACAGAATCGACGGACATAGGCTGTCACCCGCAGGGCCCTGCCGAAATCCGAGAACTGGTCGGTTAGATCGACTTCCCGCCTGGGTAGCTGAATTGTCCTCAGATCGCATATGAGGCCAATCGCGGACCGCCGTGTTATTGAAGATGGAAGACACTCAGTTGGCGACGAAGGTGGACCAACTGCATGGGGGCTTGTTCAGCCAAGCGAGAACGATGGTGGAATCGGTTCATGCTTGACGTGCACAGATAGCGCTGCACCGTGAGCCTTCTGTGACGCATCGCGAAAACCGTGAAGCTGCCACGTGAAGTCGGGCCGAACTTCTACCCATCTGAGAATACGGATTTGGGAAAGACCTGAATAAT
>JAECWJ010000393.1:0-97643 GCA_018150375.1 Drosophila sturtevanti | reverse complement strand
GGTAGCGCAGTATGTAGAGATCAATTCTAGAAATGACGTGAGCGGAGGATCAATCCCGGCCGTTGGCGAACCCGAATTTTTTCTTACTGTTTCATTTTTTTTGCTTCAAATTTTTTTTAAATTTTATATTTCCAATTTTTAAAATATCTTGAATCCGATATGACGGAGAAAGTAATCAATTAATCTGCAAAAGTATACAAAAATAGCTTCTTTGATATTTTTAAGTAAAATGATTTTAAAAAATAGACCGAATGGCTTAAAGTGAGAGCGCCAAAAAAAACACGACCAGCTAGGTTGAACGTTATGCTCTAAGGATATGTGAATCTGAAGGTACATCGTAATAAAACAGCGTAATTTCGGCATTGAATACAAATTGGAAAAAACGCTATTTGAGGATCTGTAGCGTAAAGTCCGCTTGAAGTGTAGTGCCATTGTGCAGGATGTCGTTCAAGGTGACACTTCTGGTAGACGGAATAGAAGCGTTGAAGACGACACGCAGCTTGGTAAATACCGCATGATGGAAATTTTTTGGATTAGTAGGGGGCAAATAAAAGTTTTTGGAATCAGTAGGGGGGTGCCCGATTCCACCTATTCTCGGAGGACCGTTTCATATTGCGCTTTTAAGGCTGGCATTGAGCCGTGGCGATGTATCTGGAATGCGCCAAATCAATGTTTCCGAGTCTCTAAAGGTCTCTAGAGACCTTCCGTCTTCCCTCCGTTTGATATTTTCCGGAAATGGATTTCGCATTCTCAGTCGGCTTCTTTATCCAGTTTTGCTGGGAGATCTTCCACCATACACTTATCTACGCTCAACTTTCTTGGGAAATCGACCTTTGCAGCCAGGACGAATGGCGATGGAGTGGAAGTGGAGTTTTGACTGACTGGGCAAGATCTGCTGTTTATTCTCAAGCCATGCCATATGAAAGCCGTCGTTCGTGAGCGGTGAGCTAGAAACAATTGCCTTAGCCTCGCCTCGGGTCTTGGACATAAGATAGAAATGTTTCTCTACCGGCGCCTCCAAATGTCGATATACATCGCAGTGAACAAGTCGCGGAAGGTAGGCCATTACCGCAGCGTACATACACCATGTAGACGTTCTCATATTTGAGTTTTACTGTGGACGGATCAGTGTGATATTCCTCACTCGTATTAACGGCAAGGGTTCTTGTACAAGTCAAATATTCCGTCAATACCCTGACGCAAAGGACTTTGTTCTTCTCGAGGTGCATCTTTAAAGAGAACATGGGAACTTCCGATCCGGAGTCCGATAGCGTGGGCGGTGGCACTCGACTTGGCAAGGATACTAGCCAAGATCGGAGCCTTTTGCGAATGAGCTTCATGAAATGTATTGAACTATTTTCGGCACCCATTAAGACTAAAGGCCTTATGTGGTGCTGGTCATGGATAGCGAATGAATAAACAATCATCTATATTGTATAGCCATAGTTTTAGCAAGCCCACTGAGGCAACCTGATTGGAAACCAGATGTGATAATTTAAAAAAAAAGGGAAAATGGTCACAGACTCATGCAGAGGCTAGATAAAACGATCTGCAGATTACACGGAAAGGGCAAATAATCACTTGAAGCAGCTTTATAAGTAGAGCTATGCAAATTCAAAGATAATGTATATAATTTCGTTAAAAATCTCTACTTTGATTTTAATATGCCACTAAGAAAGTGTTGGCCAATGTATAAATTCATTAGTTAGTCATATCATGTGTTTATTATTATACAAATATTGCGCAAATAAGAAGGTATATGACGGAAAATTACAGCACTGCAAATCCGTTCGTTTCGAGTAGTCGACTTCTAGATCCTTCATTGTCTCATACGCCAAAGATGCCTAGAACAAGAAAAAATAATATAAGCAGAAAGTATAATTTAAAACTAGAAGGATGAGCTAACTTCGCCCGTGCCGAAGTTGATAAACCCTTGCAGATTTACTCTATATAATTTACCAGAACCGTCAAGATGTATACGAGGGCAGTTTTTTATATTTTGCGAATAGCTAATAGGAACAAGCGATAGCAACGAATTCTGTTACAACTCAACAAACATATTTCTATACATACGAAATTTACAAGTTCCATATTTTTTTTCGTAGCTATAGACTATTTTTTTTTTGACTGATTATTCTTATGGTATAGTCGACCGATTCTGATAAATTTAAAAAGAGTAATTAATAAGTATATCAAACTTAAAAATATTAAATTTCGTGGCATTCGCTTAAACAAAACAACAGAGTTTAAGCCTTATTCACGACTCATCGTTCCTATGGGAGCTACATAATATGGTACTGTGATCGGAATGGTTTCGAGATGTTTCCATGGCTCCAATACCTCCAGCAATAAGATGCCTATGTCGAAAATTTCACCATGTAGCTCAGATAGAACCCTGTGGAGTGTTTGTGGACCAAAAAATTGGAGCAATATTTATTTACCAGCAGGTGAATCGGTCCAGAATAATTGGGCGCTGCACCGTATGCCTTTTGGGATACGTCGCAAAAGCCAATTTGGCTGAAACCTAGATAAGTGGTCTAGGGTGGATGGATGAGTAGGGGGGCAAATAAAAGTTTTTGGAATCAGTAGGGGGGTGCACGATTCCACCTATTCTCGGAGGACCGTTTCATATTGCGCTTTTAAGGCTGGAATTGAGCCGTGGCGATGTATCTGGAATGCGCCAAATCAATGTTTCCGAGTCTCTAAAGGTCTCTAGAGACCTTCCGTCTTCCCTCCGTTTGATATTTTCCGGAAATGGATTTCGCATTGTCAGTCGGCTTCTTTATCCAGTTTTGCTTCCACCATCCACTTATCTACGCTCAACTTTCTTGGGACATCGACCTTTGCGGCCAGGACGAATAGCGATAGAGTGGAAGTGCTGTTTATTCTTAAGCCGAGCCTGGAGATTATCCCATGCCATATGAAAGCCGTCGTTCGTGAGCGGTGAGCTAGAAACAATTGCCTTAGCCTCGCCTCGGGTCTTGGACATAAGATAGAAATGTTTCTCTACCGGCGCCTCCAAATGGCGATATACATCGCAGTGAACAAGTCACGGAAGGTAGGGCATTACCGCAGCGTACATACACCATGTAGGCGTTCTCATATTTGAGTTTTACTGTGGACGGATCAGTGTGATATTCCTCACTCGTATTAACGGCATGGGTTCTCGTACAAGTCAAATATTCCGTCTCTACCCTGACCCAAAGGACTTCGTTCTTCTCGAGGTGCATCTTTAAAGAGAACATGGAACTTCCGATCCGGAGTCCGATAGCGTGGGCGGTGGCACTCGACTTGGCAAGGATACTAGCCAAGATCGGACCTTTGCGAATGAGCTTCATGAAATGTATTGAACTATTTTCGGCACCCATTAAGTCTAAAGGCCTGATGTGGTGCTGGTCATAGATGGCGAATGAATAAACAATCATCTATATTATATAGCCATAGTTTTAGCATGCCCACTGAGGCAGAGCGTAACCTGATTGGAGACTAGATGTGATAATTTAAAAAAAAAAGGGAAAATGGTCACAGACTCATACCGAGGCTAGACAAATCGATCTGCAGATTACATGGAAACGGCAAATAATCACTTGACACTAAGAAAGTGTTGGCCAATGTATAAATTCATTAGTTAGTCATATCATGTGTTTATTATTATACAAATATTGCGCAAATAAGAAGGTATATGACTGAAAATTACAGCACTGCAAATCCGTTCGTTTCCAATGTGTTACCCTCGAGTAGTCGACTTCTAGATCCTTCATTGTCTCATACGCCAAAGATGCCTAGAACAAGAAAAATTAGTACACCTCAAGGAAAATAAAATGGTTCAAATAACATACCTTATTGGCAAAAATCGTAACAATAAACTTTGTCGGTTTAAATATCTTGACAACTTGACTTATCAGCGTCCGATATTTTTGCAGTGCCACATTGCTTTTAAAACTAACATATAAAAAGCTTTCTTCAGACTTTATATGAATTATCATATACTCCGCCTTTGAAGAAAAGAATATAAGCAGAAAGTATAATTTAAAACTAGAAGGATGAGCTAACTTCGTCCGTGCCGAAGTTGATAAACCCTTGCAGATTTACTCTATATAATTTACCAGAACCGTCAAGATGTATACGAGGGCAGTTTTTTATATTTTGCGAATAGCTAATAGGAACAAGCGATAGCAACGAATTCTGTTACAACTCAACAAACATATTTCTATACATACGAAATTTACAAGTTCCATATTTTTTTTCGTAGCTATAAACTATTTTTTTTTGACTGATTATTCCTATGGTATAGTGGCCGATTCTGATAAATTTTAGAAGAGTAATTAATAAGTATATCAAACTTAAAAAACTTAATTTTCGTGGCATTCGCTTCAATAAAATATTAGAGTGTAAGCCTTATTCAGGACTCATCGTTCCTATGGGAGCTACATAATATGGTAGTGCGATCGGAATGATTCCGAGATATTCCTCCATGCCTCCAATACCTCCAGCAAAAAGAAGCCTATGTCGAAAATTTCAACTATGTAGCTCAGATAGAACCCTGTGGAGTGTTTGTGGACCAAACAATTGGAGCAATATTTATTTACCAGCAGGTGAATCGGTCCAGAATGATTGGGCGCTGCACCGTATGCCTTTTGGGATACGTCGCAAAAGCCAATTTGGCTGAAACCTAGATAAGTGGTCTAGGGTGGATGGATGAGTAGGGGGGCAAATAAAAGTTTTTGGAATTAGTAGGGGGTGCACGATTCCACCTATTCTCGGAGGACCGTTTCATATTGCGCTTTTAAGGCTGGAATTGAGCCGTGGCGATGTATCTGGAATGCGCCAAATCAATGTTTCCGAGTCTCTAAAGGTCTCTAGAGACATTCCGTCTTCCCTCCGATTGATATTTTCCGGAAATGGATTTCGCATTGTCAGTCGGCTTCTTTATCCAGTTTTGCTTCCACCAGCCACTTATCTACGCTGAACTTTCTTGGGACATCGACCTTTGCGGCCAGGACGAATAGCGATAGAGTGGAAGTGCTGTTTATTCTTAAGCCGAGCCTGGAGATTATCCCATGCCATATGAAAGCCGTCGTTCGTGAGCGGTGAGCTAGAAACAATTGCCTTAGCCTCGCCTCGGGTCTTGGACATAAGATTGAAATGTTTCTCTATCGGCGCCTCCAAATGTCGATATACATCGCAGTGAACAAGTCGCGGAAGGTAGGCCATTACCGCAGCGTACATACACCATGCAGACGTTCTCATATTTGAGTTTTACTGTGAACGTATCAGTGTGATATTCGTCATTCGTATTAACGGCAAGGGTTCTCGTACAAGTCAAATATTCCGTCTCTACCCTGACCCAAAGGACTATGTTCTTCTCGAGGTGCATCTTTAAAGTGCACATGGGAACTTCCTCTCTCGAAGCCAACGTATTCACATCGAACACGATCAGCCGAGCACTCGGAGTCCGATAGCGTGGGCGGTGGCACTCGACTTTGCAAGGATGCTAGCCAAGATCGGAGCCTTTTGCGAATGAGCTTCATGAAACGTATTGAACTATTTTCGGCACCCATTAAGACTAAAGGCCTTATGTGATGCTGATCATGGATGGCGAATGAATAAACAATCATCTATATTATATAGGCATAATCTCAGAAAGCCCACTGAGGCAGAGCGTAACCTGATGGAGACTAGCTGTGATAATTTAAAAAAAAAAAAGGAAAATGGACATAGATTCATTCCGAGACTAGACAAATCGATCTGCAGGTTACATGGAAACGGCAAATAATCATTTGGCACAGCTTTATAAGTAGAGCTATGCAAATTCAAAGATAATGTATATATTTTCGTGAAAAATCTCTACTTTGATTTTAATATGCCACTTAGAAAGTGTTGGCCAAAGTATAAATTCATTAGTTAGTCATATCGTGTGATTATTATTATACAAATATTGCGCAAATAAGAGGGTATATGACGGAAAATTACATCACTGCAAATCCTTTCGTTTCCAATGTGATACTCTCGAGTAGTCGACTTCTAGATCCTTCATTGTCTCATACGCCAAAGATGACTAGTATACCTCAAGGGAAATAAAATGGTTCAAATAATATTCCTTATTGGCAAAAATCGTGACAATAAACTTTGTCGGTTTAAATATCTTGACAACTTGACTTAACATTGCTTTTAAAACTAACATATGAAAAGCTTTCTTCAGCCGTTATATGAATTATCATATACTCCGCCTTTGAAGAAAAGAATAAAAGCAGAAAGTATAATTAAAAACTAGAAGGATGAGCTAAGTTCGCCCGTGCAGAAGTTCGTAAACCTTTGCTGATTGTCTTTACATAATTTACCAGAACCGTCAAGGTGTAGACGAGGGCAGCTTTTTATATTTTGGGAATAGCTAATAGGAACAAGCGATAGCAACGAATTCTGTTACAACTCAACAAACATATTTCTATACATACGAAATTTACAAGTTCCATATTTTTTTTCGTAGCTATAGACTATTTTTTTTGACTGATTATTCCTATGTTATAGTCGACCGATTCTGTTAAATTTTAAAAGAGTAATTAATAAGTATATCAAATATACAAATTTTAAAAACAGAGTTTAAGCCTTATTCACGACTCATCGTTCCTATGGGAGCTACACTACTGTGAATCGGAATGGTTTCGAGATATTCCTCCATGCCTCCAATACCTCCAGCAATAAGATGCCTATGTCGAAAATTTCACTATGTAGCTCAGATAGAACCCTGTGGAGTGTTTGTGGACCAAACAATTGGAGCAATATTTATTTACCAGCAGGTGAATCGGTCCAGAATAATTGGGCGCTGCACCGTATGCCTTTTGGGATACGTCGCAAAAGCCAATTTGGCTGAAACCTAGAGAAATGGTCTTGGGTTGACACTCAGCGAACGCCCAGCGTTTTGGCGGTGCTCACGTCATCCAGCTCTAGAAAGTCTGAATTTAGAAGATGCCCCGGAGGGATGTCTAGATGATGAGGTTAGATTCTTTTAGAGTTCTTGGTTCGTCGTCCGGACTTTTTCTTTAGAATAGCAACCGGCAAGTACGTCATCTGCGTACATGTAGTTACTCTTCTTTCAGCTCCATAGCTAGTTGGAGGAGTACGCGGATGGCCAGGAATGGGAAGTTTTTTAATTATTTAATTTAACGGTAATAATTAAATATTAACTTTTTTTTTTTAATTAAAAAAAAGTAAAAAAAATTTTTTTGTGGGGGTTTTGGGTAGAGGGGGGTGGGTGTAGTTGTTTTGTAAGGGTTGTTTTTAAAGAGAACACTTTTGGTAGGGGGAAAGAACGTTGAAGACGACACGCAGCATGGTAAATACCGCATGATGCAAATTTTTTGGATTAGTAGGGGGGCAAATAAAAGTTTTTGGAATCAGTAGGGGGTGCACGATTCCACCTATTCTCGGAGGACCGTTTCATATTGCGCTTTTAAGGCTGGAATTGAGCCGTGGCGATGTATCTGGAATGCCCTTAATCAATGTTTCCGAGCCTCTAAAGGTCCCTAGAGACAGTATATACCTTCCGTCTTCCCTCCGTTTGATATTTTCCGGAAATGGATTTCGCATTGTCAGTCGGCTTCTTTATCCAGTTTTGCTGGGAGATCTTCCACCATCCACTTATCTACGCTCAACTTTCTTGGGGCATCGACCTTTGCGGCCAGGACGGATGGCGATGGAGTGGAAGTGGAGTTTTGACTGACTGGGCAAGATCCCATGCCATATGAAAGCCGTCGTTCGTGAGCGGTGAGCTAGAAACAATTGCCTTAGCCTCGCCTCGGGTCTTGGACATAAGATTGAAATGTTTCTCTATCGGCGCCTCCAAATGTCGATATACATCGCAGTGAACAAGTCGCGGAAGGTAGGCCATTACCGCAGCGTACATACACCATGTAGACGTTCTCATATTTGAGTTTTACTGTGGACGGATCAGTGTGATATTCCTCACTCGTATTAACGGCAAGGGTTCTCGTACAAGTCAAATATTCCGTCTCTACCCTGACCCAAAGGACTATGTTCTTCTCGAGGTGCATCTTTAAAGTGAACATGGGAACTTCCTCTCTCGAAGCCAACGTATTCACATCGAACACGATCAGCCGAGCTCTCGGAGTCCGATAGCGTGGGCGGTGGCACTCGACTTGGCAAGGATACTAGCCAAGATCGGAGCCTTTTGCGAATGAGCTTCATGAAACGTATTGAACTATTTTCGGCACCCATTAAGACTAAAGGCCTTATGTGGTGCTGGTCATGGATAGCGAATGAATAAACAATCATCTATATTGTATAGCCATAGTTTTAGCAAGCCCACTGAGGCAACCTGATTGGAGACCAGATGTGATAATTTAAAAAAAAACGGAAAATGGTCACAGACTCATGCAGAGGCTAGATAAAACGATCTGCAGATTACACGGAAAGGGCAAATAATCACTTGAAGCAGCTTTATAAGTAGAGCTATGCAAATTCAAAGATAATGTATATAATTTCGTTAAAAATCTCTACTTTGATTTTAATATGCCACTAAGAAAGTGTTGGCCAATGTATAAATTCATTAGTTAGTCATATCATGTGTTTATTATTATACAAATATTGCGCAAATAAGAAGGTATATGACTGAAAATTACAGCACTGCAAATCCGTTCGTTTCCAATGTGATCAACGACTTCTAGATCCTTCATTGTCTCATACGCCAAAGATGACTAGTATACCTCAAGGGAAATAAAATGGTTCAAATAACATACCTTATTGGCAAAAATCGTAACAATAAACTTTGTCGGTTTAAATATCTTGACAACTTGACTTATCAGCGTCCGATAATTTTGCAGTGCCACATTGCTTTTAAAACTAACATATAAAAAGCTTTCTTCAGACTTTATATGAATTATCATATACTCCGCCTTTGAAGAAAAGAATAGAAGCAGAAAGTATAATTAAAAACTAGAAGGATGAGCTAACTTCGTCCGTGTCGAAGTTGATAAACCCTTGCAGATTTACTCTACATAATTTACCAGAACCGTCAAGGTGTATACGAGGGCAGCTTTTTATATTTTGCGAATAGCTAATAGGAACAAGCGATAGCAACGAATTCTGTTACAACTCAACAAACATATTTCTATACATACGAAATTTACAAGTTCCATATTTTTTTCGTAGCTATAGACTATTTTTTTTTTGACTGATTATTCCTATGGTATAGTCGACCGATTCTGATAAATTTAAGAAGAGTAATTAATAAGTATATCAAACTTAAAAATATTAAATTTCGTGGCATTTGCTTAAACAAAGCAACAGAGTTTAAGCCTTATTCACGACTCATCGTTCCTATGGGAGCTACATAATATGGTACTGTGATCGGAATGGTTTCGAGATGTTTCCATGGCTCCAATACCTCCAGCAATAAGATGCCTATGTCGAAAATTTCACTATGTAGCTCAGATAGAACCCTGTGGAGTGTTTGTGGACCAAAAAATTGGAGCAATATTTATTTACCAGCAGGTGAATCGGTCCAGAATAATTGGGCGCTGCACCGTATGCCTTTTGGGATACGTCGCAAAAGCCAATTTGGCTGAAACCTAGATAAGTGGTCTAGGGTGGATGGATGAGTAGGGGGGCAAATAAAAGTTTTTGGAATCAGTAGGGGGGTGCACGATTCCACCTATTCTCGGAGGACCGTTTCATATTGCGCTTTTAAGGCTGGAATTGAGCCGTGGCGATGTATCTGGAATGCGCCAAATCAATGTTTCCGAGTCTCTAAAGGTCTCTAGAGACCTTCCGTCTTCCCTCCGTTTGATATTTTCCGGAAATGGATTTCGCATTGTCAGTCGGCTTCTTTATCCAGTTTTGCTTCCACCAGCCACTTATCTACGCTGAACTTTCTTGGGACATCGACCTTTGCGGCCAGGACGAATAGCGATAGAGTGGAAGTGCTGTTTATTCTTAAGCCGAGCCTGGAGATTATCCCATGCCATATGAAAGCCGTCGTTCGTGAGCGGTGAGCTAGAAACAATTGCCTTAGCCTCGCCTCGGGTCTTGGACATAAGATAGAAATGTTTCTCTACCGGCGCCTCCAAATGTCGATATACATCGCAGTGAACAAGTCGCGGAAGGTAGGCCATTACCGCAGCGTACATACACCATGTAGACGTTCTCATATTTGAGTTTTACTGTGGACGGATCAGTGTGATATTCCTCACTCGTATTAACGGCAAGGGTTCTTGTACAAGTCAAATATTCCGTCTCCACCCTGACGCAAAGGACTTTGTTCTTCTCGAGGTGCATCTTTAAAGAGAACATGGGAACTTCCGATCCGGAGTCCGATAGCGTGGGCGGTGGCACTCGACTTGGCAAGGATACTAGCCAAGATCGGAGCCTTTTGCGAATGAGCTTCATGAAATGTATTGAACTATTTTCGGCACCCATTAAGACTAAAGGCCTTATGTGGTGCTGGTCATGGATAGCGAATGAATAAACAATCATCTATATTGTATAGCCATAGTTTTAGCAAGCCCACTGAGGCAACCTGATTGGAAACCAGATGTGATAATTTAAAAAAAAACGGAAAATGGTCACAGACTCATGCAGAGGCTAGATAAAACGATCTGCAGATTACACGGAAAGGGCAAATAATCACTTGAAGCAGCTTTATAAGTAGAGCTATGCAAATTCAAAGATAATGTATATAATTTCGTTAAAAATCTCTACTTTGATTTTAATATGCCACTAAGAAAGTGTTGGCCAATGTATAAATTCATTAGTTAGTCATATCGTGTGATTATTATTATACAAATATTGCGCAAATAAGAGGGTATATGACGGAAAATTACAGCACTGCAAATCCGTTCGTTGCCAATGTGATACTCTCGAGTAGTCAACTTCTAGATCCTTCATTGTCTCATACGCCAAAGATGCCTAGAACAAGAAAAATTAGTACACCTCAAGGAAAATAAAATGGTTCAAATAACATACCTTATTGGCAAAAATCGTAACAATAAACTTTGTCGGTTTAAATATCTTGACAACTTGACTTATCAGCGTCCGATAATTTTGCAGTGCCACATTGCTTTCAAAACTAACATATGAAAAGCTTTCTTCAGGCGTTATATGAATTGTCATATATTCCCCCTTTGAATGGAAGACAATAAGCATAAAGTATAATTAAAAATTAGAAAGATGAGCTAACTTCGCCCGTGCCGAAGTTCGTAAACCCTTGCAGATTGCCTTTACATAATTTACCAGAACTGTCAAGGTGTATACGAGGGCAGCTTTTTATATTTTGGGAATAGCTAATAGGTACAAGCAATAGCAACGAATTCTGTTAAAACTAAACAAACATATTTCTATACATACGAAATTTACTAGATCCATATTTTTTTCCCTAGCTTGAGTAACAAAAAATTTTCCACATAAACAATTTTCTTCGACTGATTGTTCCTAAGGCAGGTACATGATATAGGCGACCGATTCTGATAAATTTAAGCAGAGTAATTAATAAGTATATTAAACTTACAAATATTAAATTTCGTGGCATTCGCTAAAAAAAACAACAGAATTTTTGAGTTTAAGCCTTATTCAGGATTCATCGTTCCTATGGGAGCTATATGATATGGTCGTGGGATCGGAATGTTCCCGCGATATACAATGCATCCAGCAATAAGAAAATGAAGAGAATTTCAACTCAGTAACTGAGATAGGACCCTGTGGAGTGTTTGTGGACCAAACAATTGGAGCAATATTTATTTACCAGCAGGTGAATCGGTCCAGAATGATTGGGCGCTGCACCGTATGCCTTTTGGGATAAATCGCAAAAGCCAATTTGGGTAGACACTCAGCGAACGCCCAGCGTTTTGGCGGTGCAATAAAATGCCTATGTCGAAAATTTCAACTATGTAGCTCAGATAGAACCCTATGGAGTGTTTGTTGACCAAACAATTGGAGCAATATTTATTTACCAGCAGGTGCTCACGTCATCCAGCTCTAGAAAGTCTGAATTTAAACGATGCTCCGGGGGGATGTCTAGATGATGAGGTTAGATCCTTTTAGAGTTCTTAGTTCGTCGTCCGGACTTTTTCTTTAGAATAACAACCGGCAAGTACGTCATCTGCGTACATGTACTGATGCAAGATCTCGCTCGAACGGTGTAACTCTTCTTTCAGCTCCATAGCTAGTTCGAGGAATACGCGGATGGTCAGGAATGGGAAGCAGTATGCTCTGAGGATACGTGAATCTAACGGTACATCGTAATAATACAGCGTTATTTCGGCATTGAATACAAATTGGAAAAAACGCTATTTGAGGATCTGTAGCGTAAACTCCGCTTGAAGTGTAGTGCCAGTGTGCAGTATGTCGTTCAAGGTGACACTTCTGGTAGACGGAATAGAAGCGTTGAAGACGACGCGCAGCTTGGTTAACCCCGCATGATTGAAATTTTATTGACTGGTAGGGAGGCAAATAAAAGTTTTTGGCATCAGTAGGGGGGAGCCCGAGTCCACCTATTCTCGGAGGACCGTTTCATATAGCGCTTTTAAGGCTGGCATTGAGCCGTGGCGATGTATCTGGAATGCGCCAAATCAATGTTTCCGAGTCTCTAAAGGTCTCTAGAGACACTATAGACCTTCCGTCTTCCCTCCGTTTGATATTTTCCGGAAATGGATTTCGCATTGTCAGTCGGCTTCTTTATCCAGTTTTGCTGGGAGATCTTCCACCATCCACTTATCCACGCTCAATTTTCTTTGGGGCATCGACCTTTGCGGCCAGGACGGATGGCGATGGAGTGGAAGTGGAGTTTTGACTGACTGGGCAAGATCTGCTGTTTATTCTCAAGCCAAGGCTGGAGATTATCCCATGCCATATGAAAGCCGTCGTTCGTGAGCGGTGAGCTAGAAACAATTGCCTTAGCCTCGCCTCGGGTCTTGGACATAAGATTGAAATGTTTCTCTACCGGCGCCTCGGAATGTCGATATACATCGCAGTGAACAAGTCGCGGAAGGATGCCAATTACCGCAGCGTACATACACCATGTAAACGTTCTTATAATTAAGTTTTCTGTGGATAGATCAGGGATATATTTATGATATTCCTCACTCGTATTAACGGCAAGGGTTCTCGTACAAGTCAAATACTCAGTCCCTACCCTGACCCAAAGGACTTTGTTCTTCTCGAGGTGCATCTTTAAAGTGAACATGGGAACTTCCTCTTTCGAAGTCAACGTATTCACTTCGAACACGATCAGCGGAGGTCTCGGAGTCCAACAGCGTGGGCGGTGGTACTCGACTTGACAAGGATGCTCGCTTGTGCAACACGTGCTTGAAAAAACTACAAGCTGAGTGTGAAACTATTTGTATTGTGTTGTTGTTTTCTAGAATTCGTCAGAAAATTTAGAGAGCGAGAAGCTGGACGCTTGCAATGTATACCGAAATAGCGAGGCCGTGAATTTTAAGTTTGGTAGCGCAGTATGTAGAGATCCATTCTAGAACTGACATGAGCGCAGGTTCAATTCCGGCCGTAGGCAAACTCGAATTTGGTTTTACTGTTTCTTTTTTTTGCTTCAAATTTTTTTTAAATTTTATATTTCCAATTTTTAAAATATTTTGAATCCGATATGACGGAGAAAGTAATCAATTAATCTTCAAGGGTATACAAACTTCGGCACGGCCGAAGTTAGCTTCTTTGATATTTTTTGCTTCAAATTCTTTCAAAATTTGAATTTACAATGTTAAGAAAATTTTAAGACCGATATGACGGAGAATTAATTAAACTGAAAGGACAAACAAACTTTGCCAAGGCCGAAGTTAGCTCCTTTGATTTTTTTTTGGTTACAAATAATTAATCAACTAAGTATTGTGCGGAAAATATGTGGTTTACGAAAAATCGCAGAAAATAGGCACATACAAGGAAAATTACCACCAACTAAAGCTGCATAACCGTCTTATATAGACAATGTATTTATGTATAAATCTATCCAAGTACATATGCAATATGTACGTCTTATGTAGACAATGTATGGGTGTATGAATCTATGCAGGTGCTTACTCAATTTGTACGTATGTATGTGTTGCGGTTGCTTAAGACGAGTATAATAATATACAAAATCTGAGTATAAAATTGGACTTTGTATAAATTGGGCGGATCGGGGCGCGTAGAAATTAAACAGGTTGAAAAGCCAAACCGACTCTAATGGCGTTTTCCGTGTAACTTGCTTACCATGGCGCAACTGTGCCCGGCGTCAGTAGGAAAATCCGTCCCCTCGTCCTGCTCACATATTTTTTGACGTGAATACCGACATGAATCAGAAAAGTAACCTCCAGAAGCAGCACGTTAATTCAGACAATTGAAACCGTTTATATATGTACACACATTCAACATCTATACTCTCACGTGCTGGACAAAATGCTACATATGCGCTAATAACCTAGCCAAGATCGGAGGCTTTTGCGAATGAGCTTCATGAAACATGCGAACATAGTGCCCCCTGTGATGGTTGGCGATTGAATAAATAATCATCATAGTCTTAGCAAAGTCCGCTGACCGCGAAACATTAAGGAGGCAGAGCGCGTGCTGATTGGACACCAGATGTCATAATTAAAATGAAGTAAGCAAGTCGTCCATGCCGACTTGGAGTATGCCCTGTACCAAAAAAGGATATTTCATTTAAACAGACTCCTCCGCAATCCTCATTAATTGAATAAAATTTTTCATAAAATTCTCTTAACAAACCGCAACACAAAATGCATGCTTTCTCGCTCATTCACATCAGTGAACGAAACTAATGCGTCATTCGGTACAAAGCAACATGCGCATGCTATCTCGCTCACACATTTCAGTTGCTGCTGCCCATAGAATTTCAGTACAAAACATATATACGTATATCTACGATATTTATAGTCCGATTTCGGTCAGATGGTACATATTGGCTATATAATTGAGTCTACCAAAAATAAATACTGTAGCTCTAACAGTACTCTAGTTATAGTTTTTTCTAATTTGCGGGGGCGGAAGTGGGCGTGGCAAAAATTTGAAACAAACTTGATCAGCGTACACACTAGACGGATGTTGACACCAAGTTTGGTTACTCTAGCTCTTATAGTCTCTGAGATCTCGATGTTCATACGGACGGACAGACGGACAGACGGTCATATCGACTCGGCTGTTGATGCTGATCAAGAATATATATACTTTATAGGGTCGGAAAATTTTCCTTCTGCCTGTTACATACATTTTAGCGACTTTAATATACCCTTATACCCTATGGGTACAGGGCATAAAAAGGAAAATAGACACAGACTCATTCCGAGGCTAGTTAAATCGATCTGCAGATCACATGGGATAACAAACAATCGCTTGACGCAGCTTTAGAAGTAGAGCTATGCAAATTCAAAGATAATGATCCAATGTATACATTTTCGTCAAAAATCTCAACTTTGATTTTAATATGCCACTAAGAAAGTGTTGGCCAATGTATAAATTCATTAGTTAGTCATATCGTGTGATTATTATTATACAAATATTGCGCAAATATCTCATACGCCAAAGATGACTAGAATAAGAAAAAATTGTAGACCTCAAGGGAAATAAAATGGTTCAAATAACATACCTTAGTGGCAAAAATCGTAACAATAAACTTTGTCCGCTTAAATATCTTGACAATTTGACTTATCAGCGTCCGATAATTTTGCAGTGCTACATTGCTATCAAAACTTACATACGAAATCTTTCTTCAAGCGAGATCAGCCTTCTCAATACACATCTTTATTGACCATCCCAACATGCCTCGCAGCCCTTCTGGATGCCAATACCGAGACTGTCCCTTACTTTGACACTCTTTATAAAAGCGGGCTGACGTTATTAAATTTATTGTTTCTTTTAGGTAATACGAATATTATTAACAGAAAAATAAACCAAGATAGAAACTTTTTATTAAAAAGAAGCCGTACATGAACCCAAAATTTAACACAAAAGGTCCCTTTAAAAGTAAGAGCATAAAGGGCGCCAACATAAGCAATGCAAGAGAAAAAGGGAAAGCAAGAAACTACACAATCAGAAACACAATGCGCGCAAGAGCTCGTGTGCATGTAAGTAAAGCAGAAACACTACAAAAATAAAACTTCCTTTTTTTTTAAACAAAAATAATATGTAACTTTGATTTAATGTCCAGCAACATACAGAAAGCGGAATAAGCTTTTCAGCGACCTTGATGAAAATCCAGGATAGGAAAATTTGTGATACATAAATAAAATAAACAATAATCCGCTATAGATTTAAAGTGACTCGCCCAGAAAGGGTGAGTGTGCATTAGAGGTGCCAAACTATCGATGGCACTATCGTCGACATCGAGGGTAGGACACTATCGAGCTACTGAACTATCGATGGTTCAAAGTCTCAAAGTCATTTCGATTCGTTCGTTCAACCTAGCTGGTCGTGTTTTTTTTGGCGCTCTCACTTTAAATCACTCGGTCTATTTTTTAAATCATTTTACTTAAAAATATAAATATTCTTGTGCACCACATTGTGAACTGTATTAAATTCTCGCGTTTTGTTTGTTGCGAAGCATAAATCAAAGTTATTTTACTTTTTGCTTTTAAACTAACAACAAAACCGAAAAAGTTTTGTTGTTGTTTACGAATATTCTTTGATTTCTGTCTGCGCTTTGTTTTGCATGCACTCGTGCTCTCCCGATTATTTTGGTGTTGTGTTGTTTGAATGCCTTGATCTTTAGCTCTCAAATTTCGTTTTTTTTCTTTTCTCTCTTTCTTACGTATTGCCAGTGATAGCGCCTGTTACTCTCGCGTCGTTTAATCTCGCATTCGGCATATCAGTTAGTGTTGCGCGCTCTTAAATATACTAACTTTTCTTTTTTGAGTGCAAACTGCAGTAGCTTAACCCTTGTGTTAACTTTGGGTTTGTATACGCCTTTTAATAAAATTTAAAAATTCTCTTTAGTTCTTTTGTTGTATTAATAACACTTAATAAAAAAATTAATAAGGAAATGTCGGTCTGCTCATATAAACAGTGCCCACATCCCCAGAAATGTCAGGAAGATTTTTTGCTTTGTTGGCTGTGTGACAATGTAATGCACTTTAAGTGTGCCGGTTACACTGTCAAGGTAAAAGACAGTCTTGGCATTGGTGGAGGCCTGAAATGGAGCTGTGAAGCTTGCCGTGATGCCGAAATGGAGATGCGTGTTTTCATGAGGCTGACTCGTGAAGGATTTAAAACCGTTTCGGCTGGTCTTAACAAGCTTCGGGATGAGTTTTCATTGTTGGAAACTCAGTTTAGTAGTTTCAAACTGCTAAACGAATCCCCGAAACGGAAGAAGACCATTTCCCCAGGTATTGGTGTTCCACTAGCTACCAAGATATCAGGTGTAGTTTCCGTATCCTCTGCTAGGGATATTCCCAACCAAATACTGACGAGAGGTGCTCGTAAAGCATTGGCTGCCACGGCAGCCTCAGTACAAAATGCTGCGGCTGCCACAGTCAGTTTGTCAAGTTTTCTCGTCGGTATCCCACCTAAAAAACAAATATTTGTTTCGAGGCTTGACCCTAATACGACATCAGAGGATGTTTGGGCCCATATCCGGGCACAAATTCCTGCCTCAAATTTAGAGGTGGAAAAATTTAAATTTTCAGTGATTTTTGGCCGGAACATCTTATAGTAAAAGAGTATACGGCAAAAAAGAAAAATCGGCCTCCGATTCGACTGCCTTCTGCACCAACGTTAGCTACTAACAAATCTAAAGCTTCTCTATCTTCCGGCACGTCGGCATCTGCTTGCATGCCAAAAAACTAATTTCATCCCTCAATCTGGCCTATCAGAATGTTAGAGGGCTACGATCTAAGCTGTCTAAACTCTATGTAGACAGCGTATCCTTTAACTCTCATATTCTTGCCTTTACTGAGACGTGGCTGAAGCCAGACATTCCTGATGCTTCTGTTCTTTGCACAAATTATTCAATTTATAGGAGAGATCGGACAATCCGCACTGGTGGTGGTGTGTTAATTGCTGTTGATTCAGCCCTTCCATCTGAACTAATGCAGTCATCTTTCACTCATGAAATCGAATTCATCAGTGTTAAGATCTTGTTTAAATCATTTTGCACCTATGTTACTTGTTCGTATATCCCACCTGTGTCCGATTTGGAAATATACAATAAACACTTGCACGCCGTTCATGCTGTTTCCGCAGTGATGTCCGATAGAGATTAACTTATCGTTCTTGGAGATTTTAATCTCCCAGATATTTCATGGGTCCCTGATGCATCGTCCATGATGCTCCCCTCCTTGTCACATTGCTTCGTTGATGGTCTTTTTGGCTTATCCCTAAGCCAGATAAATCCTGTGCGTTATTCACATGAGAAATTACTTGATCTCATATTTGTATTGGATTCCTCCAACAATGTTGTTTCCAGGATTGAGCCACTGGTTCTTCCAGAAGACAAATTTCCTTCTACATTAAATGTAGCTATTGACCTTTCATTTCAAGAGCCGATTTTTTGTGCTAATTAGGTCTCAAAGATTCGCTGTTTTCGTAAGGCTGACTTTGTCAGACTTACTAATCTCATTCTTAATAATGATTGTTCATATTTGTATAGTTGCACACATATGGATACCGCTATTCAATACTTTTATAATGTGCTTGACTCGTTTTTTAAAGTTTGTATTCCTGTCGTGAAATCGGTTCGGTTTAACAGACCGCCCTGGAGTTGTCTAACTTACGAAACATCAAATCGAGACATTATAAGAAGTATAAAAAAGCAGGTCGCCCGTCTGATTTTTATTTGTATTCTGTTGCCCGTTCGAACTTCATGGTTCTTAACACCAAATGCTATAAGGATTATCTTCAGCGGTGTAAACTTCAATTTTCCCATGATCCTAAGCAGTTTTTTAATTTTGTCAATACTAAACGTAAGACATCCATAATCCCATCCTGTTTAAGTTTTGAAAATAAGATAGCTGACACTGATCAGGCCATTGCCGATATGTTTGCTGATTTTTTCAAAACAACCTATTCCTCATCGCAATATACTGGGAACCTTTCGTATCCTCATGAGTTAAACAGGTCTAATGGTATCTTCAATTCTTTCTTCGATGAAAGTACGCTTCTAAGCGTGCTTAAGCTAATTAAACCTGTGTACTCACCGGGGCCTGACGGGATTCCTGGGTGTGTACTAAGATTTTGTGATGATGCTTTATGCAAGCCTATTCATAAGTTATTCTCCTTGTCTGTTGAAACGTCCTCTTTCCCGATTATGTGGAAGGAATCTTTTATCATTCCTCTCCACAAAAATGGTAATAAGTCCAATGTGTCAAATTATAGGGGTATTTCCAAATTGTACGCGATTCCAAAAGCTTTTGAGAAAATAATAACTTCTCAATTGCAACATTTCTGTACATCTATAGTTTCACCCACACAGCATGGTTTTGTGAAGCGTAGATCTACGACCACTAACCTTTTAGAATTCACATCATTAACGATCAAAGGGTTTGAAGAAGCCAAGCAAACTGATGTCATATATACTGACTTCAGTAAAGCTTTTGACTCTGTTAACCATAAGTTACTACTTTTTAAGCTCAACGAAATTGGATTTCCAACTTCATTACTGTATTGGATTCGTGAGTACTTAACAAACAAAACACAGAAAGTTCTTTTTAAGTCTTCTTATTCAAAGCGCATTAATGTGACATCCGGGGTGCCTCAGGGTAGTCATCTGGGTCCACTGCTCTTGACCCTCTTCATTAACGATCTTCCCTCCGTCATGCAACATTCTCGAGTGCTAATGTATGCTGACGATGTTAAGCTATGCCTTAGTTATAAAGATATGGTTTCGCCCAATCGATTACAGGCTGACCTTAACAATTTTCAGTGTTGGTGTCAACACAATCGTTTGAATTTAAACACTGCAAAGTGTAAGGTTATGACATTTAATAGAAACTGTCCTCAACTTATAACCTATTTCATAAATAATTCTCCATTAGAACGTCTAAATGTAATGAACGATTTGGGTGTACTCATGGACCATAAATTGACTTTCAACTCCCATGTTTCCACAATTGTTGGCAAAGCAATGGGTGTTCTCTTTACCTCTTTGGTCCGCCCCATTTCGGAATACGGATCTTGTGTTTGGTCCCCTCAATATGAGAATTGAATCTGTGCAAAAGCAGTTTTTACTATTTACTCTTTGTAGTCTGAACTGGGATCACAATGTCAAGCTTCCCTCGTACTCGAGTAGGCTTCTTTTGATTAACCTCCCCTCCCTTACTAACCGTAGAATAATGCTTGGCGTATTTTTTATGCACAAGCTCCTAAATGGTGATGTAGACTCGCCTGATCTATTGACCCAAGTAGAATTCTCTGTACTTTTCAGGCCTACTAGAAACTATCTTCCGTTATTCCTTAAACGCTGTACTACTAAGTTTTCTTTGCATGAACCCTTTCGAGTTCTTTGTTCTGACTACAATCGCCTTTACCGACTGATCAGTTCAGAGATCTCTCTTCCCAGCCTAAAAGCGTCTATTCTTTCCTATCTAGCTCGTAAGTAGCTGTAGTTTTCGTCTACTTGTCTGTTTGTTTGAGTTCCTCGCGACTCGTGCCGTACGTTATGCGGCTTGCGCCCCTTGGTCGGTTGGGCGGGAGGAGTGGCAAATTTTGCATCCGTTGGGATTCGCGCGAAAAGATATTTTAAAAATTGGAAATATAAAATTTAAAAATTTTTCTGATGGGGGTTGATTATTGATTTTATTGATTTATGTCGGTGTTCATTATCCGATCAGAATCAAACTTGCTGGTAAGGTGTAAAAGTAAAATTGTCATCTGTGTGCCAAATTTGGTTGAGAAATCTCTTCTTTTCTCACAAGAACTGTTTTGAACAACTCACATTTTGACCGAGGTACCTCTGATCTTTCCTATTTTTCTATAACTTATAGTTGTCCGATCATACCAACTCTTAAACTTGATTTAGATGAAAGATCAATGAAGAGAATGATATGACTTTTATTCACGTAGCTCAAAATTTAAGTTCGAAAAAGCACGAAGAAACAGACAGACGGACAGACGGACATAATCATATCGACTCGGCTTTCGATGCTGATCAAGAATATATATACTTTATGGGGTCGGAAACGATTATTTCTATGCGTTACAAACATCTGACCAATTTTATTATACCCTCTGCAAGGATATAAAAAGCCAGACTTCATTGGCTAGCAACAGCTTTCCTTCAAATAAACAGAAAAGAATCCGAAGTCATAGATGTTAGTACTAACAGCCAAATTCAGATTAATAAAATAACGAAAACAGCCAACTATTTAATTTAAAGCTGGTGTGGCATGCTGTATAATATACGAGCAGATATACAATATCTAATGTTGCCATATGCTCAACTAAATTGTTGGAGTATTGCACTCATAAACATAGTGACACACTGTCGGTTTACATAACATATCCATACATAAGTGCCGTAATACGATCAGTCACTTATATGACTGGCCTGCAGCGTGAGATCTGCAGTGTAAGCATTTTTCAGTATATGCCTTCCATAAACATATACATATACACATATATATTGCATGCTACATACGCCCGCGCAGCTAACGTTCTCTTCGGCAGAATTCTTATATAGAACCATTATGTATTAAGGTTAAGGCATTGAAAATAATAAATGATGGATTCATTCAAATTTAAGAAACATAAAACGCAACAAGTTTTCTATTTAATGGAAACTGGGAATAACCTCTCTACATGGCGACCGTGACAAGTGTCACGTGAAGCTGAAAAAATGTTTTAAATAGTGAGAAAAATTCACAACAAGAAATGCGAAAAGAACAAAAGCAAAAATTGAAGAAAAATGAAATGCTTAGTTGATTTGTCCCTTTAAATCAAGAATAATGGCAGCCGATTACAATAACATATTCAACTAAAACCAGCATTAAATATATATATCTATTACTTATTGAAAAAAAAAACAACAAGGAGAAAAGATGGAATTTGAAAAAAATATACAACAACAAATACAAATGCTACATAATAATATATATATAAGAAATCGGATTTTAAAGGACTGATCAAATAATTCAGAAAATTCTGCTTTATTAAAAAAGTAAGCATGTCGTCCCTGCCGACTTGGAGTATACCCTGTACCAATAAGAGATATTTTATAAACTCAAACTCCTTCCAAATCCCCATTAATTGAATATAAATTATTCTATAAAATTCTCCTAGCAAGCCGAATCACCAAATTCATGCTCTCTCGCTCACTCATGTCAGTGAACGAAACTAATCCGTACTGTATCCGGACGGACAGTCGGACATGGCTATATCGACTCGGCTGTTGATGCTGATCAAGAATATATATACTTTATGGGGTCGGAAAATTTTCCTTCTGCCTGTTACATACATTTGAGCGACTTTAATATACCCTTGAACCCTATGGGTACAGGGTATAATAATAATAAAATTAAATGAATTCGGAGGATCTCGAATTCCAGAATTCTGCTCCTACTGAGCAAAGGGACGCACCCACACTTAAGGAGGCGCTAAAGGTGTGTCCAATCTATGGACCAAGACCGTTGACGAAACCAAAAATTCGAACAAACGATGAAAAATGTCACAATTGGAACTGGATTTGCTAAAATCGGCAAAAACACTGGAGGAGAAGTACCAATGCGAAAGACGACTGGAAGACATCCAGGAAGATTTTCGCCAAAGAGCGGAAAAACGCAAGCAGACCGCGAATACGCGTAGGCCTAATTGCCAATAAATTCTAAAACTCAACGACAGACGAACACGCCGGTTGAAAAAGAACTAACAAATAATAGGCTATTTACTAACAAATGTGGTTGGAGAATTTTTTCATATAAATTAAATTAAGTAACATGTATGCCTGAATTGTAAGCCAACCACATTCTCCTAATATAACTAATATTTCCACGTCTCTGGCGCTTAGTTATTAACTAAGCTGTTTTAAAAATTGTTATTAATTTTTTCCCCACCTTTATCACGAGTTAGGATAATTTTCCAAATTTCAAATTCTTTCAAACTTCCCAATGCCCGTACGGCACCTGGCCCAAAATCTTCCCCGCCGCTACTCCTGGTCACCGTTTTGGCGTGAACAAACGCAATTGCATTTAACTCAAGGAAATTATGTGTTGAAAAGACTAAGTGAAAACCTTAGATATATATCGGAGAGTCATAGCTTAAGCCTATTTATCCCGAATATAGTTAACAGACCAGCCAAATTTGATGAGTCAGTATTAATAGATACTGACCAGATCGAGCTACAATCCATTCAAGAAGACAAACACACAATCGAAATAGAAAACGATCTCAATACAAGTCTCAACCTCGATCCCCGAATTTGATGGCACTAAGCTATCACTCCATCGCTTCTTCACAGCGTTAAGAATCACAAATAGAACTAAACCAGATCAAGAAGATTTAGCCGTTGAAGTTATCAAATCAAAGATAACAGGCACTATCCTTTCTAAAATTCAGAATGAGACAACAATTCATGGAATAATCAGGAAACTAACTGTTAACGTCAAAGGAGAATCCTCCGAACTTATTTAAGCAAGATTACTGAATACAAAACCAAAGGGACTGATATTGACAACTTGCGCAAGCAGTTAGCAGTAGCGTTTATTGACGAAGGTTTAGACCCTGCCATTGCTGATAAATTTTCGATCAAACAGTCCTTATCAGCCATGATTCACAATTGTGAATCAGTAATTTAGTAATTTTAATGATGCAATGGGTAAATATATCCATCACAGCACGAAGATTACTGGAAGTGCCGGCACTGTCTATTATTACATAGGCAACAGTAGTCGCTGTAACCAAAGAGGTTACTATAACCGAGGCTATCCAAAACCTAACAGAGGTAATTACCAAAACAGAGGTAATTACCACAACAACTATGATAACAATAGCAGAGGGAATAATAGAGGCCAAAATAGAGGATACTCTAGAGGTCGTTGTAACTCGAATAGAACCCACAAAAACAAAATAACGGAAATGACAATGTACGAACTACAGAAAGTAGTTCGGGAAATGAGTAATAATAGTATACAACATCAATCTTAGGTAAATTAGAATCGACAGAATTAACTGTCCTAATCCCGAAGAAATTGAGGAAGGAATATTTATTGGAAATACTCTTTTCAATAAAGAAAATATTTTTGTCTGAGTATTGAATACAACAAATTCAACCAAAATCCAAAACATTAATAAGATAAAAACAGAAACGCTAAGTGATTACGATATAGTCCAAGACATTAGCAAAAATAGACACGAACATGTCATGAAGAAGCAGAATTTAAAATAAAACTCAAAGAGTTGTGCAACGAGTATACTGACATATTCGGTCTTGAAACCGAATCAATAACAACAAATAATTTTTATAAGCAAGGACTAAGATTGAAGGATAATTATCCTGTATACACTAAAAATTATAGAACTCCTCACGCACACAAAGAGGAAATCAATAAACAAGTCGAAAAGCGCATTCTAGATGAAATAGTTGAACCAGAGTACAATAGTCCAATACTACTTGTACCCAAAGGAGGTCTACCTGGATCTGTAAATAAAATATGGCGATTAGTAATAGACTATCGTCAACTAAACAAAAAATTA
This sequence comes from Drosophila sturtevanti, assembly GCA_018150375.1. NCBI lineage: Eukaryota > Metazoa > Arthropoda > Insecta > Diptera > Drosophilidae > Drosophila > Drosophila sturtevanti. Next base: position 73,007 of record JAECWJ010000393.1, on the reverse strand, counting down.
CTATCCGATAAATTTCCACTTCCAAGAATAGATGATATCCTTGACCAGTTGGGTAAAGCCATAGACTTCTCATGTCTACATTTAATATCTGGATTTCATCAAATAGAATTGAAACAAAAATCTAGAGAATTAACTTCTTTTTCACCGAGCAATGGTTCGTACCAATTCACAAGACTACCTTATGGTCTTAAAATAGCGCCAAATTCTTTTAAAAGAATGATGACAATAGCTTTTTCTTGACTTAATCCTTCACAAGCATTCTTGTATATGGATGACCTAATAGTCATCGGTTGTTCCGAAAACCGTATGATTAAAAACTTAACAAACGTTTTTGATTTGTGTAGGAAACACAACCTTAAATAACATCCAGAAAAATTCACCTTTTTCATGCACCAAGTGACGTTCTTAGGCCACAAGTGTACTGATCAAGGCATATTGCTTGATGATAATAAATATGACGTCATTGAAAAATATCCAGTCCCTATAGACGCGGATAGCTAGAAGATTCGTTGCATTTTGCAATTACTATAGACGTTTCATCAAAAATTTCGCCGATTATTCACGACTATGTAAAAAGAATGTCAATTTTCAATGGTCCGATGAATGGTCAACGGTCCGATTATTTAAAAAAGGCTTTAATTAAACCCACATTATTGAAATATCCAGACTTCGATAAAGAATTTTGCATAAATAGTGGTGCAGCCTGTGGAGCTGTTCTAACACAAAAATATGGGGATAAACAATTCCCAGTTGCGCATATGCTTCACGCTCATTCACTAAAGGTGAAAGCAACAAATCAACAACAGAACAAGAATTAGCAGCTATCAACTGGGCAATTACATACCATATATTTATGGCAAACATTTTTCAGTAAAGACAGACCACAGACCATTCATTTATTTGTTTTCAATGACAAATCCAAGCTCAAAACTAACTAGAATGAGATAATAACTAGATCTAGAAGAATATGATTTCACAGTAGAGTATCTCAAGGGGAAAGACAATTTTGTGGCAGATGCCCTATCACGGATAACAATGTCCGATTTAGAAGACATACAAAATAAAGTCCTGAAAGTCACTACCAGGCAACAGTATAGACAGAAAGAATCCTGCGCAGGAAATGAACAAGTAGATTTGCCTATGCAAACACTTGACAACGCTTCTAAGCCCAGCGTATATGAAGTCATGTAATGATGATGTACGTAAAGTAGTGGCCTTGCTTATAAGAAACAATACATGTTTTTTGAAACATGGAAAGAAAATTATTGCAAAAGTTGATGTTGATGATCTGTACACCAAGGGAACCTTCGATTTAAGTCAATTCTTCCAAAGACTTGAAAAGCAAGCCGGTATACTCAAGATTAGCCAACTCAAAGTGGCACCGTGCGAAAAGATCTTTGAATTAATTTCAATTGAATCTTTTAAAATATGGGCAATAAATTATTGAGTATTTTAAGAGTAGCGCTACTCAGGCCGGTGACCCTAATAGAAAATGTTAAAGATCAAAAAGCGATGTCTAAATTCGATAACGATGAAATACATGGAGGTCATACAGGCATTACTAAAACTTTGGCCAAAGTAAAATGATATTATTATTGGAAAAATATGGCACGTCATATCAAAGAGTACATTAATAAATGTCAAAAATGCCTTAAATCTAAAACAACAAAAAATACAAAGACCCCTATGATAATGACTGAAATACCTATACATGCTTTCGATAGAGTGATAGTGTATACTATAGGTCCACTACCACGTTCAGAGAATGCCAATGAATACGCAGTTACGCTAATATGCGACCTAACAAAGTATTTTGGAACCATTTCAATTGCGAATAAAAATGCAACCATTGCCAAAGCAATTTATGAAAACTTTATTCTGAAGTACGGTCCAATGAAGACGCTCGTTACGGACATGGGAACAAAATATAAAAACTCCATAATTAATGCTTGTGCAAATATCTAAAGATAGGCAACATAACTGCATCTATTGCACACCATCACAAGACATTAGGGACAATAGAACGAAGTCATAGAACAGTCAATGAATGCGTTCGTTCGTGCATATCTACAGACAAAACCGATTGGGATGTTTGGATACAATATATGCATATAATTATTGGTAGATTAGCAAAACAATTTTTAGATTTCATAGATGATTACGCTAAAGAAGTTAAGTTTAGATTAGAAACAGCTTACAAAAGAGCGCGTAAGTTATTAGAACAACATAAAATAAAAAATAAAAAATATTATGGCAGTTGTGCTATGCATGATATATGCTCACTGTGCTCAGCACTATGTCCAGTTATACTTCATATATACCAATAAACATAAATATAAGAACTTAGTCTGAGCAGCAAGTACCGCTTTATTAGTATAACGGCATACTCGCTGCTTATATATAAGAAACATACATACATATGTTCGTTTTACACATTATATATAAAACCAAAAACATGTAAAGAAGGCAGCGCTGCCACTGCAGACCGCGCCGTCTTAGGCTAAGTAATATTTAAGATCAATATGCAAAAATCAGATTAATAAAGACCTTGGAAGAGATAACAACAGTCGCTCCTAAACATAAATTAAAATAAATCAAAGCGCTTATTCTACATGGCGACCGTGACAGGACCTAGGATCTAGGACACAGGATCTAGGACATAGGACCTTGGATCTACGACATACATAGGTTGAAGGATCGACCAGGACATTGAAGGACGAGGCATACTCCACATAAGAATTATAACTAAACTAAAAATTTAAAATTTAAAAAAAAAAGCAGTGAGTATAGTGTGATATGCAGAAAAAAAGCGGAGTGGTTAACAGACTAAAAGCCAGAACTGCTAAAGCTGTTAAATAGCAAAAATGTAATAAATTGGAAGAACTCGAAAATACATGCCGAAGTTGAATATATAAAAAATCAATTAGCAGTTCGAAAAAGTTTAAAACCAACCGGGCCCACATCCACATACCCTGCAATACCTAATCATGCCAAAATACAATTAATAAAATCTCCACCATCTTTAAAAGAGAGCCCGAAGCTGGAGAAGAAATGCCCGAACGACTGCGAGGGACCATTAAACTCGCCTTACTCGCACCGGTTCCCCAACATATGAAGAAGCCTGTGCAGCCAGCACCGGTTACCCACCATAAAACGAAGCCTGTGCAGCCAACACCGGCACCGTCCGGCGCATCAAGCCGGATCACGGAAAAAGTGAACCGACAGCGCTCCCAAGTGCGCAAAACTTATCAATAATTATAGCAAATGCACTGCGTTGCATACCAATATTACTTAGTATTAAATGCAGTGCGTTGCATACTAAATTAATCAAAAAATTTTGTAACAAATTGTAAAATTGAGCGACATAAAAGTTGCCCGATTAGAGTGTGGCCTGAAAACCATACCCAAATATAGGCAGGGAAATATGTAAAAAAACAATACAATAAAACTCGATCTAAATTAAAATTTAGACTTAACATAAAAAGAAAATTTTTTAAAGAAAAAAGAGAATAGTCAAGATAGTCAAGCCATTTTATATACATTCCAATATAGAATCATCTATAGATATAGATTTTATATATATACTACAATACATAGTATATATATATACATATATATATAGGTATATAGTTTCATATATGAAAACTACATAAATATGTTTCTGTGTAGAATTTATCGCTAACCAAATTAACCATATATATATATATATATATTCAATCTTGGTCTATATATCATGTATATACGGCAATTTATTTTTGCTGCTCACATTTACTATAGCTTGGCTTTAACATAATGTAAGATTTCTCTTCATTTTTGTCTATTTAGTTTGAAGTTGAATTTGATAACATTTTTCTAGACTATTTCATTTACATTTTTTACCGAATGAACAATAACAAAATTAGTACAAAGTATACAAAGTGCACAATAGGTGCTTAAAAAAGGAAATACCTAAGCAAGGCGCAAATGCCCTTGATAAAATATAAAAATAATATTTTTTAAAATAGAAAATGAATAATGTAATGAATATGCCATAATAAAAGAGTAAAATTTTTAAATAAATGTATAATGTAAAAAATTTGACATATTTTTTACTTTATACATTTATTTAAAAATTTTGACAAAAACTTGTCAAAATGATGTAAGCAAGTCGTCCCTGCCGACTTGGAGTATACCCTGTACCAAAAAAGGATACAACTATACCCTGCGTCATTCGGTACAAAGCAACATGCCTATGCTATCTCGCTCATACATTTAAGTTGCTGATGTCCATAGAATTTCAGTTTAAAACATTTATGCGTATATCTCCGATATTCATTGACCGATTTTAACTAACTTTGGTCAGACGGTACATATTGATTGATTGATTATATAATTAAGTGTACCAAATGGGAATATGATAGCTTTAATACAACTCCAGATATAGTTTTTTCTAATTTGCGGGGGTGGAAATGGGCGTGGCAAAATTTTGAAACAAACTTGATCTGCGTAGACACTAGACGGATGTTGACACCAAGTTTGGTTACTCTAGCTCTTATAGTCTCTGAGATCTAGGTGTTCATACGGACGGACGGACAGACGGACGGCTATATCGACTCGGCTGTTGATGCTGATCAAGAATATATATTCTTTATGGGGTCGGAAAAATTTGCTTCTTCCTGTTACATACATTTTAGCGCCTTTAATATACCCTTGAACCCTATGGGTACAGGGTATGAAAATGTATAGAAGATATGGAGTGGCAACAAATACATGCCACATTGCTAGAAATAAAAGAAAAATTCAAGAAAAATTCAATCAAATAAATGTATCTCGCAAAATAGGAATATTCTAGAGGAAACTGCTGTAAGCAAACACGCGAAAGCATTAGTTGCAAGTTTTAGTGAGGCGACAATACTAATACATAACAATAGGAGAAACTAAATCAAAAACAGTGGTCATCAGTGTCCAAATTATTACTCAAATTTCGATCAAATTTAATATCAGTCCAAAGGAGGTGCAAATTAGAAATATCAATTACAACTATTTTAAATACCCCTTTAACAGTAAAGTAAAGATTCCTCAAAGGAATATGATTTAGAAAGCAGCATCGGCCCAGATATAAAAGAAAAAGATCTACAAGACTTAACAATACCTGCGGTAATAAAACTACCCGAAATAATAGAATCCGATTTAGGGTCAACTTCGAATGTAGTAGAACAAAAACTAGAAATCATGGCCCCAAACAGTATTGAATTTATAAATACTGCATCAAGGATTATACCTGAGTTCAACGGTAAAGCTGAAAACCTACGTAGTTTTCTGGATGCATTGGTGCTTATAAAAACAATACAGGGTGCACATGAACTATTAGCTGTGTCTTTAATAAAAACAAAACTAAAAGGACCAGTTAGAAATATAATAAGCGATAAGCGACAGTAGAGCAAATAATCAACAAACTCAAAACTAACGTTAAAGGTGAGTCAGTTGACAATTTATCGGCAAGATTATTGAATCTTACGCAAAAAAAACAAGACACCTAACGAATATACCCAGGAAATTGAAAAATTAGCTAAGTTTTTAGAGGGAGCCCATATCGAAAAGGATTATACCCTAGAACAAGCAAAATTCCTTAGTACCAAAGAGGCGGTATCAGCAATGAAGAAAAATTGCTTGAATAAAGAGGTTAAGACAGTTATGCGTTCTCGTCAATTCAACAATATGGACTAAGCAATAGCTGCTTACATTGAAACATCTAATGATGTAGCTGAAGAAACTAATACTATTATGTATAACAATAACTACTCACAGCGCGGTGGAAACCGCGGTCGTGGTAAGTATATGGGGCGTAACTATAACAGAGACGGCCAACGGAATAATAATAATAATAGTGATTACAATAATACCAACTCTAGAGGCAACTCGAGAAGAGGCGGCTCAAATAGAGGAAACAGAGGTAACAACCAGGTACGAGTTAACAAAGTACCTCGAAAAACACCCAAACCCTCTTGAGCAATTAATAACAAAAGTCTTTAAAATAAATCTAAATCTCAGCAGCATGATAAAAATACTCAATCAAAAAAATAATAACCCTTTAACTTTACTAGTGGATACTGGAGCTAACATATCAATACTAAAATATAATAGACTATGTTCTGAAATAAATCAAAATTTTAAAACAAACATATCAGGAATTGGTAACGGAAAATCTGGGACTCGACTTCATTCGAAAAGTTAATTGCATAGTAGATTATCACAATGATGAAGTAATACTAAAACCGCAATCTCTGAAATACCAAAACATGTGCCACTATTAAACAATGAAATAGACAATTTCATATTGTTATCAGCAAGGTCGGAAGTTCTAAGGCTGCAAACACAGTGCACGCTGAGACGAAGATGAAGACGAAGCTGAAGAGAAATTGCTTGCGTTGCGAGTAAGCGAATAGGTTGCACAGTGCAAGACGAATTGGTTGCGCTTTTGTTATATTAGTCGCAATGGATTCCTCATCAGATGATGACCTACTGATTGAGCAAAGCTTATATTTTAAAATAAAACGTTTAAAAGTAAATAAAAAAGTACACCCTATAAATTTGGGAAGAAAAGCATTTGGTGAATTTCATCATTTGTATGATGAGCTGCGCCACGATGAAAAGAAATTTGTGGAATATACCAGAATGACAATTAGCACATTTGATTACATTCTAATTAAAATTGAGTCACTTATTATTAAAAATTGGACTAATTTTAATAAAACGCCAATTATGTGCGCTGAAAGGCTAATTGTGACGTTAAGGTAAAAAATAATTTAAAATATATTTAGTTTTATGCCTTTTATTGATTATTACTTCTTTATCGATTGTCTTAACTTAATTTGAAAATGTTATAATATTTCCTGATGTAAGAAAAGTGCTCGGTTCCTGTGGGGATAAAGCATTGTCGGAATACTGATTTGGCGAAGATTCAAGTAGAGTCGGTGATGGTGCAGATACATAAGAAGCTTGGCTCTCAATATTTTGTAGATGAAAAGAGCGCCCCACATTGTACACGTGATGATAGACCGATTTTTGCATATCCATTCTGAACAAAAGTTTCATTTGTGGATCCATCTTTTTAACGTGGGGCAATAGGCTCACAAAAAAAGCCATGTCTTCATCGTCGGCTGAAATCTTGTTTTTTGTTTTCTGCTCTAACAGCTCCAACTTCTTTTTTTCGATGTTGAGCATTTCATCTTCTTTATTATTATGACGGCGTTTCATATTTCTAGGAGGATAACGTGGGGTGGACGTTTGCACTTCAAACGTACTCATGTCGCTTTCTTCTTCATATTGCGGCGCTTCTATATCTACACTATTATCATCTTCGCCAATATTAATGTTCATATCTTGAACTTCATTGTTTTTTTGACGACTTAAATTTCCGGAAGACTGGCGGCACTTTATCTGGTCCTTGATAAACATCATGGATTCGAAATGACTCCATTGAGAACACTTCTCGTTGACTGACTGAGGTCCAGCGTCGCCAGAACGGTCCGGTAGACATTTCCTTAATTCAGCTCGAAACGTGTCCCTCAATTGTTTCCATTTTTTTTTTCAAAACCAAAGCTAAAAAATACATATTAGAATTTTATTAGTCGCATAACATTGTTTTAAATTGTTTTGTTATTTTAGATATCTTGTTACTGGAACTTCATTCAGATCAATCTCTTTTAACTTTCGAATGGGTGCTTCAACGGTTCGTTCCATTGTTATAGAGACATGTGAAGCTTTGTGGACAGTTTTGCAGCCTATACATATGGCTGTGCCCACAGAACAAAATTTAAAGAAAGTTGCGGACCAGTATTGGAATCTTTGGGAATTCCCAAATTGTGTTGGCTCTATTGATGGAAAGCACATACGTCTAAAATGCCCAGCGAATTCAGGATCAATGTTTTATAATTATAAAAAATTTTTCTCAATAGTGCTGCAGGCAGTCGCTGACGCAAAATGTAAATTTGTTACTATCGAAGTTGGTGGTTACGGACGTCAGAGTGATGGTGGAACTTTTGCTTCCTCAGCGATTTACACAATGAAAAATTCTGGAGACTTAAATTTTCCGAAGGATTCCTATTTGCCCAATACCACAATATCCATGCCATACGTGTTGCTTGCAGGTGAAGCTTATCCGCTTTTGGACTTGATTCTTCGACCATATGCCAGAAGAAATCTAACATTGGCAAATGAATATTTTAATAGTCGTTTGTCCAGAGCGCGTAGGTGTGTGGAATGTGCATTTGGCATAATAAACTCCAAATGGAGAATATTATGGAAGCCAATTGAAACGACACCATCTAACGCAGAAACTATTGTTAAAGCAATTTGTATATTGCATAATACAATGCTAGATTTAGAAGATGTGGACACGCACATGGCAGAGGGAGAAAAATTTATAAGAAACAAACCAAAAAATATTTTGGAAAGCTCAAAGAAAAGAGGTCGAATAATCAGAGACACGTTCCGTAGTTATGTTTGTAGCCATAGAAATGCTGATAGTATTTAAATTTTCTATTCTATTATTATTTCATTTTGATTAAAATTAATTAAATTACTTACCATCAACGTTCAATTCGTTTAAAATTCAATTCGTTTGAAATTTCGTTCCAATTTCGGTCAATTATTTGCCTATTGTGGTAGAGTTTATTTTGCTGGTCACATAAACAGGGTTTTTTAAATATTGCTGCAATTAATTCCTCGTTATTTGCAGACATTTTCACATAATATACGTATGGGTCCGTCAAATCACAAATTAGAACTAAATTTGAACACGTGCCAAAGCATAGACAGAAGAAACAAAGAAAAACAACGGTAACTAGCAAGCGATTCGTCTTCAAATTCAGTACAGCACCGTTTGAAGCTGATTGCTTGCGTTTCGTCTTCATCTTCGTCTTCGTCACAGCGCGCACTATGCGTACTAGCGCGCGAATTCATACGATTTGTTCTGCACTGTTTTTCGTCTTCAGCTTCGTCTTCATCTTCGTCTTCGTCTCAGCGTGCACTGTGTTTGTAGCCTAAGAAAAATCACACTTCAGACAAACAAAGATACTGTATTAATACCAAATCAAGAAATTCATCCTGGGGTATTAATAGCTAACAGCATCGTAACGAGTAACAATGCAATTCTAAATACAACAGGTGACAACATAAATATCAAAAACCCAAACATTAAATTTGAACCAATAGAAAATTACGAAATTAAATCATTTAGCAATAACAAAACCAATAGAGTAAATGAAGTCTTAAATAAATTTAAGTTCTCAGATCATGTAAAAACAGAACTTTCCGAATTGTGTACCAAATAGAGTGACATATTTGGCCTCGAATCAGAAGCAATATCAAGTAATAATTTTTACAAGCAAATATTAAGGTTAGCAGACAAAACCCCAGTATATATAAAAAATTATCGAAATGTAGAAACAGAAAAACCAGAAATAAATAGACAAGTAGAAAAATTAATAAAAGATGGCATAGTTGAACCATCTATATTTGAATATAACAGCCAAGCCTAAGAAATCACTCCCAAACTCGAAAGAAAAAAAATGGCGTCTTGTAGTGGATTATCGGCGAATAAATAAAAAACTTCTAGCAGATAAATATCCATTACCTAGAATAGAAGAAATATTAGATCAACTAGGAAGAGCAAAATATATTTCGTGTCTGGACCTTATGTCTGGATTCCATCAAATAAAACTAGAAAATAAATCTAGAAATATAACATAATTTTCTACGAGCACTGGCTCCTATCGCTTTACGCGATTACCCTATGGTCTAAAAGTAGCCCCCAATTCATTTATGAGAATGACCAACTTGCTTTCTCTGGTCTAGAATCATCGCAAGCTTTTCTGTATATGGATGATTTAGTGGTTATCGGCTGTTCTGAACAGCACATGTTCAAAAATCTTACAAGTTTTTTTGAACTTTGTCGAAAACACAAGTTTAATCCAGAGAAATGTTCATTCTTTATGCACGAGGTAACATTCCTTGGCCATAAATGTACAGACCACGGTATCCTTCCGGATGATAAAAAAATATGATGTAATTGAAATCTATCCAGCTCCCAAAGATGCATATAGTGCACGACGTTTTGATGCTTTTTGTAACTATTACAGAAGATTTATTAATAACTTCGCACAGTATTCACGTAATCTAACAAAATTGTGCAAGAAAAATGTGCAATTTCAATGGACTAAAGAATGTGAAGAATCATTTCAATATCTAAAAAAGGCATTAATGAAGCCAACATTATTGCAATACCCTGAGTTTACCAAATAATTTTTCATAACTACAAATGCAAGTAAACATGCATATGGTGCGGTACTATCACAAGACTGCAACGGTGCGCAACTACCAATTGCATATGCATCGAGATCGTTCACACAGGGGGAAAGTAATAAATCGACTACAGAACCAGAGCTATACACTGGGCAATAAAACATTTCAGACGCTATATCTATGGAAGGCATTTTTTAGTAAAAACAGATCATAGACCACTAGTATATTTATTTTCAATGAAGAATCCTACTTCAAAGGTGACAAGAATGAGATTAGACTTAGAAGAATATCAATTTACGGTTGAATATCTCAAGGGGAAAGACAACCACTTACTTAATACAATGACTTAATACAAATAAATAGAAATATATTGATGGTACAAACACGATCATCAAAAAAACAGGAAAACATCTGCACAGATGAAAAAATTAAAATGCATGAGCCCAATGTCTAAAAAGTTATTAGCAATAGCGACGTAAAATAAAAATGAATAATTTCAAGTGTTTACTCAAAGAGGAAATCAAATTATCTCACAAATTTCGGTTAAAGATTTATATTCTAATGAAAAGAGAGCTAAGACTACAACACATACAAAAGCCCCAATGATGATAACCAACACCCCAAATATGGGTTTTCACACTGTTTTAATTGATACCATTGGATTATTACCTCTAACAGAGAATGGCAATGAGAATGCAATAACTATAATATGCAACCTTACAAAATATCTAGTTGCAATACCAGTAAAAGATAAAAGCGCAAAAACAGTAGCTAAAGTACTAAAGTACGGTCGTATGAAGACGTTCATAACAGACATGGGTTGAGTATAAAAATTCACTTATTAATGACTTGTGCAAAATAAATGAAAATCAGTAATATATTATCAACAGCACACCATCACCAGACATTAGACACAGTAGAAAGAAGTCATCGAACATTTAATGAATACATACGATCATACATCTCAATTGAAAATAATGATTGGGACGAATGGTTGAATCACTTCACATATTGTTTTAATACTACTCCATCAACGGCACATAACTACTGCCCGTATGAACTTGTTTAGGGTACATTACCAAGGCAATTCACAAAATTTAACAGTTTAACGAAAATAGATCCTATATATAATATAGATAATTATGCAAAAGAGTTTAAATTTAAATTACAAATAGCATATAAAAGAGCAATGTCTATGATAGAAATAGAAAAACAAAAACGAAAAATAGAATTTGATAAAAAGATTAACGATTTAAAATTAGAAATAGGAAACCTAGTACTACTTAAAAACGACTCAGGTCATAAGTTAGCGAATCAGTATTTAGGACCCTACAAAGTAATAAAAATAGAAGATACAAACAATATCATAATAAACATAGGAAAAAAGAAACCACAGACAGTCAATAAGAATAAGAATAGTTATTTCTTTCTCCTTCTTTCTTTCCACCTTATTGTTCTCTATTTACTTATTTTTTACTATTTACTATTTTATTACTATTTTTATTATTCGGTTTGCAATAAAGAATACAAAAAAAAAACGCACACATACAAAAAAAAAACAAAAAAAAATTTTCAATTGTAATAAATTAATTAAAATTGAAAAATAGATAAATCAAAATTTCATTTGGGTTCGTGATAAAGAAAAGAAAGAAAAAACAATTTTTTTTTTAAAAAGACGCCAAAATATCTAAAATATTGAACAAAAAATCTCATATTACTATCTAACTCACAACCAATTAACATTACTAATAAGAAACAACACCAAAAAAAATTTAAAAAATTTTGCAAAATTTTTGTAAAAAAAAAAAAAATAAATAAATAAATAATAACTAAATAAATATTTTAATACTAACAGTCATTTAGGCAACTGAACAATGAGGATCCGGGTTCGAATCCCAAGCTAGTGCATGGACGTATTTTTCGACTAAGCCGAAGGCCTTAGTTGCCAGTGCTTGTAAAATATAGTTAGGTTGATAGTTTACAACTATATCCTATACTTTAATAATAATAATAATAATACTAACATATAAGTCAAAAAAAAAAAAATGTTATAAATAACTTCATATTAATATTACGTTATTTTTTTAAAAAGGGAGGAGGTGTAGTATGCTGTATAATATATGAGCATATGCCCATCGTATTGTAGTGTTTACAATATCTAATGTTGTCATATGCTTAACTGTTAGAGTATTGCACTCATAAACATAGTGATACACTCTGTCGCTGTGTTTACATAACATATCCATACATAAGTGCCGTAATACGATCAGTCACTTATATGACTGGCCTGCAGCGTGAGATCTGCAGTGTAAGCATTTTTCAGTATATGCCTTCCTTATCTCTCTCTTCCCACAGTCACAAACAATCAACTTCTCTCGCCCTCTCTTTAAAATAAATAACGCCAATTGGCCCCTATACACAAAACTTACCAAAGTCATAAATGAAAAAATTACAAAAAGCACTAATATCAACAAAGAAGCGTCAAGCATTAACAAGGTAATCCTTCAAGCCGCACACTTCAGTATCCCACAAACATGCCCCCAAAATTGTTCCAAAAACACCCCCTGGTGGAACAAGAAGTTGACCCTGCTTCGTACAAACAAATTTAAAACATGGCAGACTTTTAAGCACACCAATAACACCGAAAACCTCCTCAATTATAAACGTGCGAATGCAATCTTTCGAAGAGAGCTAAAAGCATCAAAAAGCCAAGCTGCAACAAAATTTACATCAACAATTGAGCCAAACACACCGTCAATTAAAATATGGTCAAACATCCGACGTTTTTGCGGACTTTCCCCACTTAAGACTATACATTGCATTACAGACACAACAAATAATTTAGTCACAACGGATGCTTCCTCCATAGCCAATATTTTCGGTCAACACTGGTCAAACCAATCACAAGACGTAAACTTTAGCCAAGAATTCATTACCAACAAACATTTAAGCAAAACATTAAATTACATACCAACGCCATCAGCACAAACAATAGAATCAGAAATCACACATATAGAACTATTATCCGCACTTCACTCCCTTAAAGGTACAACCCCCGGCCTAAACAGAATATCATATCCTATGATCAAAAACACTTCATTCTCAGTTAAAACTAGAATCACAGACTTCTTCAATGACATTTTTAATAAATTTATCCCACAGTCCTACAAAACAAGCCTAGTCATACCAATAATTAAACCCAACTCCGATAAAACAGTAGTAAATAGCTATAGGCCAATCTCACTAAATTGCTGCCTATCAAAAACACTGGAAAAAATAATAGCCAAGCGACTTTGGTGGTTCGTCACCGAAAACAAGCTGCTCCATACCAACCAATCTGGCTTCAAACACGGCAAATCGGTTTCAGACGGTCTGCTGCTTGCAGATCATCTGATAACCAAGTCGTTAAGGCCAAAAAGGCACACATCTATCATAGCCCTTGATTTCTCAAAGGCTTTCGACAGAGTAGGTGTGCACAGCATAATTGATCAACTAATTAGCTGGAAAGTCGGCCCAAAAATTATAAATTTTATTAAAAACTTCATGTCCAATAGAAGATTTAAAATCAAAGTCAAAAACACAACCAGTCATGAATATCCACTTTGGAACGGCATACCACAGGGATCACCAATATCGGTTATTCTATTTCTAATTGCCTATAACAGACTCGCCACCATTATTAGCATGCAAAAAGAAATAAACTGAAGCTTATTATATGCGGATGACTTTTTCCTCATTATCCCCCTCAATAGACACAAAAACCACACATACAACCTAGACACCTTATTCTCCAACATCCAGGAATGGTGCCTATACTCAGGAGCAATATTATCTTTGCAAAAATGCCAACACCTCCACATCTGTCGCAAACAGAACTGCACTTGCAATATTTCGTGTAACAATTTTCATATCCCTACAGTGGCGAACTTAAAAATCTTAGGACTAACTATAAACAACAAATACAGGTGGGACTCACACATAAAACAAATACAACCAGTCCTAAACACAAAACTCAACATAATAAAGTGCTTAGCAAGTGCTAAATTTAATTGCAACACACATTCACTTATCAACATAACAAAATCAATACTAATATCAAAAATAGACTATGCACTTTTTATTTACGGCTATGCTCCGAAATCAACTCTAAATAAACTCAGATCCTTGTTTAACGCTGCCATACGTACATCACTTGGAGCACTGCACTCAACCCCAATCCCCAACTTACTCTTTGAAGCCAATATACCAACCATTGAACAAAAAAGAGACCTTATTACAACTAAAGCATTTAAAACACTACTTCACAGCTCAAACTCACCTCTTTTCAAACATGTCAAACAAAAAAGTAATCAAAAAGGTAACAAATCAACATCCACACTGGAAAAAATTATAGCCTCTTGCAAGGCACACAACATTCCCTACCTCCCACTTCCCAACAAAACAACCACTCCTCAATGGGTTTTCCCTTCCTCCCTTATTAACACCACACTGCAAAACTTCCCTAAAACAATCACATCGCCAAATATATACAGACAACAGTTCCTAGAAATAAAAACTACATATAATAATCACAAATTTATCTACACAGACGGATCGTTGCAAAACGACACCGCTACATTTGCCGTAACCACGGAGAAAAAAGTACTAAAAAAAGGCATACTCCCCCACTTCTCATCGATTCTCTCAGCCGAAATCATAGCCATACTAGAGGCAATAAAACTAGCTGAAAAAATAACAGGAAACTTTATAATTTGCTCCGACTCTCTTTCATCCCTTAAGTCCATCCGCAACATTAATAACAACAACCTATATTCCACAAATATCAGAACCCTTCTCACTAAAACTGCACCTAAAATAAAACTCCTCTGGATCCCTAGTCACTGTGGTATTGTAGGAAATGAACTAGCTGATGCAACAGCAAAATTCACAATCGACCTACCCCTACATTACACTCCCAACTTTAACGCCACAGACATCAACAAACACCTCACAAACAAAATAACTCAGCAACTCAATCAGAATATAGAACTCTGCAACACATGGTGTCAAGAAATGAATATCAACCTAATCCATACAGCCCATTACCTAAAAAACACTACTCAAACCAATATCATACGCAGTGACCAAATCAAAATACTAAGACTAAGACTAGGACACACAAGACTAACACATTCGCACTACATTAGCACAGACAATATCACACCAAACTGCCCAAACTGCCACACAACAACAGACCTCAACATTAAACATATCTTAAAAAATTGCCCAGCAACATCACATTTTAAAAATCCACAATCGTGGATCGTGGATGTTGACATTATTATAAATGAAGTAAGCAAGTCGTCCCTGCCGACTTGGTGTATACCCTGTACCAAAAAAGGATATTTCATTTAAACAGACTCCTTCGCAATCTTCATTAATTTTTCATAAAATTCCCTTAACAAGCCAAAAGAGCAAATGCATGCTTTCTCTATATCTCCGATATTTATTGACCGATTTTGGTCAGGGAAAAACGGGTACACTGAAGGCAATGAAAGCAGACTCTGCCCCACTACAAACAGTATCTTAAAACATTTTATTATCTCTAGTGATAGTTGTTAATTAATTCTGAATTCAATCATTAAAACTAGACGTAATTAGAATTTGGGCTAAGGGATGATTGTTTATGCAAAAAAAAAGATTTTCACTATTCCCTGTACTAAGAAAGGAACTCATGCATCGAAATCCCCATTAATTAAAAGGAAATTCAATGAATTTCATACTACTATCATACATACTATCTTGGCAACTCTTATCAATCAACTGTTAAGCTAAGCATTCCAGTAAACAAATGGTGAGCTGGTGCACATGTATATATATAATAACTTCATCTTTGGTTCGAATTGCATACACAAAATGCAGATGACATGTAATTTCATCAATTTCATCAACTTTTATAAACTACTAGAACATTAAGGTGTGTAATCGACCTTGAGCCGTTTCATTAAGATCTTTATCTTTGAAGGCTATCCACGTATTGTATGCAGTTATTTGCTGAGCATATGTGAAATCTTCAGTGTGAATTTATTTATGGTTATCTTGGTATACATTACACGTATAAGCACATCTTCAACTGGTTCGATAAGTATACGAAGGTCATATCTAAAATATATTTTATAATAACCTTTCATTTTAAGCTTGTGCGATTTTATCCGGCGCATATAATGTATTTATAATAGCACCATAAGATTTGTTAGTCCTCCAAAAGGGCCACCCATTAACGCAACAATACAAGTTCTCTTTTTGTAGGGTCTTGATTTCCTTTTACAAAATTTTAGTCCATTCTAGTCAATTTTATTTAAAAAATTTGAAATCTATAAGATCCGCCACCTTTTCAAAGAACTCATCTATTGACATAAGTACTCTTAAAAGCTTTTCGTTTTTGGTGGTTTATTTATTTCAATTTACAGAATTTTTTGCTCTAGTTATATAGCATTTGTGCCCCCCCGCGCGAAAGCAGGTGGTTATTTGGGAATTCACGCGCGAATTGGTTAGGTCTGCCTCGCGCCATCAGGAGTCGGGTCCATTTCGTTTTAACTCAGGAAAGCTTTTCAGAATTTTATCCGCGGAGTTAAGCAGACTGATGGGTCTGAAGGTTGTTTATTTGGTTTTGGAATCAGTACGAGATTTTGTACGTCAATATCAGATCCTGTATCCATTATACATGCTAGATCGCGGGTAGCCGAGATCTCCAGCGTTCCCATTGGCATTGCTGGAGTTGCTGCTCTTTTCTACAGACCAAGTTTCGTCTACTTCTAGCATCCGAAGCGATACTGTACTGAAGGTTGCGAGTAGTCGTCCACTTGTATATAGACGAGATAACAGTGTGCTTTGACTGACTATTGTATAAGCCTGCAACTTTATGTTTTGACATATATTTAAGTAAGCGACTTTAGACTTACTTACAATCGTCAGCCACTCTTCGTGTATAGCTTTTATAATGGCAGTTTCATTCGTTGCCCGCGTTTGGCCATATTCTACTTTAAGAAAACCCAGAAATCTGCTATGGAATTTAAATTTCGACTTTGGGCAGGCGTATCTATAACTTAGCAGCAGTAATATAATACCCAGGATCTGCACAAATGCGTTTAGGGTCATTATCCTGGTACAATTTATATTTTAAATTTCTTGCATTATGGGGATTAAAAGATCCAAAGTTTTATATTGTCGTATATTGCTCGCTCGTCCCTTTAGATGAAATACATGTCCACACCGTTTTGGATAACTTTCCAAACTCCACTGTTACCACTGGTACCACATTCTTATTTTAGAGCTTAGGAACTATCTCCAAACTTCTGATGGGCCATCGTGATAAAGCAACAAAAGAACAACAAAAAATTATATCATCCCAGTACTCGGACGGCTTTTAAATGTGCGCCTTTGATAAAGTTAACCTCTCGTTGATATTGATTGCTGACAAGAGTGGCTTCTGGGTGGTTATTCTCGACGAGTACCTATTCTCTTTCAAAATTCCTCGGACTGTCTCATGTGAAAACTCTTTACCCCAATCAGTTTTGATAGTCAGTACCAACCGACTCAGACTTTGTTTGTCCAGAATTCTTGTAATTTTCAACATATGCGGGTTTCAAAATATTATACAGAGTTCGAATTTTGATTGAAAACATGTCCGCTAACTCTTTTGTCCTTTCTACATTAAATAAAAATAAACCAGCTGTATTATATCATCACTAACTCTTTATCCAGGCATGTCGATTGATATAGACCGCAAATCTAATGTTAAACATAAAATTTCCACTGATTTGGACAACTACAAACGCGGCAAACACATTACGTCTATAGCTGATGATGAGAAAATATTTTTTACGCAAAACCTAACAATATCAACTTCATCAAGAAATTATAATACATCAAAAACAAAATCAATGTAGGATAAAGTTTTGAGTAAGTTTATGATATAACATTTTTTTATAATAAAATTGTTATAGATCAGTTTATATATGTATTTGCACTTTTTTTTGCCAACTTTATAGAGCAACTTTATAGCATTGTAATCTTAAAAATTACTGGAGTGCAAATACTTTATTTGACTCACTGTATATACAGCCCTGTACACGGAGGCCAAGATAAAATAAACTAGAAAGATGGACTAACTTCGGCCGTGCCGAAGGTTGTATACCCTTGCAGATTTTCTCTATATAATTCACCGGAATCATTATTGTAAATTAAACATACCAAATTTACAAATTCAAAATTTTAAGCTTGAGGAAAAAAATTTTTCATACAAAATTTTTTTTTGTACCGATTGTTCCTATAGCAGCTATATGATATAGCCAACAGATTCTGATCAAACTTGATTGAAGTATTAAGAAGTATATTTAACTCACAAATATCAAATTTAGTGGCATTCGGTTGGAAAACAACAGAGTTATTGAGGATAAGCCTTATTTATGACCGATCGTTCCAATGGAAGCTATATGATATAGTCGTCCGATCGGGATGATTCCGAGATATACAATGCCTGCAGCAAAAAAGAGCCTATGCTGAAAATCTCAGCTTTGTAGCTCTTATGGTCTCGGAGGAGAAGCTGTTGATCCAGACAGACGGACAGACGGACATGGTCATATCGACTCGGCTATTCATGCTGATCAAGAATATATATACTTTATATAGTCGGAGATGCTTCCTTCTGTATGTTGCAAACTTCTGACCAAAATTAATATACCATATAACATATAAGATATAATAACATTCTATCTATGTACAATTACAAAATATTTATATGCATTGTGTAATTTGAATTTAATTAGTATTATTGATTCTTTTACCTTTTCATTTATTCCGTTCATGGAATATCCGCATGGATTAAATAAGTAATCATCAATATACATATTGGGCAAAATTTCACTTATTCCGGAATGCTTTAAAAATTAATTTTCTTACATTTTGTTTGCATTGTTTTTTTTTCAAATTAGTTACCAATGTTGCATCAGATGCTTTTAAAAATGTTCGTTTACAAAAAGATGACATCACTTTCGGGTCAAGATTTTGCATCAGTATTTCAATAGTTTGGTCTGGATTTGAATCATGATCACTGCTTTCATCCAGTGCAATTTGCGATGCAGTTTTAATTCCAGATTTACTGAATGTGTAAAGATACCAACATTCTAAGTTTATAGAGCCCAAGCAGTATGACCGTCCATTTGGAAAAATTGAATCTAAATAGCAAACTTCTTCACAGAATCCTTTATGTGGAGAGATCTTAAAAGATATAAGTATATAACAATAATGTTGAAAAATATGGTTTAAGATTTTGTAACTTAGAAAAATAATATCTAAAAAATACATAATAATTAACAATTAATTTAATTAACACTGCCCTTTTTTCTATCATTTTTAAGCATTGTAAAAAAACATATATATGTACATACATATATACAAAAATCGCAGACAATTTTTAGAAAAAATAAAAGATTCTTCATTGCGTTGAATCTTTTTTAAGCGCTTTGGTACCTTCGCTTTGCAGTATAACAAAACCTACGCGCATCAGCAATATTGTCGTGTCACCAAAGGACGGATGCTATTCTTTATAAATTTTGTATACTAGAATCGCGGGCCGACTCTAATGTTTGAGTTAACTATTCAGTCATAACGTGCGCAGAGCTCGTCCCCAGCGTTGCCTCATTTAAAGTGGCAGTGACAAGTTGCCTGTTTAGAGTATCGGCTCTGCATATCCTTCCTGCTGCATGCTGAAGAGTAGGGAAAGCAGTCCTCCCTTCAATCGAAATCGAAACAGAATCACCTCGTTATCGCTGGCAGTGTAAAACTCTCCGAATCTCCAGTTAGCTTGTTCGTATATGTTGTTGCTAACAAAAGATAGATCGATTACTGATCCTGTTTCCGCACGACTATATGTGTTGCGGTTGCCGCTTTTCAGAAGGGCGATATCAAAGCAGACAGGGGCTTCCCACACCTCTCTTTGTCTAGGATTACTGAAATCGTTGACCCAGTCCAAGGACCAGGGCTATGCTGGAAGTGACATAATGAGAAGCCAGAAGAGATTTGACTTAATAAATATTTTTATCTTCATATCCGATTTTAAAAACCAATTTATTACATAATAATAAATAAAATTAACTTAAAAATTCAAAATTAAATTAAAAAAATAAAAAGAAATTAACATAAGTGATTAAAAATTGTCAGGTCAGAAAAATCGACTTACTATTAATGCGCATGAAAAATTCCAATTTTTGTTCTTTTTTAAACAAAAAAATCCGCGTAATTCCTAGAAAGTGATACTTGGGGTACCAGCCGAGTCGATATGACCATGTCCGTCTGTCCGTCTGTCTGGATCAACAGCTTCTCCTCCGAGACCATAAGAGCTACAAAGCTGAGATTTTCAGCATAGGCTCTTTTTTGCTGCAGGCATTGTATATCTCGGAATCATCCCGATCGGACGACTATATCATATAGCTTCCATTGGAACGATCGGTCATGAATAAGGCTTATCCTCAATAACTCTGTTGTTTTTTAACCGAATGCCACTAAATTTGATATTTGTGAG
Organism: Drosophila sturtevanti; assembly: GCA_018150375.1. Lineage (NCBI taxonomy): Eukaryota > Metazoa > Arthropoda > Insecta > Diptera > Drosophilidae > Drosophila > Drosophila sturtevanti. The sequence goes on along the minus strand of JAECWJ010000393.1, from coordinate 52,162 downwards.
TTAAATATACTTCTTGATACTTCAACCAAGTTTGATCTGAATCGGACGACTATATCATATAGCTCCCATAGGACCGATCGGTCATGAATAAGGCTTATCCTCAATAACTCTGTTGTTTTTCAACCGAATGCCACGAAATTTGATATTTATGAGTTTAATATGCTTCTTGATACTTCAACCAAGTTTGATCTGAATCGGACGACTATATCATATAGCTCCCATAGGACCGATCGGTCATGAATAAGGCTTATCCTCAATAACTCTGTTGTTTTTCAACCGAATGCCACGAAATTTGATATTTATGAGTTTAATATGCTTCTTGATACTTCAACCAAGTCTGATCAGAATCGGTTGGCTATATCATATAGCTGCTATAGGAACAATCGGTACAAAAAAAAATTTTGTATGAAAAATTTTTTTCCTCAAGCTTAAAATTTTGAATTTGTAAATTTGGTATGTTTAATTTACAATAATGCTTCTGGTGAATTATATAGAGAAAATCTGCAAGGGTATACGAACTTCGGCACGGCCGAAGTTAGTCCATCTTTCTAGTTTTAACTTCCCTAGGCGCCTTGCAGAGCGTATAATAAAATTGGTCAGATGTTTGTAACGCAAAGAAATAATCGATTCCGACCCCATAAAGTATATAAATTAAGATATCCTTTATTATATTATTTAATTTTGTAACATTTTCATGTATTTAGATTTGTTATTTTATTGCAAGCCACAGTTTTGTGTGCTTGGAGTTCCGATCAAGACTAAACTAACTTATTCTACCGAACAAATAATCTGCCTAGCCTGTAGTGTTTATGTTTACTCGGAAAAGTGCTGATCTTGCGGTATGTGTAAGATATCACATTCCGCAGCTTGTCCAGCGTTATGCAGGGCATAACGTGGGAAGCGCCGATTCAGCATACCACCGGATGTTGCGTTGAGTTAGCTCCTCCCTTACTTAGGTTAGAACGTCCTCGTTCTTTTCTAAGCTCTCGATAAGGGTTCGGAGGCTGCGCTGTGTTTGGCACAGTTTCTTTACGTGACAGAGTCTGACTATATTGCAACAGACTGCAATGAAGCATAGTGTGATGGCTCCTGATAATTTTGGTCGGGACACCAATTTTGCTTCTAAGTCTCCAATATATCTTAGGTTCTCATTGTTCAACCTATGAAGATACGGTAGACTGAGCACCTCCTGGTCGCCGGTAATGTTTACCAGTGCAGTGACAGTGCCGCTGAGTTAGAAGTGCTCTTAGGAATACCATTGTAATTTTTATAGACGTTTAGTCGTTTGTGAAGGTAATGAGATAAGTCCCATTCACAGTGAGTTCCCTTTCATCACTCTCACGGATCAACATCGTCACATCATTTATTATTAGGATGCCTTCATCTACAATTGTAATGGTATCTAAATGGCTTGTCTGGGGCAAAATGACGTAGAATCCAATCGCCGCATTCACCTACATTATTGTCTCCCAATCGGAGCGTTATGCCGTTTTTCTGAACGGGATATATTGTTACTTTTCTACACTCCAAACTAGGCTTTGGGAACTTAATAATAAAATATAGGTATTCTGAATTTTGTATGACCTTAATGCTAGATGCTTCAATAATTGCAGAAATGCTTACATTCGAAGAGTGCTCATTTATCAATTTTGTTAATTCCTCAAAATTTAGAATAGTTGGGTTCACAATATTTACTTTTGCCAGTGAGATTGCAAGTATAATGTTTTGTATTTCTGATATGATTATTCTATTTCTAGATAGCAAAATTTCGAATAAATGCCCTGTGTCAATTTGAGTGTTTTTGGCCATTTTTATTAGTGTGTTGATTGTGTCTGTTATTTTATTAATTTGCAACTGTGTTCTAGTGTTAATTTCTTCCTGTTTCCTTTCTAAATCTATGAGTTTTTTTTGTTGAAAGCTTAATTGTTGCCAGTCATCGAAATCCGGCGTCCCTTCAACTACCTTCAGCGCGGTACCCAGGATGTTAAGGCTCCTAGCATGCCTATGATCAATTTCCAGTTCGGATAGTGAATTGCCGATGTCTGCTTTTAAAATTTTCTGCATATGAGATTGTGGGAACATCTTTATCAAATCTAGTGTCTCTTTCTCCGTGTATGCCGAAAGATTTGTCGTATGACGTAAGTACCCAAATTCTTCTCATAGCCAGACACTGCCGCCCTCTATAGGTATGTATTTCGAGTTGGTTACGAGAAGTATTAAAAGAATCCTAAAGTAAAATGAAACGGTATTTCTTAATTATTGTTTTAACTTTTTTTTATCTAATATCTAATATTATCCTTATGGACCACCCCCCTCTTATAAGCACGGTAGTGCCCATATCTGCCTGTATTATCTCCTCTTCATATATTTCCTAATCTCTTATTATTTTTTACCAAGACTTTTTCTCGTACCTGATAAGATCTAACCTGTCTGTTTCTATTATGATATTCTAGTGAATCATTTTGCGTTTTCTTTAAACGGTTTTCAGTTTCAATAATAATTTTTGGTGATTTTTCTCTTATTAATTCAGATGGCGATTTGTTCGTAACCGAATGTATTGTCCTGTTATATTGAATCGTAGCTATAAGCATAAGGTCTATTGTGTCCTCGATTTTTTGTCCAATTTTAAGCACCTTGCGATTTCGATAAGAGTGCTGTGAAACCGTTCTCCTGACCATTAGAGGTGCTGTGTAAAGGGGGAGCATTAACAATAGAGATTTGAAAGTTATTTTGCAGTAAAGTTTTCACTGTTTCTGAGTTTAAAGATTTCTCATTATCGCAATACATTGTGAGAGCTGCCAGAAAAATGTTAATTAATTGGCGACTTGATGTCTACCGTTGCATGCGAAGGAATTGGTTGTGTTACTGCAAATTTAGAGAATTTGTCGACACAGGTTAAAAAATGTTTCCCATCAGTGGAAAAAATATCGACATGTAATATTTCTCCAGGATATGAGGGAATTGGTGTTTCGGATACTTCGTGTTTTTTCAAGTGTCTATCATATTTTGCTTTTCTACAGACCCTGCAGTTGATAACTATTTCGTTTACAATTTTTGTCATTTTTGGAAAAAAATACTCTCTCAGAACATGTTTCACATTTTCTTGAGCTGCCCTATGAGCTCTGTTGTGTTCTGTGGTGACTATTTCCACCTGTTCGTCTTTGTTAATTATGTCTTGAACGAGTGCCTTGCAGTGCTTAAACGTTGTAGATGGGAATTCGCTAATTAGTTGATGCTGAATTTTTGCTGAAGTATAAATCGCACTTTATTCCGTTTACAACATTGGGATTGATTTTTTCCCTTAGGACTAGTAACAAATCAGAGTAGTTATCGAATTCTACGACATGCCGAGTTTTTTCTCCAAATAGAATAAAATTACGACAAGTTGGAGCATCCGCTTGTTCAATGATTATTTGGTTTCTGTAATAGTTGACCGGATTGTCTGAACCCTGTATAGTGTAAGTGAATGATATTTCACTGTGGACTGTGCTATCACTGTCCTCTGCTATGTTTGAAATTACATAATTTTCCAATGCATTAATATGTTGGCGCGAAAGCGCATCACCCACATAGTTTTACTTACCGGGCTTATAGAAAACATTGGCTCCATGTTCGTCAATGAATGATTTCCATCGTGAATTTCTGTCCAAGACGGCGAATGTAAGTGGTTGGTGGTCTGTATAAACGTTTAGGCATCGGACCCCATAGAGGTAATTCATCAAGTTTTTTAATGCCCAAAAGATGGCAAGTAGTTCTCTCTTATTTGTGGCATAGTTAAGTTCAGGTCCTCTAAGAGTCCTTGAAATCATCGTAATGGGCCTGCCTTCTTGCGATGAGACAGTCCCTATGCCAGACCCTGAAGCGTCAGTCGTAAGGTCGAAGGGCTTGCGAAAACTTGGGTAGCGTAGCAAAATATCCTCAGATGCTAATATTGATTTTATTTTTTCAAATGCTTTTAACTGAAGATCATTGAATGTGATCGAAAGTTTCCTTGACTGACTCGTGCTAACTTTACCATTGTCACCTTTTAGAATGTCTGTCATCTGTAGTAACTGGCTAGTCCAAGGAAAGAGCGGAGACCAAACAGGGTCTCCGGAGTTTCGTAATTCATAATTGTTTTTACCTTATCCGGTGATGAAGTGATTCCGTTTCTTGAAACAGAAAACGCAAGATATTCTACGCTACTTTTGAAGAAATGTGACTTTTCTTCAGAAACTTTCATGTTTACATCGTTTAGACGCTGAAGAACCCAATTTATGTGCGTTAGGTGCTCTTTCTTTGTTTCAGAAAAAATTATTATGTCTATCCACATAGACGTGACAAAATTTTCCAATCTGTTCTCTTAGAACATAGTCAATTGCCCTTTGAAATATACTGGCGCGTTTTTTAAGCCCAAGGGTAGCCGGCAAAATTCATATTTTCCGTTGTTTACGGAGAATGCTGTTTTCTCTCGATCCCGTTCCGAAAGGGTTATCTGATGGAACTCAGACTTCAGATCCAATGTCGTAAAATATTTTGATTTTCCCATTTTGGCCAAAATCATTGTAACATTTGGAATGGGATATATGTATGTCGATAATTGTGATTGCATTCAATTTCCTGAAGTCAATTACCAATCGCTTTTTTTTCTTTCCTTCTTCATCGATTCCTTTCTTATCGACAACAAAAATTGGGTTGTTATAGGGCGATGAAGAAGGTCTAATAATCTTGTCCTTCAGAAGTTGTTTAACTTGAAAGTTTACGAAATCCGATGCACCCATCGGATATTGGTATAGTGTCGTGAAGACTGGTGCGTTGCTTGTCATACGAATCGTAGCAACAATATTTGTATTAAAGGGTAGAGATTCTTTTGGATCAGCAAATGCGTTAGCCCGTTTGCCGATAATAGTTTTAAATTCTTCCGTTACAACGAGGAGCACATCAGCGTCGTTGATTTTTAAAAAATTGAAATTTTTGCACTCAAGGAATTGAAGTTGTTCAATACCATTTTTAAATTTGATCTGCCGTTTGGCTAAATGGATAACTGCGCCCGCTTGTTTTAACAAGTCCAGGCCGATAATACCCTCAACAAGTATTAGACAGGGTAATACGAAAAAATCTGAAGTTAAAAGATTCGTCAAAGATTCGAATATTACATTTCCTATCAACTTCGCTAAATCCATGGATGGATTCTACTGTGAAAGGGGAGTCTGCTGGTAAACTTTTCAGTTCTAGACCGGGTATTATATAATTTTTCAAAGCTCCCGTGTCTATCATGTTTTCTCTATGAACGGGAGGAGGGATTGTCCTTTAAAAATTCACATTGTCGTAGTCAAGCATGTCGTCTTCACAGTCACTTGTTTCGATTTCAGATTCTTGATAGTATTGATTGTTCTTATCTGACCTTGTTGAATCATCTTGACTTAAATGATTCACCCTTTGGTGTTTTTGGTTTGAATTGCGAGTGTTACCACTGTTTGCTCGTTTGTTTGTAAAAGTTGATAAGTATTTTGCTGATAATTTTGATTTGCACTTTGTTGCTGTCCAAATGCCGTGGGTTGTCTAAATTTTGAAGAGGTTGGATCCATTGGTTCGCTAGATTCTTGGTTGGTTCTTGGTTGGGAACCCCCTTTTCCGGAATCCTGATTCCTAGTGTAATAAGGATTTTTTCTTATGTTTCTATTTTCCTGATTATATGTTTTCTTGCCTTTCACTTGTGGTCTCTGTTCGGTTTTAACCGCTTTTTCCTCCAGGCCTTTTGCATAACTATTTGCAAATGTGTAACGTTCTTGGTTATATTCTATCTCCTGAGCTAATGCTAAGGCCGATGGTTAATACTTAGGGCGAGATGCAAACAAAGCATCTCTGTATATTTTTCTAGTGCCTGATATGAAAACTGATAACGCGTTTACTCTATATTTATCATTTATAGAGTTTGCCAACGATGCCTCATGAGTCATGGTGGTCTTATTTGTGAGTAAGGCCAATTTTTTCTCAACCTCCTCATAATACTCTTCTAAAGACAAGCTTCCCTGAGTAAGCATGGCCATCTCACGTTCTAGCAGATATATAAGTCTTTTGTCCGCGTATGTAAAATCTAATCTGTCAATAATTGCATTCAAATTCAGTACAGTATTGAACGACGCCAATACATTGCCTGCTGACCCTTTTATCTTGTTCCTTATGATCGCTACCGCTTGGTAGTGTTTGGAACTCCCGTCGTATGGTTTAAAAATTTTATATGCGACATGCGTAGCTTTCCGCCATGCCACATATGTCTCATGTCTACCCTCAAAATCTGGCATGATTGACACAATAAGTCAATATCAGGGTCACTCATAGACACAGGTTTTTTCACTTTTTATGAATTTGGGAAAAGAAATAAAAATTTCACTCTTGCAATTTTTCTTTACTTTCAATCTCACTTGCTTTAGATTCTCAAAAATATTTATTTTTTATCAATAACAAATGGGCACTTTACTTACATAATTATTTTTATATTCTTTAAAATTAGTAGTTGATTTGCCGCCGGCCTTCTGGTCTTCTTTTTTTTCAGTTTAGTTGAGTCTTCTTCTCCGCTGCCGTCACCAGCCCGATGACGTGACTAATTATGGTTTGTATTTTTTTTTTTTTTTTTGAAAAGAATATTCTTTCCTTTCTTTTTTTTTTTGATGTGGATTTTGTTTTTATATTTGTTGAAAAACTTTAAAATTTTTCTTTTTAGCTTTTGTTTATTTATTTAGCACTGCAGACTTGGCTAATTTTAGTTTGTATTTTTGAAAAGAAATTTTCTCCTTTCTCTTTGTTTTTGATGTTGATTTTGTTTTTATATTTGTTGAAAAACTTTAAAATTTTTCTTTTTAGCTTTTGTTTATTTATTTAGCACTGCAGACTTGGCTAATTTTAGTTTGTATTTTTGAAAAGAAATTTTCTCCTTTCTCTTTGTTTTTGATGTTGATTTTGTTTTTATATTTGTTGAAAAACTTTTAAATTTTCTTTTTAACTTTTGTTCATTTGTTTAGCGCTTTGCAGACTGGGCTAATTTTAGTTTGTATTTTTGAAAAGAAATTTTCTTTTTTCATTTTGTTTTTGATGTTGATTTTGTTTTTATATTTGTTGAAAAACTTTTAAATTTTGCTTTTTAACCCGTGTTGGGCGCCAATTAAGATATTCTTTATTATATTATTTATTTCTATAACATTTTCATGGATTTAGATTGGTTATTTATTGCAAGCCACAGTTTTGTGTGCTTGGAGTTCCGATCAAGACTAAACTAACTTATTCTACCGAACAAATAATCTGCCTAGCCTGGAGTGATAATGTTTACTCGTAAAAGTGCTGATCTTGCGGCATGTGTAAGATATCACATTCCGCAGCTTGTCCAGCGTTATGCAGGGCATAACGTGGGAGGCACCGATTCAGCATACCAGCATACCAGCATACCAGCATACCGATTCAGCATACCAGGATGTTGCGTTGTGTTAACTTATATATTCTTGATCAGCATCAATATCCGAGTGACTCTGTTCATTGATCATTTCTTCAAATCAAGTTTCAAGATTTGTCGGATCGGACAACTATAAGGTATAGAAAAATAGAAAAGATCAGAGGTACCCCGGACAAAATTTGTTTTCTTCAAAATAGGTCTTGTGAGAAAAACTTTTTTGTTTTTTGAGATATCTTAACCAAATTTGGTGTATAGATGACAATTCTACTTTTACCAGTAAGTTTGATTCAGATCGGATGATAAACACCGACATAAATCGATAAAATCAATAAAATCAATAGGCAACCCCCATCAGCATCAGTATGTATGTATGTAAGTTAACCCGAACGTCCAACCATCCGCTGAATTAGCGCTTCCCACTTTATGCCCTGCATAACGATGGACAAGCAGCGGAAGAAGCAATGCGATATCTCGCATGCCGCAAGATCGGCACTTTTATAATTATGTAAACACTCCAGGCTAGGCAGAATATAATTTGTCTTTAGCTTAAGTTTTAGTCTTTTACCAGTATTCCAAGCACACAAAACTGTGGCTTGTAATAAATTAACCCAAGCACACAAACTGTGGCTTGTAATAAAATAATCAATCCAAAATATCTTAATTTGTATATGCAACCAATTAATTACGTTTATATACGCTTTTCTGTATGCATACATAAACAGCATACATATATGCGAGCACGTGCTTGAAAAAAGTGCGAAACAGAAGGAAAATGAAAACTATTTGTGTTGTGTTGTTGTTTTCTTGAATTCGTCCGAAATTTTAGAGAGCCAGAAGCTTGCAATGTATACCGAAATAGCGATGTCGCCATATTTAAGTTTGGTGGTGTAGAAGGTAAAGATCAATCCAATACAATCAAAAATGGAATGTGCGCGAGTTACCGCTGGGAGTCAGGGCGGTGTATAATCAGGTGTGGCCCTCCGATATCCTTGTCTTCTTGATGTATGTATATATATATATTTGGATATATATATATATATATATATATATGTGCTTTTATATTTATAAATGCCTTTTTGATGCCTTTTTATATTAATAAATACAACATTCTTCTTCTGGTGCAAATACAAAAGTGAATCTTACTTTATTTTAGAAATATGATTTGTGGTTCCCTGTTGGGTACAGAAATTACAAAAGTGCTTACTACTATAGTTTGTGTGGTCGCTGAACTTGGATGTTTGTGTAGAAAGAAGTGCTGATGCTGCAATCGTCCGGATGCCTCGCAGACCGGTCGATTGCAGAATTCCTTCGTGTGGGTGTGTGCTGTGCGAGGTGACTAGCACAATGCCCGTGGCAGTTTTGGCGGGGGTGTGAGGTATGGGGTGGTAACTCCTCCCTCCCCAAACTGGAGCGACGGCCATAACGGTGGAATGGCTGGAGTGAAGATGGTTGATGGTAAGTGCTAAAAATATTTTATTTGCTTCTGATGTTCTGTGTTGTTACATTCTGTTTTGTCGTAGGATTTGTGGGTGAATAAGAAATGGTCCCGTTTGCAAAACTTCCAAACGAGGAAAATGTGCTATTAGTAGGCATCCGAAAAATTGTTCAAATAGGAATTAAAATAAATACTAATAAACTATATATATGTTCTTCTAAGTCTAAGTCTATTTTTTGCTTGCGGAAAATTATTTTCAAGTACTCAACTTCTTTTGTGTTCAAGATTAATTTTGGAATTATATTTATTTTTGCAAAAATTAGGCTTTCCGTTATACTTTTTATGTGCTCTGTAATAATCTTGTAATGTAAAAAATTTTTTGTCTTCCTCTTCAAAATTTTTCGCAATACTATTTTGCGACATACTCAAGAAGTCATTAATTAATGATTGTTCGTTGTTAATATGATCCGTTATGTTTTTGAACCGGATCAGTATTTCGTTATTAAAATTTATTTGGTCATTCACTTCTGATGAAAAGGACTCAGTTTTCTTTTTTATCTGTCTTAGCTGTTCGTAAATTTGTTTTGAATCTTCGTCATCCATGTTTCCCGTAATGACTTGTATTACACTGCCTAATCCGTTTACAAGTCCCCGTTTCTTTCTGTCGTGTGGAAGGAGGGTCATTATTTTCCTCTGGAGTTCTTCTAATTTCTCATCTAACAGTCCTAAAGATGGTTTAAACATTTCATTTGCCTTTAGTTGCCTAATTGTTAATTTTATTTTATCTGTGCAGTTCTTATACTCCTCCACATCTATTATATGGTTCATTGTTTTAAAAGATTTCAATATTCTTGCGTTGCCTAGGTTAATTCTATCAATAGGTGATGTTCCGTCCAGGGGATTGATGGATATAGTTTGTGCCGTTGCCCGTAGGCTTCTGTAATGTAAGCCGAGAGATAGGGTTAAGAAAAGTTGGTACAAGGGTTGTGGGTTTTATTTTGTTTTTGTTTTTACCCAAAGCTTGGCTTTGTGTATTTTTTGGTCTTTTCTAGTGACTATTGTTATGCCTTGGTCCCTCAACACTTGTTGTTTCGAAAATCGGGGTGTTATTTTATTCCTCCTGTTCTCTTTCCTAAAGATAACCTCATCTGGCGGTAGTGTTTGTGGTGGATTCCGATCTTTATTTAACTTCTCTATTCTATCTTCCTTCGTTTTCTGAAGTTGTTCTCTAACCTCCGTATAAAGATTTGTGCGGAATGTGTTTAATTCATTTAGAAAGTCGTGTTTGTTATTGGGGGTCATTGTTTGGTTAAATATATGAGTTCTACCGCTAAAAAGCTCGAATAGTGTATATTTTGTACTTGAATGGATAGCATTATTGTAAGTAATTAGTGTTTCTGTCGTATTTGAGTGTTTTGCACGTCTCACAATTTTGAATTATCTGACCTATCCTGCCTTTCATTTGTGGAAAGTAGACTTGTCTTTTTAAATGCAAGAGTGTTTCATCTGTTCCTCGATGGTTGTTATCTATGTGGTATTTGGTTATAGTTTCCTCCTGATTTTTGGGGTCGGGGATATCGGTTACTAAGGTTACGCATCTTATTAGTTTGTATGTTGGTAAGTATGCGAAGTGTCTAGAATATGCTTCCTGTATTGTTTGGAATATGTCGTTTGGTGCGAAGATTGCACACACTTTATTAGGTTTTATTACTTTTTTTAGAATGTCTGTTACGGTTTGTTGGTCGAAGGTTGGTTCTGCAATGACGATATGGGATGTTGTTCCCGTTTGGAGGACTATTTGTAAAGCAAATTCGTTCACCGTTTTGTCTGAAATAGGAATAGTTGTGTTGTTACTTATTGTTTGTAGAGTCGGGGTGTCCTTTACGTTAATGTTAGCATTTGGGCTTGTATCAACTCTGCTGAGAGCGTCGGCGATTACGTTTTGTGAGCCTTTTTTATAGACAATATCGTAATCGTACTCCAACAGCTGGAGTCTCCATCGGTCTATTTTTGAATTTGGTTCTTTAAAATTCATTAACCATGTTAGTGGTTTGTGGTCAGTAACTATCGTAAACGTCCTGCCAAATAAGTATGGTCTAAAGGTTTTTACCGCCCATATAATGGCTAGCATTTCCTTCTCTGAGGTTCCGTAGTTAATTTTGGTATCCGAAAGTGTTCTGCTGGCAAAATATATTGGTTTGTCTGTACCTAAAGTTCCTTGTGATAGGACTGCCCCGAGGGCGAAGTTCCTGGCGTCCGTTGTTAAAAGGAAATTTTTTGTGAAATCAGGGAATATAAGTATCGGGTCATTGCAGAGTAGGGTTTTACAGAATTGAAATGTTTTTGTGAATTCTTCATCAATTGTTATTTGTTTTTTCCTTTAAGTTGTCTTGACAGTGGTTTAGTGATTCGTGCAAAGTCTCTTATAAATTTCCGGTAGTACCCTAGTAGTCCGAGAAAAGATTTAATATCTCTCCTATTTTTGGGGCAGGGGAATTCTTTGATAGCTTGTATTTTGTTTGGGTTTGGCTTAACGCCCTCTTGGGTGACCAGATGTCCCAAGAAGTCGATCTCTTTTCTTAGGAAGTTTGATTTTGACAATTGGATTTTAAAATTCGCTTCTTGTAATCTTTTGAATATACTTTTAATGTCTATTAGATGTTTCTGCAAGGATGGTGAGAATATTATTATATCGTCCAAATATACCAGACAGATGTTGCCAATGAGGTCACGTAATATATTATCCATGACCCTCTGGAATGTGGCGGGGGCGTTTTTAAGGCCGAAAGGCATTCGGATGAATTCATAGTGTCCGTTCTCTACGGAAAATGCGGTTTTTTGAAAATCTGCTTCGTTCATTTGGATTTGGTGAAATCCACTGGGCAAGTCTAATGTGGAAAAGTACTTTGTTTTGCCAATTTGGTCAAGTACGTCATTTATGTTCGGGATAGGATAGCGGTCGGATACTGTTTTGTCGTTTAGTTTCCTATAGTCTATGACTAACCTCCACTTTTTGTCCTCTGAAGGGTCAGATTTTTTTGGTACAACACAGACGGGAGCACTCCATGGGGAATAGCTTGGTCTAATGATGTTTTGTTCGAGCATTTTGTTTATCTGATCTCTTACTTCCTGTTTGTGTATAAATGGGTATCTATATGACTTGACAAATATGGGGTCACTATTATTAGTATTTATTGTGTGTTTTACTTCATTGGAGAAGGTAAGTGGGTCCTCTTTATTATAGAAAATGTCTGCGAACTGTTTGCAGATATGTAAGAGTCCCTTCTTTTCTTCGACATTTAAATGTTCTGTCATTGTGTTGGGTGGTTTTATAGTCCTAATATCTTGATCGTGAGGTTCGCCCTGTATTGAGTATAGTTCTATAAAGTCCTGTGTACTGTATGGGGTCACTTGCAGGGGGTGTTCTGGGAATATTACCTGATCGTCTTGTGAGGTATTTATTACTTCCAGGCAACTGATGCCGTTTACTGAACTATAGAGACCTTCGGAAATTAAGAAGTTGTCATTAATTGCTGTTGCATTGCAGAAGAAGTCACCCTGTTGTAGGTCTACTGGTAGTTCAAGAAGGCATCTAGTGTATGCAGCTATTGTATAGACTGTTGTTGTCGCATTTCTCTGAGTTAAAATTTCTATTGTCGCGTTGGGAGTTTCCAACCGTAACTCTCCTAGATCTATTTGTGCTTTTATTTTGGATAAGATGTCTATTTCAATGAGGCCATCGAAGCTAGAGTGGAATTTAAAAAGTATTATCCCTTGTTCTTTAAATTCCTTAAAGAATGGGAGTGAGACTTTTTGCGATATTGAATGACTGTTAAGTACTGTAACTATTGTTACAGGTATCTCTAAATTTTCTCTTTGATTAAGAGGAACGATATCAGGGTCAATAAGGGAGTGGGTTGCTCCTGTGTCTAACAGAAATTTGAGTTTTGTATTTTCTTGGGATGTTAAAAATACAAACGGGAGTGTTGACCCATGACGGATATTATTTAGGTATCCGATTGGTTGGTTGAGGCGTTTGGGCGAAAATTTCGGGTTTCGTCAATATTGAAAAGTTGGTGTGAAGTAGAGGCACCATTTGAATTATTATTCCTGGGGCTATTAAATTTGAATGGGTTTTGGTTTCCTGTACGAGTTTGGGTATTCTGCTGGTTGTAGTTTCTTGGTTGTGGGTATTGATTCCTTTAGGGGGTATTACGGCTGTTGGGCCGTGACTGATTCCCTCTGAATTGTGAATAATTGGGGGTTTGGTAGTAAAAAGACTGTTCTTTGCGACAGCGTTCATATGCCCCTTCTATCGAGACGGGATCTTTTGATCTTATTAACGTCCTAAGAGGCTCCCTAAGGTTGATCAAGAATGTGTTCAGGCAAATGTCATTATATACCTGTTTCTTTGCTTCAACTGCACTGGGCGTCTGACCGTTATTGGTCAGGAGGGATAGTAATTCTCCACGGAGTTTTACTAGTCCAGAGTACAGTTTCCCTAGTGGTAAGTTTTGGGGTGGGGACTGGATTTCGTTGAGTAGAATAACCTCGCTTTTCTTACTAGCATATAATCTATTTAGATTTGCCTTGATTTCATCCCAGTTTAGTTTTGTCCCTGCTAAGTTGAGGGCCTCGTTAGCTTTTCCTGTAATTTTGTTTCTTATTAGTCTAAGTAATAACAGTCCGAAGGGGTTTTTTTTATATTTTTCTTAAGCAGTTTGTATTCTTTTTTTTTATTTTCTTCTTGTTTTTCTTTGTTTGTAGAAATGTATAAACGTATAATCTTGTGGCACAGTGGTCAGCGATTGATTCTGTGCCACTTAAAAATTTTTTGTTATTATCGTGTTCTTCTCTTTTCTTTTTTTTTTTATATACATTCATTGCACAGTTATGTATTAGTATGCAGATGTGCATGCATTTATGTGTTTATATATATTTTTCTTTTTTCTTTTTTTTTTTTTTGTAAATATTTTTTTATACATTTCATTTGATTTTCTTTGTCATATACTGCTTTTGTGGATATAATTTTTCTCCTTTCATTTTTTTTTCACTTTCCTTTTCCATTTTAACACTGTTTTTCCTACTTACAGTAATACTAATATATAAAGGTGAATCTTCATCCTTGTCTAGTACCAGCTGCACCAATACCGCTGGGAGTCAGGGCGGTGTATAATCAGGTGTGGCCCTCCGATATCCTTGTCTTCTTGGTGTATGTTTATATATATATTTGGATGTATATATATATATTTGGATATATATATATATATATATATATATATATATGTGCTTTTATATTTATAAATGCCTTTTAATGCCTTTTTATATTAATATATAAGTTAACACAGCCATCTGTTCGACTGGCCAACCAACACCCGAAAATGCTAGGTAAGCATTTTATGGTGAGAACCGCAGAGAAGTGACGATCGGATGCCACTGCACGAGCTGCTTGATCAGCACGTCGTTGGTGGGAACCGCATCGTCAGCAGTTTGAGGCGGGCTTCAATGGGTAATTTTAATATTTTTGTCAATATTTAAGTTTAGTTCTAACGAAACCAGCAAAGTAGCCAAACGGCACTCTATATTACCAATCTTGAACAAAATAAAATGAAATAAAAATTAAAGTCCAAAACCTTCATAACAAAATATTAATTGGCGCCCAACTAAAGAATAGAACTCACGTGATAATAACACATATAAGTGAAAAAAGTTTTATCTCAAAACAATCAACATTGTTACAATTATTAAAATTTGTCTGCCATGAATCGGCAAAAAAAAAAAAAAAAGAAATAATAATAAAAAAAAAAAACACAAGTAAAAGTGAACTCTTTTTCTTCGCCTATGACCCTGGCAAGAAAATAAACAGCTAATTTTGCAATCAAAATTGCCAAAGTTTGTCAGCCACTACAGCGACAAACAGATAATAAAACAAATTTTATTATCAAATATTTGCTAATTGTCACGGCATCGGACCGCTGCCGGCTGCGACTAAGTCACGTCACTGGATTGGTGGCGGCTGCGCAAGACGAATATCAAGTGACAGCGGCGTTGGACGACGACTGGGGAAAGACAGAACTTCAACAGCGCCGAACTTCGAACTTCAAAAACAAAAAAACTAATTTAAAGAAAATCAAAAAAAACATGTAAGTAGGGTGTTCTTTTTATTTAAAATACATCGATAATTAAAAAAAAAAAAAAAAAATAAACCGCAAGTGAGAGTGCAAGAAATAGATTCAAACAAACCGAGATAAATTTGCTTTATCAAAATCCCCAATATTCTTTTATCTACCAAAATACAAAATATAAATAAATATATTTTAAAATCCTTTGTCGATCTGTTAAGGAAATCAATTATCTTATAACATTTTCATTTCGAAATTTAAAAAAATATAATAATAAATACAAAACTTTAATCTCATATGAGCGACTCTGAAGTAGAATCTCTGTGCGATTTTTTTGATAAACTAAAAACAGAGAAACGCGCCGTTCCCTGTGGCAGTGTTAGTGATTGTTGGAATAAGTCAAACAAAATAGAGAACATAAAAATGGATGCAAAACATATAGAAGCTGTAGTTCTCGGAGCCGTTCAAAGCGCCCTCACGATACAAAAGAGAGAATATGATCAAAAATTTGCTGAATTGACAAATAAGATAGAAAGTATTAACATCAGTGCCCCGGTGGTCCAAGCTCATAAAGAAATAGAAATTGTCAGAGGGGTCGAATGCAATGAAACCCTAGACGTTATAAAGTCCCTTCCCGATTTTGAAGGGAAACAAGAGACGTACATTTCGTGGCGCAAGGCTGCTCATGTCGCCCACAGTACATTTCAAGAATATAATGGTAGTTTTAGATATTATCAGGCAGTAGCTATCTTAAGAAATAAAATAAAGGGCCCGGCCAATGCGGTGCTGGCATCATTTAATACAGTCTTAAATTTTCACGCAATTATAGACAGATTAGATTTCACTTATGCGGATAAGCGACCGATATATTTACTAGAACGAGACCTATCTACGTTGAGGCAAGGGAACTTGTCCCTTGTAGAATACTACGAGCGGGTTGAACAGAAGCTAGCTTTGCTTACAAATAAAACAATTATGAGCTACAATCACGAGGTGGCAACGGCAATGAATGAAAAGTACCGCTCAGATGCACTCTGTGTCTTTATATCGGGTACAAGGAAAGCCCTTTGTGATGTTTTATTCGCGGCTCGCCCAGAAGACCTCCCGTCCGCTTTAGCTCTAGCTCAAGAGGTAGAATCGAATCACGAGCGACATGCCTTTGCGGCCAGCTACGCAAAGACCTTAGAAACAAAAGTCGAAAAATCCGAAGTCAAGCCTCATCAGAATAACCAGAACTGGAATCGCCAAGAAGCCCAAGGAAAAAACCCTTATTATAATAGGAAGCAAGATAGTAGTGGAAATAGCAGGCGCTTTAAGAACCAATCATCGGTAGAGCCCATGGAGGTTGACAACTCTTCCAGGTTCAGACAAAAGACTCAATATAGTCCACAGGATCAAGGCAACCCCCCTTATCAGGCCAATAATAGTTACCAAGACCCACAAAATAATTTTACTCAATTTCAAAATCAAGGTCAAAACTTTAAACGCCCAAATAATGGCACAGGTAGATTCACAGGACCAAAACAACAACGGGTGAATCATGTCACTCAAGAAATTTTACCTCCAGTAGAGGAAAACGATGAATGCTACCTTAGGCAAGCAGACATCGAAGCGGCCAAATGCGAAGACGACGCACAAGACTTTCAACTCGTCAATTTTTTAGGGAGCACTCCCTGCTACCCTTCATCGAAAGGAGCTATGCAGGGAAAACAATAAAATTATTAGTGGATACTGGAGCATCAAAAAATTATGTAGTGCCCGGCCTTCTCTTAGGAGGCGTTATACCAGTAGAGTCCCCTTTTAGTGTTAAGTCTATCCATGGGGACAATATAATTAATGATTACCAGGCCTAAAAACCTTTGAGGCCATCATCGGCCTTGACCTGTTAACACAGGTAAAAGCTCGAATAGATCTCGCTAAACAGCAGATCATATTTAACAACGGAGTTGAGCGACTCCAATTTTTAAAATGCAAAAACGTAAATTTCTTAAAAATTAACGATTCCGACGTACCAGTCGCTATAAGGGACGAATTTAAAAAAATTATTGACAAAAGAGCTAACGCATTTGCCAACCCAAAACAAGGTCTCCCTTATAATATAAATATTGTGGCCACAATTCGGACCACGAATAACAACCCGGTGTACTCGAGACCGTACCCCCACCCTATGAGCGTGGCAGATTTCGTTAACTCAGAAGTTAAACAACTTTTGAGTGATGGAATCATAAGACCCTCGCGGTCACCTTACAACAATCCGATTTGGGTTGTGGACAAAAAAGGTACCGACGAGACAGGAAACAAAAAGAAACGATTAGTGATCGATTTTCGAAAACTCAACCTCAACACGGTTGACGATAAATACCCCATTCCAAATGTCACCATGATTTTATCTAACATGGGCAAATCAAAATACTTCACAACTCTTGACCTTAAATCCGGCTTCCATCAGCTTTCTCCGTTAACAACGGAAAGTATGAATTCTGCAGGTTGCCTTTCGGGCTGAAAAATGCCCCAAGCATATTCCAAAGAGCAATTGATGACGTTCTTAGGGAACAGATTGGAAAATTTTGCCATGTCTACGTTGACGACGTGATAATTTTTTCAGAAACAAAAGAAGATCATTTAAAACACATAGACTGGGTCTTACAGCGCTTACACGATGCAAACATGCGAGTCTCGGAAGAGAAATCCCATTTTTTTAAGACCAGCGTTGAATATTTGGTATTTATTGTTTCGGGAAGCGGTGACGCCGCTGCCCCCGAAAAAATAAATACAATTTCACAATACAAACCTCCAGAAACTCTATTTGGTGTTCGCTCCTTTTTAGGGCTTGCCAGTTATTATAGGTGCTTTGTTAGGGATTTTGCCAAAATAGCAAAACCTATAGCGGATCTTCTAAAAGGCGAAAACGGAAAAGTCAGCACTTACCAATCCAGAAAAGTTCCCATAAAATTTAACGAATCACAAACGAGAGCGTTCGAGAAGTTAAAATCAATATTGGCATCTGAAGACGTTCTACTGAGTTACCCCGATTATTCAAAACTTTTTGATTTTACCACCGATGCATCGGCATCGGGCATAGGAGCTGTCCTTTCACAACAAGGAAAGCCAATTACAATGGTCTCCAGGACACTAAGGGGACCGGAAATCAATTTTGCCACAAACGAAAGAGAATTATTGGCCATTGTCTGGTCAATAAAAACCCTGAGAAACTATCTTTACGGAATCCGAAATTTTAATATCATAACCGACCATCAGCCGCTTACATTTGCGGTGTCAGATAGAAATACGAACTCTAAGATAAAACGCTGGAAAGCTTTTATTGAAGAGTACAACCCAACATTTATTTACAAACCCGGAAAGGAAAATTATGTTGCTGATGCTCTGTCTCGTCAACACGTCAATGCGCTTGAAAATGATGCAAGGTCTGACGTTGCACAAGATGGCGGAAGCAATACTTACTCGACGATTCATAGTGAAGAATCTTTAAGCTACACTATTCAAACCTCTGAAAAGCCCATAAATTGTTATCGTAACCAAATTATTATCCGACAATCGAATACTCAATTGAGCCGTTCCTTCATTCTCTTTAAAGAAAAAACTCGACACTTAATAGAATTTGCAGACTTCACAACCCTATTTGACACGTTAAAAGAAAAAAATAAACCCCAACGTAGTTAATGCAATCAAGTGCGATCTACACATACTGGGAAAAATACAACATCAATTAATTCAGGAATTTCCATCGACAACTTTTTGGTATTGCAAAAATCTCGTACAAGATATCGCCAATAGGGACGAGCAACTAGAAATTATCACGTTAGAACACAGCAGAGCCCATAGGGCAGCCCAGGAAAACATTAAATAAATACTAAAGGACTATTTTTTTCCAAAAATGACTAAATTAGCCAACGAAACAGTCGAAAATTGCAAAGTCTGCCGGAAGGCAAAGTATGACAGGCATCCGAAACGACAAGAAATCGCCGAGACCCCAATCCCATGCAACCCAGGAGAAATTCTGCACATCGATATTTTCTCCACAGAGAGCAAACATTTCCTTACTTGCATTGACAAATTCTCAAAGTTTGCTGTTGTCCAACCAATTCAATCTAGATCAACTATTGATGTAAAAGCAGCATTATTGCAAATCGCAAATTTCTTTCCAACAGCCCGAACATTGTACTGTGACAATGAAAAATCACTAAATTCAGGTACAATAAAATCAATGCTAGAAAATAATTTCGGGATATCCATTGAAAATGCTCCCCCGCTTCACAGTACCTCCAATGGTCAAGTCGAGCGCTTTCATAGCACCCTTGTCGAGATCGCTAGGTGCCTGAAACTAGATCGAAACATCAATGATACAACGGAACTTCTATTACTATCCACAATACAGTATAACAAAACGATTCATTCCGTTACAAAAAAACCTCCTATAGAAATAATATATGACAGATCAGCTGAATCACTTGTTGAGATCGGTAACAGAATTCAAAAAACACAAGTTGACTTGCTACAATACCATAACAAAAACAGGCAGATAAAAACTTATCAGGTAGGAGAGAAGGTTTTGGTAAAACGCAATAAAAGATTAGGAAACAAAATAACCCCCCCTACGAAGAGAAAACAATTCAAGCAGATTTGGGCACAACGGTGCTCATAAAAGGGAGGGTGGTCCATAAGGACAATATTAGATAGTAAAACACTTAATGTAGTCTTCTTTTACTTATAGGATTCTAATATTTACACTCATCGCCATGGCAACGGCCAAACTAACAGAATTCACCAACTCAAACTATATCCCCATAGTAGACGGAAATGTCGTTCTATGGGAAGAATATGGTTATTTGCAACATGCAACTAACCTTTCCAACTATGCCAATATAAAACAAGAGACAGAGAAACTCTTGGATCACTTCCCACAATCTCATATGAGAAAACTACTAAAAATAGATTCAGAGCAAATAGATACCCTGCTCTCTGCCTTGTCGACGCACCACCGCCATGTTAGGAGTCTAAATTTCTTAGGAACAGCCCTTAAGGTAGTTGCCGGCACTCCAGACTTTGAGGATTGGGAACAACTAAAATTCCAAGAAAGAGAGCTCGTCGCTGCCGAACGTAAACAGATAGCTATTAATACTGCTACTCAGGAACAGATTAATAAACTCACAGACACGGTTAACATCCTACTCAAAGCCTCAAAAGTTAAACAGATCGACACTGGACATCTATTCGAAATACTACTTACCAGAAATAGAATCGTGATTTCGGAACTACAGAACCTGATCCTTGCCATCTCTCTTTCGAAGTTGAATACAGTGAATCCAATAATTTTGAATCAAAGCGATGTAACTAAGATAAAAGAACTCTCTACAAATATTAGCATAACAACTATCCTTGAAATATCTAGCGTTAAAGTTTTACAAAATGACAATTTTCTCCTCTTTATGATTAAAAACCCTAGACCTAATCTAATTTGTAAGAAGATAAACATCTACCCAGTACAAAGAAATTCGACAATACTGCGCCTCGAGAATAACAGCATCCTACAAGAACAACAAGGGCATCCCAAAAATGATTCCGGGATCGGCAGCCGTCTCCCTCGTTAACATAACGAGCCACCAAGAAATCCTCAGTTTGCCATACTTACGCAGGTTGACCCTCGACAACTTGAGATACCTGGAAGAAGTGGACTCAAAACATTTTGTCCAACCTTTCATAGTCGGAATTATTGCCCTTTGCATTTTGGCAACCGCCCTGGCAGTAAAAAGAATCATTCGCGCAAAGAGAAATAAACGTCGCCAGGAAGAGTTCCAAGTCGTCATGACCAACCTGAGAAAGGCCGAGGACGCCCTTAATCTTGGCAAGGGAGGAGTTAACACGGCCATCTGTTCGACTGGGCAACCAACACCCGAAAATGCTAGGTAAGCATTTTATGGTGAGAACCGCAGAGAAGTGACGATCGGATGCCACTGCACGAGCTGCTTGATCAGCACGTCGTTGGTGGGAACCGCATCGTCAGCAGTTTGAGGCGGGCTTCAATGGGTAACTTTAATATTTTTGTCAATATTTAAGTTTAGTTCTAACGAAACCAGCAACACGGCACTCTATATTACCAATCTTGAACAAAATAAAATGAAATAAAAATTAAAGTCCAAAACCTTCATAACAAAATATTAATTGGCGCCCAACTAAAGAATAGAACTCACGTGATAATAACACATATAAGTGAAAAAAGTTTTATCTCAAAACAATCAACATTGTTACAATTATTAAAATTTGTCTGCCATGAATCGGCAAAAAAAAAAAAAAAATAATAATAAAAAAAACCACAAGTAAAAGTGAACTCCTTTTTCTTCGCCTATGACCCTGGCAAGAAAATAAACAGCTAATTTTGCAATCAAAATTGCCAAAGTTTGTCAGCCACTACAGCGACAAACAGATAATAAAACAAATTTTATTATCAAATATTTGCTAATTGTCACGGCATCGGACCGCTGCCGGCTGCGATTAAGTCACGTCACTGGATTGGTGGCGGCTGCGCAAGACGAATATCAAGTGACAGCGGCGTTGGACGACGACTGGCGAAAGACAGAACTTCAACAGCGCCGAACTTCGAACTTCAAAAACAAAAAAAACTAATTTAAAGAAAATCAAAAAAAACATGTAAGTAGGGTGTTCTTTTATTTAAAATACATCGATAATTAAAAAAAAAAAAAAGAACAAATAAACCGCAAGTGAGAGTGCAAGAAATAGATTCAAACAAACCGAGATAAATTTGCTTTATCAAAATCCCCAATATTCTTTTATCTACCAAAATACAAAATATAAATAAATATATTTTAAAATCCTTTGTCGATCTGTTAAGGAAATCAATTATCTTATAACATTTTCATTTCGAAATTTAAAAAAATATAATAATAAATACAAAACTTTAATCTCATATGAGCGACTCTGAAGTAGAATCTCTGTGCGATTTTTTTGATAAACTAAAAACAGAGAAACGCGCCGTTCCCTGTGGCAGTGTTAGTGATTGTTGGAATAGGTCAAACAAAATAGAGAACATAAAAATGGATGCAAAACATATAGAAGCTGTAGTTCTCGGAGCCGTTCAAAGCGCCCTCACGATACAAAAGAGAGAATATGATCAAAAATTTGCTGAATTGACAAATAAGATAGAAAGTATTAACATTAGTGCCCCGGTGGTCCAAGCTCATAAAGAAATAGAAATTGTCAGAGGGGTCGAATGCAATGAAACCCTAGACGTTATAAAGTCCCTTCCCGATTTTGAAGGAAAACAAGAGACGTACATTTCGTGGCGCAAGGCTGCTCATGTCGCCCACAGTACATTTCAAGAATATAATGGTAGTTCTAGATATTATCAGGCAGTAGCTATCATAAGAAATAAAATAAAGGGCCCGGCCAATGCGGTGCTGGCATCATTTAATACCGTCTTAAATTTTCACGCAATTATATACAGATTAGATTTCACTTATGCGGATAAGCGACCGATATATTTACTAGAACGAGACCTATCTACGTTGAGGCAAGGGAACTTGTCCCTTGTAGAATACTACGAGCGGGTTGAACAGAAGCTAGCTTTGCTTACAAATAAAACAATTATGAGCTACAAGCACGAGGTGGCAACGGCAATGAATGAAAAGTACCGCTCAGATGCACTCTGTGTCTTTATATCGGGTACACGGAAAGCCCTTTGTGATGTTTTATTCGCGGCTCGCCCAGAAGACCTCCCGTCCGCTTTAGCTCTAGCTCAAGAGGTAGAATCGAATCACGAGCGACATGCCTTTGCGGCCAGCTACGCAAAGACCTTAGAAACAAAAGTCGAAAAATCCGAAGTCAAGCCTCATCAGAATAACCAGAACTGGAATCGCCAAGAAGCCCAAGGAAAAAACCCTTATTATAATAGAAAGCAAGATAGTAGTGGAAATAGCAGGCGCTTTAAGAACCAATCATCGGTAGAGCCCATGGAGGTTGACAACTCTTCCAGGTTCAGACAAAAGACTCAATATAGTCCACAGGATCAAGGCAACCCCCCTTATCAGGCCAATAATAGTTACCAAGACCCACAAAATAATTTTACTCAATTTCAAAATCAAGGTCAAAACTTTAAACGCCCAAATAATGGCACAGGTAGATTCACAGGACCAAAACAACAACGGGTGAATCATGTCACTCAAGAAATTTTACCTCCAGTAGAGGAAAACGATGAATGCTACCTTAGGCAAGCAGACATCGAAGCGGCCAAATGCGAAGACGACGCACAAGACTTTCAACTCGTCAATTTTTTAGGGAGCACTCCCTGCTACCCTTCATCGAAAGGAGCTATGCAGGGAAAACAATAAAATTATTAGTGGATACTGGAGCATCAAAAAATTATGTAGTGCCCGGCCTTCTCTTAGGAGGCGTTATACCAGTAGAGTCCCCTTTTAGTGTTAAGTCTATCCATGGGGACAATATAATTAATGAAAAGTGTAAAATCAAGCTGTTCGGAGTAAAAACTGATTTTTTCGTTTTACCAGGCCTAAAAACCTTTGAGGCCATCATCGGCCTTGACCTGTTAACACAGGTAAAAGCTCGAATAGATCTCGCTAAACAGCAGATCATATTTAACAACGGAGTTGAGCGACTCCAATTTTTAAAATGCAAAAACGTAAATTTCTTAAAAATTAACGATTCCGACGTACCAGTCGCTATAAGGGACGAATTTAAAAAAATTATTGACAAAAGAGCTAATGCATTTGCCAACCCAAAACAAGGTCTCCCTTATAATATAAATATTGTGGCCACAATTCGGACCACGAATAACAACCCGGTGTACTCGAGACCGTACCCCCACCCTATGAGCGTGGCAGATTTCGTTAACTCAGAAGTTAAACAACTTTTGAGTGATGGAATCATAAGACCCTCGCGGTCACCTTACAACAATCCGATTTGGGTTGTGGACAAAAAAGGTACCGACGAGACAGGAAACAAAAAGAAACGATTAGTGATCGATTTTCGAAAACTCAACCTCAACACGGTTGACGATAAATACCCCATTCCAAATGTCACCATGATTTTATCTAACATGGGCAAATCAAAATACTTCACAACTCTTGACCTTAAATCCGGCTTCCATCAGATTAACCTTGCCGAACGAGATCGGGAAAAAACAGCTTTCTCCGTTAACAACGGAAAGTATGAATTCTGCAGGTTGACTTTCGGGCTGAAAAATGCCCCAAGCATATTCCAAAGAGCAATTGATGACGTTCTTAGGGAACAGATTGGAAAATTTTGCCATGTCTACGTTGACGACGTGATAATTTTTTCAGAAACAAAAGAAGATCATTTAAAACACATAGACTGGGTCTTACAGCGCTTACACGATGCAAACATGCGAGTCTCGGAAGAGAAATCCCATTTTTTTAAGACCAGCGTTGAATATTTGGGATTTATTGTTTCGGGAAGCGGCGTTAACACTGCCCCCGAAAAAATAAATACAATTTCACAATACAAACCTCCAGAAACTCTATTTGGTGTTCGCTCCTTTTTAGGGCTTGCCAGTTATTATAGGTGCTTTGTTAGGGATTTTGCCAAAATAGCAAAACCTATAGCGGATCTTCTAAAAGGCGAAAACGGAAAAGTCAGCACTTACCAATCCAGAAAAGTTCCCATAAAATTTAACGAATCACAAACGAGAGCGTTCGAGAAGTTAAAATCAATATTGGCATCTGAAGACGTTCTACTGAGTTACCCCGATTATTCAAAACTTTTTGATTTTACCACCGATGCATCGGCATCGGGCATAGGAGCTGTCCTTTCACAACAAGGAAAGCCAATTACAATGGGCTCCAGGACACTAAGGGGACCGGAAATCAATTTTGCCACAAACGAAAGAGAATTATTGGCCATTGTCTGGTCAATAAAAACCCTGAGAAACTATCTTTACGGAATCCGAAATTTTAATATCATAACCGACATCAGCCGCTTACATTTGCGGTGTCAGATAGAAATACGAACTCTAAGATAAAACGCTGGAAAGCTTTTATTGAAGAGTACAACCCAACATTTATTTACAAACCCGGAAAGGAAAATTATGTTGCTGATGCTCTGTCTCGTCAACACGTCAATGCGCTTAAAAATGATGCAAGGTCTGACGTTGCACAAGATGGCGGAAGCAATACTTACTCGACGATTCATAGTGAAGAATCTTTAAGCTACACTATTCAAACCTCTGAAAAGCCCATAAATTGTTATCGTAACCAAATTATTATCCGACAATCGAATACTCAATTGAGCCGTTCCTTCATTCTCTTTAAAGAAAAAACTCGACACTTAATAGAATTTGCAGACTTCACAACCCTATTTGACACGTTAAAAGAAAAAATAAACCCCAACGTAGTTAATGCAATCAAGTGCGATCTACACATACTGGGAAAAATACAACATCAATTAATTCAGGAATTTCCATCGACAACTTTTTGGTATTGCAAAAATCTCGTACAAGATATCGCCAATAGGGACGAGCAACTAGAAATTATCACGTTAGAACACAGCAGAGCCCATAGGGCAGCCCAGGAAAACATTAAACAAATACTAAAGGACTATTTTTTTCCAAAAATGACTAAATTAGCCAACGAAACAGTCGAAAATTGCAAAGTCTGCCGGAAGGCAAAGTATGACAGGCATCCGAAACGACAAGAAATCGCCGAGACCCCAATCCCATGCAACCCAGGAGAAATTCTGCACATCGATATTTTCTCCACAGAGAGCAAACATTTCCTTACTTGCATTGACAAATTCTCAAAGTTTGCTGTTGTCCAACCAATTCAATCTAGATCAACTATTGATGTAAAAGCAGCATTATTGCAAATCGCAAATTTCTTTCCAACAGCCCGAACATTGTACTGTGACAATGAAAAATCACTAAATTCAGGTACAATAAAATCAATGCTAGAAAATAATTTCGGGATATCCATTGAAAATGCTCCCCCGCTTCACAGTACCTCCAATGGTCAAGTCGAGCGCTTTCATAGCACCCTTGTCGAGATCGCTAGGTGCCTGAAACTAGATCGAAACATCAATGATACAACGGAACTTCTATTACTATCCACAATACAGTATAACAAAACGATTCATTCCGTTACAAAAAAACCTCCTATAGAAATAATATATGACAGATCAGCTGAATCACTTGTTGAGATCGGTAACAGAATTCAAAAAACACAAGTTGACTTGCTACAATACCATAACAAAAACAGGCAGATAAAAACTTATCAGGTAGGAGAAAAGGTTTTGGTAAAACGCAATAAAAAATTAGGAAACAAAATAACCCCCCTCTACGAAGGGGAAACAATTCAAGCAGATTTGGGCACAACGGTGCTCATAAAAGGGAGGGTGGTCCATAAGGACAATATTAGATAGTAAAACACTTAATGTAGTCTTCTTTTACTTATAGGATTTTAATATTTACACTCATCGCCATGGCAACGGCCAAACTAACAGAATTCACCAACTCAAACTATATCCCCATAGTAGACGGAAATGTCGTTCTATGGGAAGAATATGGTTATTTGCAACATGCAACTAACCTTTCCAACTATGCCAATATAAAACAAGAGACAGAGAAACTCTTGGATCACTTCCCACAATCTCATATGAGAAAACTACTAAAAATAGACTCAGAGCAAATAGATACCCTGCTCAACTATCAACAACTATCCTTGAAATATCTAGCGTTAAAGTTTTACAAAATGACAATTTTCTCCTCTTTATGATTAAATACCCTAGACCTAATCTAATTTGTAAGAAGATAAACATCTACCCAGTACAAAGAAATTCGACAATACTGCGCCTCGAGAATAACAGCATCCTGGCCGATTGTGAGGGCAACATCACCGCCCTAACGAATTGCAGTATGGCAATCTCAAGATCATTTTGTCAAGCCTTGCCGCAGCAAACTTGCGCTCAGCAACTCCATTCTGGACTAACAGCACATTGCGACACACAGCCCAGCCATTTGGAGCCAATCACAGTGGTAGACGATGGCGTCATAATTATCAATGATCAAACTGCCATAGTCAGGGAAATGAATAAAGAGACCACAATGGTGACCTGATCACGTTTGAGATGGAGGTGCAGATCAACGGCACAACCTACAAGAACAACAAGGGCATCCCAAAAATGATTCCGGGATCGGCAGCCGTCTCCCTCGTTAACATAACGGGCCACCAAGAAATCCTCAGTTTGCCATACTTACGCAGGTTGACCCTCGACAACTTGAGATACCTGGAAGAAGTGGACTCAAAACATTTTGTCCAACCTTTCATAGTCGGAATTATTGCCCTTTGCATTTTGGCAACCGCCCTGGCAGTAAAAAGAATCATTCGCGCAAAGAGAAATAAACGTCGCCAGGAAGAGTTCCAAGTCGTCATGACCAACCTGAGAAAGGCCGAGGACGCCCTTAATCTTGACAAGGGAGGAGTTAACACAGCCATCTGTTCGACTGGGCAACCAACACCCGAAAATGCTAGGTAAGCATTTTATGGTGAGAACCGCAGAGAAGTGACGATCGGATGCCACTGCACGAGCTGCTTGATCAGCACGTCGTTGGTGGGAACCGCATCGTCAGCAGTTTGAGGCGGGCTTCAATGGGTAACTTTAATATTTTTGTCAATATTTAAGTTTAGTTCTAACGAAACCAGCAAAGTAGCCAAACGGCACTCTATATTACCAATCTTGAACAAAATAAAATGAAATAAAAATTAAAGTCCAAAACCTTCATAACAAAATATTAATTTATACAACCTGCTTCTTCTGGTGCAAATACAAAAGTGAATCTTACTTTATTTTAGAAATATGATTTGTGGTTCCCTGTTGGGAGGGGCGAAGAGCCAATTTTTGCGCTTGGCAACAAGAAATGAAATTTAACTTGCTACCAAACACCGACAAATAATTTTGTGGTATTACTTTACTAAAAAATTAGAATCTTACGATTCGAAATTCGCTGATCAGCAATGCAATAATTTAAAAATTTTTTAATACACTAAAGATAAGCGGTTCATTTGTTAGTATATATGTATATGAAAATATTTTTATGTATGTGTATATAAATGCAGGCAAGTGTTATGTTAAGCTCAACTACTTCTGTGCTAGAAATTGAAAGTGTGTGCTCAAGATGGCCAGCACAATTACCAAAGAGAAATTCTATATTTGGGCCCTTTCAATTTTTAGCACCTACCTTGGAGTTGACCTTCGCCTTGGAATCAACTTTCCTTGAATCCGACATATGTAGATGGATTATGGGGATGACAACCACTCCAAATTTTCCAAGGTTTTTTTCTTTGTTTTATTGTGTGTTTCGCGACAGACGCGGGAGAAATTTTTTGTGTTGTTTGTTTGAATAATTTCCCGGCGCGGTGTGCGAATTAACTGTGAACTAGTCTAGTCTTTTTATTTTTGGGTTTTGTTTTTATAACATGTACATATATGTAATATATGTACGTATGTATTTTTCGCCACTAAGACTTCCCCAGTTCACTTCACAATTTTTTTTTTGCTTTTCAATATTTATATATACATGTACATATGTACATCTGTTCCACTGTTCTTTTTATTGTATTTAATTTCACTTCACTTAAAAAACTTGTCCCTGCTCGGGCGCCATGAAAAATTACAAGAGTTTTTGTAATAATGAATTTTTGTGTATATAACTGAGTTTAATTTGGACTGCGTTTTTATAAGGATGGAATAACGACGAAAGAAAAAATTATGCTTGCGATCGGTTTGATAGTTATTTTTCGAATGTATTTCATTTTTTCTTCTTAAACTTACGTCGGCGAGGCGGGTCGAATTCGCTTCAATGCAGTTCGATTCCGCCTGCCTCTAACTGCAACATCGAACATTTATTGGACAATACAACCACATCCAGATAGCGCTCATCTGCGCTTACAGTCAGTATTAATGGATACTGACCAGATCGAGAATCAATTAAGTCAAGAATACAAACACACATTCGAAACAGAAAACGAAGTAACAATGACGTCCACAGTCGAAAAAGATCGACAATTTGTGAGACAAGTCTCAACTTCGATATCCGAATTTGATGGCAACAAGCTATCACTCCAACGTTTCTTGACAGCCTTAAGAATCACAGATAGAACTAAAGGAGATCAAGAAGATCTAGCCGTGGAAGTTATCAAATCAAAGATAACAGGCACAATCCTTTATAACGTTCAAAATGAGCAAACGATTCAAGGAATAATCCAGAAGCTAACTGATAACGTCAAAGAAGAATCCTCCGAACTTATCGAAGCTAAATTACTAAACACCAGACTAAAAGGCAAAACAGCATCGCAATATTCGACTGAAATTGACGACCTGCGCAAGCAGTTAGCTGTAGCGTATATTGACGAAGGTATAGACCCAGTAAGTGCGGATAAATTCTCAACCAAAGAGTCCTTATCAGCCATGATTCACAATTGTGAACATGAAAAAGTCCGCTTCATACTAGAAACAAACAAATTCAGTAATTTTAATGATGCAATGAGGCAATATATTCAGCACAGCACAAAGATTACTGGAAGCGCTGGCACTGTTTAGTATTTCAGAGGCAACAATAGTCGCGGTAACCAAAGAGGTTACTATAAACGAGGTTATCCTAACCCTAACAGAGGTAATTACCAAAACAGAGGTAATTACCAAAACAGGGGTAATTACCAAAACAGAGGTAATTACCACAACACCAATAATAACAATAATAGAGGAAATAGAGGAAATATAGGAAATAGCCAACATAACGGTTATAACAACAACCAGAACCAGAATGTCCGAGTTACCCAAAGCGAACAGGGAAACGGGCAAGTCCCTCCAAATGCTCAAAATTAAAAAATAACGTCTATTCTATTAATCTAAGTCTTAATAATTTCGTATCATTTAAGAATGTTACGACAAATAAGAAAAGAACATTCTTAATTGATACTGGTGCAGACATCTCTATAATAAAAGAAAATTCTGATGTATTTCATAACATCCAAGTGAACAAAATTATAGACATTCGAGGCACAGGAGAAGGAGTAATAAACTCCAAAGGTCTAGTTTCAATTGAATTGCAGACAGATAAATATATTATTCAATACGAATTTCATCTGCTTCATTCAGATTTCGCAATCCCATGCGATTGAATAATAGGATTAGATTTCATAAAAACTTTTAATTGCAAATTAGATTACAGTAATTCAGAAGAGTGGTTTATACTAAGACCACAAAATTTAACGTACCCAATTTATGTTCCAATAACATTCAGTTCTGGAAATAACTCAACACTTCTACCAGCAAGGTCCCAAGTGGTACGCAAAATAAGATAGTATTATCAGCAGAAGATAACATTTTAATTCCCAATCAGGAAATTAAACCGGGTGTTTATGTTGCAAACACTATCACAACAGCCCAAAATACTTTTGTCCGATTTTTAAATACCACAAATAAATGCCAAATAGTAGGCTTTAACAATATAAAATTTGAATCACTCTCTAAGTACGATATAGTTCAAAATACCAAAGATACAAGAAAAGAATCTGTAATTCATAAATTGAAGAAAAATTTCCCAATACTATTTAAAAACAAACTCGAAAAGTTATGCACCGAGTACAGTGATGTGTTCGGACTTGATACCGAACCAATCACAACAAATAATTTTTATCAACAGAAATTAAGACTTAGGGATGATGAACCGGTATATGTGAAAAATTACCGGAATCCGCATAGCCAAATAGAAGAAATCCAGCGACAAGTTGGAAAGTTAATTGAACAGGGTATTGTTGAACCATCTGCTTCGCCTTATAATAGCCCACTCTTACTAGATCCGAAGAAAACCCCTTCGGGATCTAAGGAAAAAATTGGCGATTAGTAATTGACTATCGTCAAATAAATAAAAAATTGCTGTCAGATAAGTTTCCGCTCCCCAGAATTGATGATATCCTTGATCAATTGGGAAGAGCTAAATATTTTTCTTGCCTTGACTTAATGTCAGGTTTTCATCAAATTGAACTAGAAGAAAAATCAAGAGATATAACGTGTTTTTAAACGAGCAATGGCTCATATCGTTTCACGCGATTACCTTTCGGCCTAAAAATAGCACCTAATCTCTAATTAAAATGTTATCCCTATTTTCTATTGCTTCTATAGTATATGGGCCTATATACTTAGATTCTAGCTTATGGCCCGTATCATTTCTTAATAAAACTTTATATCCTATTCGTATGCTTACATCTCATACTTTATTATCATGATATTGATATTAAGCTATTTCTAGTCTAAACTTTACTTCCTTAATGTAATCGTTGTTGTAATGTCTGGTGGTGGTGTGCAGTAGACTTTATGTTGTCTATCTTTAGATATTTGCACGAGTCATTAATTATGGATTTTTATATTCTGTTTCCATGTCTGTAATGAACGTCTTCCTTGGACCGTACCGCAGAATAAAATCTTTAAATATAGCTTTTGCTATCGTTTTCGCACTTTTGTCCCTTGTTGGGATTATTACAAGGTATTTTGTTAAGTCGCAGATTACAGTTACTGCGTATTCCTTTCCTTGTTCAGATTTGGGTAGTGGGCCAATTGTATCCACAATTATCCTGTCGAAAGCCATTTGTGGCGTTTCAGTTATGGTCAATGGGGTTTTTATCTAGTTATTTTTGATTTTTGACACTTATTACATTTTTTTATATATTTTGAGATATCTCGTGTCATGTTTCTCCAGTAGTAATGTCTTTTTATTCTGGATATCGTTCTTGAAATTCCAGTATTACCTCCTTGTATAGGGTCGTCATGGAACGTAAACAGTATTGCTTCTTTCTCTTTATTATCATTTAATAATAGGGTCACCGGCTTGAGTAGCGCTACTCTTAAAGATTTTAATATTTTATTGCCTATTAATTTAAAAGATTCTATTGAAATGGTTTGAAAGATCTTTTCGCTCGGTGCCACTTTGAGTTGGCTAATCTTAAGTATACCGGCTTGCATTTCAAGCCTTTGGAAGAACTGACCTAAGTCAAGTTTTCCATTGGTGTACAGATCGCTAACATCTATTCTTGCTATAACTTTTTTTCCATGTTTTAATGTGCATAGAATGTCTGTTATTCGCAAGGTCACTACATTTCGTACTTCGTCATTTACAATGACTTCGTATATATTGGGCTTAGAAGCATTAAACGTTTGCTGTTGCAAATCGTCTATATCATTTTCTTTATAATTTCCTGCGCAGGATTTCAACTGTTTACTTTAGTTTCTGGTAGTGACTTTCAGAATTTTATTATTTGTCGTATTTATATTTTGTAATTCGGATAATGTTATCCGCGATAGGCCGTCTGCCACAAAATTATCTTTACCTCTCAAATACTCTACTGTGAAGTCATACTCTTCCAATTCTAACCGCATGCGTGTTAATTTTGAACTTGGGTTGATCATGGAGAATAAATATGTTAATGGTCTATGGTCTGTTCGCACTGTGAAATGGTTTCCATATATATGGTCGAAATTATGTTATTGCCTAATGTATTGCTGCTAGTTCTTGTTCTGTAGTATTCTTATTGCTTTCACCTTTAGTAATGCAGACTCGATTATATAGCCAATATGTACCATCTGACCGAATTTGACCAAAATCGGTCAATAAATATCGGAGATATACACATATATGTTTTGTACTGAAATTCTATGGGCAGCAGCAACTGAAATGTGTGAGCGAGATAGCATGCTCATGTTGCTTTGTACCGAATGACGCATTGGTTTCGTTCACTGTTAGGATTGAGCGAGAAAGCATGAATTTGTTGTTTTGGCTTGTTAACAGAATTTTATGAAAAATTTTATTCAATTAATGAGGATTGCGAAGGAGTCTGTTTAAATGAAATATCCTTTTTTGGTACAGGGTATACTCCAAGTCGGCAGGGACGACTTGCTTACTTCATTTTTTTTTAAATTTATATTTTAATTTTTATATATATATTTTTTTTTTAATATATTTTAATTTGTTAACTCTTTTTTAATTGCTGACATATTAGGTAAAAATTTTTAACCTATCTTTATGTACTATTTGTTTTTTATTTTTGTTATTTTTAATTAAAATGTTATCCCTATTTTCTATTGCTTCTATTGCATATGGGCCTAAATACTTAGGTTCTAGCTTATGGCCCGTCTCATTTCTTAATAAGACTTTTTTTCCTATTTCTAATTCACTATTGTTTATTTTTCTATCATATAATTCTTTGTTTTTAGCTTTATGTTGTTCTAACATAATTCTG
Source organism: Drosophila sturtevanti (assembly GCA_018150375.1). Classification (NCBI taxonomy): domain Eukaryota; kingdom Metazoa; phylum Arthropoda; class Insecta; order Diptera; family Drosophilidae; genus Drosophila; species Drosophila sturtevanti. The sequence continues at coordinate 18,883 of JAECWJ010000393.1, read as the reverse complement.
ACTCTTTTATAGGCCTGTTCTAATCTAAATTTTGATTCCTTAGCATCTTCTATTTTATAAAGTGGTTTTATTATATCTATGTTGTTAAATTGTTTTGGTAAATTTGAAGTTTTACCAAATACTAACTCATATGGACAATATGAAATGTATAAACGTATGAGCTCATTAAGTGTTCGGTGTCTTCGCTCCACAGTACCTACGGTCTGGTGATGATGTGCGGTTGAAGTTTTATTTTTATATGCATATTTTTGCACAAATCTTCAATTATTGAATTTTTATATTCTGTTCCCATGTCCGTAATGAACGTCTTCATTGGACTGTACTTCAGAAGAAAGTTTTCAAATATAGTTCTGACAACTGTTGTTGTACTTTTGTCTTAGTTGGTATTGCTACAAGGTATTTCGTTAAAAGCAGATAAAAAATTACTGAATATTCGTTTCCTTGTTCGGATTAGGTAGTGGACCAATTGTATCCACAATTGCCTTATCGAGAGCATGTATAGATGTTCCAGTTTTGTCATAGGGGTCTCAGTATGTTTTGTTGTTTTATATTTAAAGCATTTTTGACATTTATTAATATATATTGAGATGACATGTCATATTTTTTCAAATAATAATAACGTTTACTTTGGCCAAAGTTTTTGTAATGCCATTATGACCTCCTTGTATTTCATTGTTACATAATTTAGACAGTATCGCTTCTTGATCTTATACATTTTGTATTAGGGTCGCCGGCGTGAGTAGCTACTCTTAATATATATTCATTATTTTATTGCCCATATTCTTAAAAGATTCAATTGAAATTAATTCGAAGATCTTTTTGCACGGTGCCACTTTGAGTTGGCTAATCTTGAGTATACCGGCTTGCATTTCAAGCCTTTGGAAGAATTGACATAAGTCGAATGTTCCATTGGTGTACAGATTGCTAATATCAATTCTTGCAATAATCTTTTTTCCATGCTCCTAAAAACATGTATTGTTTCTTATATGCAAGGCCACTACTTTGCTTAATACGTCATCATAAATGATTTCATATAAGTTGGGCTTAGAAGCGTTGTTAAGTGTTTGCATAGGCAAATCTACTTTTACATTTCCTGCGCAGGATTCTTACTGTCTATACTGTTGCCTGGTAGTGACTTTCAGGCCTTTCAGTGACTTAATATTTTGTATGTATTTTAAATCCTTAATAGTGATGCATGAAAGCGCATCAGCTACAAAATTGTCTTTTCCGGTCGGATATTGTTATCCGTGCTAGGGCGTTTGCCACGAAATTGTCTAGTCGTTTGGTTTTTATAATTGTCATGTTTTATTTATTGTATTCTTCCTCTTTTTTTTTGTTCTTGTATATTTTTTTTTTTTTTTGATCTCATTGTCAACGTCTAAATTTAGTTTATTTATCGTTTATTAGTTTATTTATTTATATTATAATGCTTCGTTTGAAATTAAATAAAGCAAAGCTTGGTTTTAAGGTTTTCTTTTATTTTGTTTAGTATATGGATACCTTGATTCTGTTTTTTCGTAATTCTTCGTATATACAACAATACGGGAAATTTTGCTTCGATTTTATATATATATATATATATATATTTTTTTTTTTGGGGTTCTACATCCTCAGAAGTGCTAAGGGAAGTCATTGTATATGAATTTTACAAAAATATTGAAATTCAAATTTTTGTTTTTTTTTTTAAATGTAATTTATTTTTTCATTGGTTCGTACTTAAAGGGTTTTGAGAGTTTTCCCAACTGCTGTGCGAAATAAGTAAATTAATACTTATTGATAACAGTGATCGTAATGGGACCTAGGCTATCGTATCTTGTGATAGTATTTATCTCTACGTTAGGTATTGAACCTAAAACAAGGGATTTTTCTTTAGTTGTGCATCCTATTAGAGGTGAAACTTCACAATTATATGTCGACATGTACAAGTTTTAAAACTGGTACATGACTATTGGCTCAGTAGCAAGAAGGAAATAGACCCTACCTACGAATAGCGAATCATTTCTCAATATTTTATTTAATAGGTATTTCATTTTGATTTTATTTCATTTTTGGAGGTAATAATTTTATTTTATTATGAACTGTCTTTTTCATTATTCTTTTTTTGTTTTTTTTTTTTATACATATTGAAATGACAAATGTCCGTGTGCATATACTTATTTTTTTCTCTTGGTTTTAGATCTTATCTAGATCATTAGCTCGGCTTATTGACCTTTTAGTTACACACTTATTGTGTAATATATATACTTTATAGAGAATATATGCGCACATAATTATGATAATTATCAATAGCAATATATTAGTTAATTTTAAGTCAATATTTGATGCTTGGATTTGGTTTTTACGTTTGCAGTGGAGTCCACTGTCTTCGTATCAATTAAACCCATTCTGGGTTCATCAAATATATCATCAAACTTGCTGATTATATTATCAAACATTCAACTTTTTAAAAAAAAATTTTCCGAGAATTTTGAAGAAGATTTTTTTTTTATTTAAAAGAAAAATTTTCCTTTTACATTACCTTACCTACTTGCTCGTATAGCTTTACAGGCTATACTGCTATGGGCGGAAAAGGTTCCGCGCAATTTTACAATGTTTAAATTTACATTTCATTTATATATATATTAAATTAACATTTTTGTTTTTTTAGATATGACATTGTTTTTTTTTTTTAAATTTATGTTGATTTTTGGGTTTCTATCCTCTCCGATCGGTAGCATCAGCTGGGCGTCGCCGGTTGGCACGCTGATGCTCCATCGATGGTGTAAAAGGCGGACTGCCTTTCACACTTATGAGCTGCTGCTGCTGTCCGGGGCCTATTGGCTCAGGCGGTACCGGTGCCGGTCTCCGCACCAGGTTTCCAGCATGTGTACTCGCAAAATGGGCTGTACAACGGTCCCGGGCAATCCTGGGGCCACTTTTTCTCCTCCTTTGGTAATGGTTTTGGCTTTCGGGAGTTTATTACATTAGTACTTTCTGAATTTATTACTGATATCTCTGAGCGAGAGTGAGTTTTGGCTTTTTTGTTCTTATTTAGTGACTTTAAAAAGTTAAGTTCTTTTTGTAATTTTTGGGCTACTGCCCATGGAGCCACTTTATGTGTGCTATTCTTTTGTTTATTTTGTTCTGCACTCCACCTCTAGCCATACCTCACTCTCTACTTACTCAGATTTTGTATTTTGGCCTGTGTTTTTTTTTTTGAGATGTTGCTGGATTCACTTTCAATTAATTCCTTGCTTTGCTCACTTGCTGCCGTTTGTTGTGCAAGTGAATAAATTTCATGTTTATGCTCAAGATTACTTATGACGTAATTTACATAGACAACACTTTGAGGTAGCCGTTATTGTTGGTTTTGCTGTCTTGAAGCTTGGAAGTTAATTGGCCATGTAATTGAGGTTAATTGGTGTTCTTTTTTTTTATTAATTCAGATTTGCAGGCAAAGCCTGTCTTTTGCTTTTAATGAAATTTCTTAGATTGAATTTTAGTTCTTTAACAATATTTGCTTAAAGCTGCGCTGCCAGTGACGCCGGCAGAGGAGCGGCCTGCTTATGTTTACATAAGAATATGCCGCTTCAGCGGGAGAGTGAGGATGTATCATAATGCTTGGGAACTAAGTGGTCGCGCATGTACATTCTGCGGACTCAGCAATATCCAGTGCCATGCACTCATGGCATGACACTTGAATGTTGGAAATATATGTAGTAATAGTTGAACTTAAATATAGTAACAAAATGTTACATTATATTATTAAAATGTTCCACTTCATATTATGACTGCAACAACATGCTACACCCAGATTTTAGCAAAGAATTTTGCATAATCACAGATGCAAGCAAACAAGCATGTTGAACAGTTTTAACTCAAACCTATAATGGACTGCAACTTCCAGTTGCATATGCATCAAGAGCATTCACTAAAGGTAAAAGCAACAAGAGTACTACAGAACAAGAGCTAGCAGCAATACATTGGGCAATAACATATTTTCGACCATATATATATGGCAAACATTTCACAGTGCGAACAGACCATAGACCATTAACATATTTATTCTCCATGGTCAACTCAAGTTCAAAATTAACATGCATGCGGTTAGAATTGGAAGAGTATGACTTCACAGTAGAGTATTTGAGAGGTAAAGATAATTTTGTGGCAGACGCCCTATCGCGGATAACTATATCCGAATTAAAAGATATGAATACAAAAGTCCTGAAAGTCACTACCAGGCAACAAAGTAGACAGAAAAACTGCGCAGTCAATAAAGAAGAATTTTTACCAAGGCAAAAACTTAAAAATGCTTCTAGGCCCAACGTATACGAAGTCGTCAAGAACGACGAGGTACGGAAAGTAGTGACCTTGCGAATAACAGAATATAAATGTTCATTGAAACATGGAAAGAAAGTTATAGCAAGAATTGATGTTAGCGATTTGTACACCAATGGAATTCTCGACTTAGGTCAGTTCTTCCAAAGGCTTGAAATGCAAGCCGGTATACTTGAAATCAGCCAACTCAAAGTGGCACCGAGCGAAAAGATCTTTGAAATTATTTCAATAGATTTTTTTAAAAAAATGGGCAATATTATATTGAAAACATTAAGAGTAGCGCTACTCCAGCCGGTGACCCTAATAGAAAATGAAAAAGAAAAAGAAGCAATACTGTCTACATACCATGATGATCCAATTCAAGGAGGTCATACAGGGATTACCAGAACGCTGGCAAAAATCAAAAGACACTACTATTGGAAAAATATGGGATGCCATATCAAAGAGTACATAAGCAGATGTCATAAATGCCAGGTATCAAAAACCGCGGCACACACGAAAACCCCCATGATAATAACAGAAACACCAGCAAAGGCTTTTGATAGAGTGATAGTGGACATAATAGGTCCGCTACCAAAATCAGATAATGAAAATGAGTATATTGTCACATTGATATGTGATCTGACAAAATATTTAGTAGCCATTCCAGTTGCATCCAAGAGTGCAAGTAATGTAGCTAAATCTATATTCGAAAATTTTATACTACAGTACGGTCCAATTAAAACACTCATTACGGACATGTGAACTGAGTATAAAAATCAGATTATAACAGATGTATGCAAGTACATGAAGATTAAAAATATAACATCTACAGCATACCACCACCAGACTTTAGGGACAATAGAACGAAGTCATAGAACATTCAATGAATATATACGTTCATACATATCAACAGATAAGTCCAATTGGGATGTTTGGATACAATATTTCACTTATTGTTACAACACAACACCCTCGGCAGTGCATGAATATTGTCCATACGAACTAGTATTTGGAAGACTACCAAATCGGTTCATAGATTTTAACAAAATAGATAGAATAGATCCTATATACAATTTAGACGACTACTCTAAAGAAATAAAATTTAGAATAGAAATAGCATATAAAAGAGCTAGGACAATGTTAGAAAACCATAAATTGAAGAAAGAGAAATATTACGATAAACATACTTTAGATTTTGATTTAAAAATAGGAGATAAAGTCTTGCTAAGAAAAGAAATAGGTCATAAACTGGATGCTAAATATACAGGACCTTATAAAGTAGTGAGTATAGAAGAAAATAATAATATAATAATTGCAGATGATAAAAATAAAAAACAGAAAGTTCATAAAAACAGATTAAAACCATTTATAAAATAAAAATCGGAATGATCAACCGTAATAATAATAATAACAAATTTAAAAAAATATATATATATGTATAACAACGAAATTTTCTTTTTATCTATACAATTTAAAAAAAAACATTAAATTTAAATAAATAGCTACGTAAAAAAAAACACCTTAAATTTAATTAAACAACCAAGTATAAAAAAAATTTTTTTAATTAAATTTAATTAAATAACTACGTATAAGTACTACGTTATTTAAAAAAAAAAGGGAGGTGTGGTACGTTTAGTAATAGAATATTAATACCCGACGCAATGTAGAGTATTCTACATATAAAAGCGTCATATGCATAAACAAGGCGAGCGCAATATATAAACCAGCCTCGTCAGCAGATTCCCTAAGCCTTATATGCATACTTATATACATACATGGATACTACGCTCTCTCGTTGAAGGCAGCAGAACTTATATACTTAAAATTCTTAGGCTAAGAAAGAGAACATTTTTTAAAATAAATTCAATTCGGTTTATACCGTCAAGAAGCAATCAACGTTTTATTATTTGCAACAAATAGTTAGCTACTGGGATGCCTTCGCTCCGTTTGTCGATTTTCGGTTTTGTAAAATCTCCAAAAGGAAAGACCATATGCCATACCTAAATATTAGATGATGAAACAAAAAAGAAACTTTAAACACTACATGGTGATGATGAAAACTTTAAACTAAAATTAAAGAAAAACCACAATTGTGAACCTTTGTAATTTTTAGCTGCATTTCTGGCGCAGGCCAAACACAAAAAAAAATATCAAAGAAGCTAACTTCGGCCGTGCCGCAGTTTGTATACCCTTGCAGATTAATTGATTACTTTCTCTTTTAAAAATTGGAAATATAAAATTTAAAAAAAATTTGAACCAAAAAAAGAATCAGTAAGAAAAAATTCGAATTTGCCAACGGCCGGAGTTGAACCTCCGCTCACGTCACTTCTAGAACCCATCTCTACCTATTGCGCTACCAAACTTAAAATTGACGGCCTCGCTATTTCGGTATACATTGCAAGCGTCCAGCTTCTCGCTCTCTAAATTTTCTGACGAATTCTAGAAAACAACAACACAATACAAAAATTGTTTTCTGTCTCTTTCTGCTTCGCACTCAGCTTGTAGTTTTTTCAAGCACGTGTTCGCATGTATGTATGTATGTATGTATGTTTGTATGTTTCCATGTATGTTGTTTGTGTACGCATATATAAAAGCAAATATAAACGTATTTAATTGGCTGCATATGCATACATACTGATGCTGATGGGGGTTGATTCATTGATTTTATTGATTTATATCGGTGTTTATTATCCGATCTGATTCAAACTTACTGATATGATGTAAAAGTATAATTCTCATCTGATCACCAAATTTGGTTGAGATATCTTAAAAAACAAAAAAGTTTTTCTCACAAGAACTGTTTTGAACAACTCACATTTTGACCGAGGTACCTCTGATCTTTCCTATTTTTCTATAACTTAAAGTTGTCCGATCCCACCAATCTTTAAACTTGATTTGCTTGAAACATCAACGGACAGAATGATATGACTTTTTTTCACGTAGCTCAAAATTTAAGATCGATTAAGTATGTAGAAACATACAGACGGACATGGTCATATCGACTCGGCTTTCGATGCTGATCAAGAATATATATACTTTATGGGGTCGGAAACGATTATTTCTATGCGTTACAAACATCTGACCAATTTTATTATACCCTCTGCAAGGGTATAAAAACACAACCACCATGAAATTTATCGCTATCATTGCTACCGTTTGCTTGTTTTCCACATTTGCCGCTACCAATGAGAAGGACAAGATGTTCGGATACGCATATGCTACTCCTACCTCCTACCTACTGTGAATATAAATTGGTGCGAAGACCGGCACCAGTACCGCCTGAGCCCATAGGCCCCGGACATCAGCAGCAGCCTACAAGTGTGAAAGACAGGCCGTCTTTTACGCCACCGATAGAGCATCAGCGTGCCAACCGGCGACGCCCAGCTAATGCTAACGATCGGAAAGAATAGAAGCCAAAAAAAAAATAAAAAATAAAAGATGACAGCAAAAATTTTTAATATAAAATAAATTAAAATACATATAGATATATACATATATATATGAATAAGAAAAACCCAACCATTGTAAGAAATATTGTAAAATTGCGCGGAACCTTTTCCGCCCATAGCAGCATAGCCTGTAAAGCTTTGCGAACCATTAGGTAGGGAAATGTAAAAGGATTTTTTTCTTTTTTATTAAAAATAAAAGTTTTCTTCAAAATTTCTATGAAAAAAATTTTTTTTTTAAACTCAATGTTTGATAACAAAATAAATAAGTTTGTTGATACATTTGAAATCCCAAGTATGGGACTGATTGAAACAAAAACAGTGGATTCCACTGCAAATGTTATCAGCAAAATAGAGTCATCAAACATTGACTTAAAATTAACAAATGTACTTTTATTGATAATTGTAATAATTTTGAGCGCATATGTATTGTATAAAGCATACAGATTACACAATAAATGTGTAACTAAAAGAGCCTTAAGCAATGCTAATGATCTGATCAAGATCTAAAGACAACATATGCATCAATTATTATAAAGGTGCATTTAAAAAAAACACAAATTTCTCGAAAATGATTCTTTTCTTTAATGGTTGACCGATAATAAATGAATAAATAATATGAGCACATTAGATAATTATTTTTTTTCAAATTGAATGATAGATAAAAATATAAACTTTAGGTATGGAAGATATAGAAACAACAGAATTACAGAAATACGTACCTTTCCCTGATTTCCTGATAAACTCAGGACCAATTAATAAAAAATACAAGGAAATTAGGTACTGGAAAGCTAATAATTACTAATTTAAAAGAAATATAGTAGAACTCATGGAAAAATCCATAAAGGTAGCTTATAGCAAATTACTGGCAAAGAAGAAAGGACGTGCCTGAATGGGTCCATGAACTTTTTAAAAACTCATTCGAATCGATTACCATAGCAGATTCGGATGATGAAATAATAGATTTCGAAGATTACAAAAAAAAAAAAAAACTAAAATAAAATTAATTTAATACTTATTTCACACAAAAACAATTGAACATGCTTAAATGGAATGGAACGATATAGTGTCCATTAACATAAACATGAACGTATTGAGTTTGATAAATCGTTTAAGGGCTTAAATAAAAGTGCACCGATTTCAAACTCAACAAAAGAAAAGCACATTTGATGATAAAAACGTGTAATAACATTCGTGAATTAATCTATACAAATTCAAATAGATTAACGCAATTGCACTTAACGCAAGCGAAAACCTTAGATATATATCGGAGAGACATAGCTTAAACCTATTTATCCTGAATATAATTAACACACCAGCCAAATTTGATGAGTCAGTATTAATGGATACTGACCAGATCGAGAAACAATTAAGTCAAGAATACAAACACACATTCGAAACAGAAAACGAAGTAATAAAGACGTCCACAGTCGAAAAGGATCGACAATTTGTCAGACAAGTCTCAACTTTGATACCCGAATTTGATGGCAACAAGCTATCACTCCAACGTTTCTTGACAGCCTTAAGAATCACAGATAGAACTAAAGGAGATCAAGAAGATCTAGCCGTGGAAGTTATCAAATCAAAGATAACAGGCACAATCCTTTATAACGTTCAAAATGAGCAAACGATTCAAGGAATAATCCAGAAGCTAACTGATAACGTCAAAGAAGAATCCTCCGAACTTATCGAAGCTAAATTACTAAACACCAGACTAAAAGGCAAAACAGCATCGCAATATTCGACTGAAATTGACGACCTGCGCAAGCAGTTAGCTGTAGCGTATATTGACGAAGGTATAGACCCAGTAAGTGCGGATAAATTATCAACCAAAGAGTCCTTATCAGCCATGATTCACAATTGTGAACATGGAAAAGTCCGCTTCATACTAGAAACAAACAAATTCAGTAATTTTAATGATGCAATGAGGCAATATATTCAGCACAGCACAAAGATTACTGGAAGCGCTGGCACTGTTTAGTATTTCAGAGGCAACAATAGTCGCGGTAACCAAAGAGGTTACTATAAACGAGGTTATCCTAACCCTAACAGAGGTAATTACCAAAACAGAGGTAATTACCAAAACAGGGGTAATTACCAAAACAGAGGTAATTACCACAACACCAATAATAAAAATAATAGAGGAAATATAGGAAATAACCAACATAACGGTTATAACAACAACCAGAACAGGAACAGCTTTAATAATAATAATAGGAACAATGTCCGAGTTACCCAAAGCGAACAGGGAAACGGGCAAGTCCCTCCAAATGCACAAAATTAAAAAATAACGTCTATTCTATTAATCTAAGTCTTAATAATTTCGTATCATTTAAGAATGTTACGACAAATAAGAAAAGAACATTCTTAATTGATACTGGTGCAGACATCTCTATAATAAAAGAAAATTCTGATGTATTTCATAACATCCAAGTAAACAAAATTATAGACATTCGAGGCATAGGAGAAGGAGTAATAAACTCCAAAGGCCTAGTTTCAATTGAAATTGAATTGCAGACAGATAAATATATTATTCAATACGAATTTCATCTGCTTCATTGAGATTTCGCAATCCCATGCGATTGAATAATAGGATTAGATTTCATAAAAACTTTTAATTGCAAATTAGATTACAGTAATTCAGAAGAGTAGTTTATACTAAGACCACAAAATTTAACGTACCCAATTTATGTTCCAATAACATTCAGTTCTGGAAATAACTCAACACTTCTACCAGCAAGGTCCCAAGTGGTACGCAAAATAAGATAGTATTATCAGCAGAAGATAACATTTTAATTCCCAATCAGGAAATTAAACCGGGTGTTTATGTTGCAAACACTATCACAACAGCCCAAAATACTTTTGTCCGATTTTTAAATACCACAAATAAATGCCAAATAGTAGGCTTTAACAATATAAAATTTGAATCACTCTCTAAGTACGATATAGTTCAAAATACCAAAAATACAAGAAAAGAATCTGTAATTCATAAATTGAAGAAAAATTTCCCAATACTATTTAAAAACAAACTCGAAAAGTTATGCACCGAGTATAGTGATGTGTTCGGACTTGATACCGAACCAATCACAACAAATAATTTTTATCAACAGAAATTAAGACTTAGGGATGATGAACCCGTATATGTGAAAAATTAGCGGAATCCGCATAGCCAAATAGAAGAAGTCCAGCGATAAGTTGGAAAGTTAATTGAACAGGGTATTGTTGAACCATCTGCTTCGCCTTATAATAGCCCACTCTTACTAGTTCCAAAGAAAACCCCTTCGAGATCTAAGGAAAAAAATTGGCGATTAGTAATTGACTATCGTCAAATAAATAAAAAATTGCTGTCAGATAAGTTTCCGCTCCCCAAAATTGATGATATTCTTGATTAATTGGGAAGAGCTAAATATTTTTCTTGCCTTGACTTAATGTCAGGTTTTCATCAAATTGAACTAGAAGAAAAATCAAGAGATATAACGTGTTTTTAAACGAGCAATGGCTCATATCGTTTCACGCGATTACCTTTCGGTCTAAAAATAGCACCTAATTCATTTCTGAGAATGATGACAATAGCTTTCTCAGGGCTGGAGCCTAGCCAAGCTTTCCTCTATATGGACGATTTTATTGTTATTGGTTGTTCTGAACAACATATGATTAAAAATGCTCATTTTTTATGCATAAAGTGACGTTCCTAGGTCATAAATGCACAGACAAAGGAATCTTGCCAGATGACAAAAAATTTGACGTCATCAAGAATTATCCAGTCCCATATGATGCAGATAGTGCTAGACGTTTCGTTGCATTTTGCAATTACTATAGACGTTTCATACAAAATTTCGCCGCATACTCCCGGAACATAACAAGATTATGTAAAAAGAATGTTCCATTCGAATGGAGAGCAGAATGCGAAAATGCATTCCAATATTTAAAAGACAAGCTCGTTCAACCCAATCTATTGCAGTACCCAGATTTTAGCAAAGAATTTTGCATAATCACAGATGCAAGCAAACAAGCATGTGGAGCAGTTTTAACTCAAACCTATAATGGACTCCAACTTCCAGTTGCATATGCATCAACAGCATTCACTAAAGGTAAAAGCAACAAGAGTACTACAGAACAAGAGCTAGCAGCAATACATTGGGCAATAACATATTTTCGACCATATATATATGGCAAACATTTCACAGTGCGAACAGACCATAGTCAGATGGTACATGTACTATATAATCGAGTCTGCCAAGAAGAGATGTGATAGCTTTAATACTACTCTAGTAATAGTTTTTTCTAATTTCCGGGAGCGGAAGTGGGCGTGGCAAAAATTTGAAACAAACTTGATCTGCGTGTGGACTAGACGGATGTTGACACCAAGTTTGGTTGCTCTAGCTCTTATAGTCTCTGAGATCTCGATGTTCATACGGACGGACAGACGGACAGACGGGCAGACGGACAAACGAACATGGTCATATCGACTCGGCTGTTGATGCTGATCAAGAATATATATACTTTATAGGGTCGGAAAATTTTCCTTCTGGCTGTTACATACATTTTAGCGACTTTAATATACTTTGTACGCTATGGGTACAGGGTATAAGAACAAAAAAAAAAGAAGACAAATTTTCATTTATAACAAAATTTTTATATAATAATAAGCTAACTTAAAATGAAAATAGATAGAACAAAATTTCATTTCAGTTCGTGATAAAGACAATAAAGAAACACAGCGTGACAACTGTAGAGTAAGCACTATGACGTTTTGACCATTCGGTACCATTCGGCGCATGTATGTATATACCTTCTGCATATACGTACATATTTCACAATACATATATTTGCATATGGCATGCTATATACTACCGTTCTGTCGCTGCTTTGAGCCACAGAACTCAAAATTACTTATGTACTTTTAGGCTAAGTTAAAGTTTGAAATAAAGACGGGACAAGATTAATTTCTACCTCCAAAGAAGACAGATGTATCTTTCATCCACTATTTGCTTCTTTACATGGCCACCGTGACTGAGATCACAAGCCTGTATGTTTATAAAAAAAAAAAAAAAAATTAAAATTAAATAATTAAATAAATTACACAAAAAAAAACCTTATTGATCGATGACCAGTGTAACAAACACCAGTAACACTTTTAAATCATCGTCTCCATTTGAATGAAAAAGAATGACATCAAATAACAACAAGTGTCAGCAGCAGTCATTAAGGTGTAAAAATTAAATTCTTGCCAAGAATGAAATTCATTCAAAAACAATAAATGAATTAAACAAAAAAAAATTTTTATTCACTAATGGCAACGGGAGGTTTTCGAATTCCGGAATTCTGCTCCTATTGAGCAACACATCCAACTCTAAAGGAGGTGCTAGAGGTGTGTCCAATCGATGGACCAAGACTGCTGACGATAGTAGAAGAAGCGGCAACACAAAAAACAAAAACAAAAAGAGAAATTTTCATTTATAATAAAATTTTTATATAATAATAAGCTAACTTAAAATGAAAATAGATAGAACAAAATTTCATTTCAGTTCGTGATAAAGACAATAAAGAAACACAATTTTATATACTATTACTATTTTATATACTACTACATCTTTACAAGATATAGGAAAACTTCGTAAGAGCGGCAGAATGGGTCTAAACCTTCAAGGTTTGACTTCATTTCTGCACGAATACACTGGATCGTGGTGCTCAATTTCGTTGTTGAGAGTCGGGGGGACTTGTAAACGCTCATATTTCATATGAAGCGAAATGTTCGCTCATTCTATCGAATCGTTCGCAATTTGTGCGAAGCTATGTCCGTCACCTCCATTTATCGAATAGTTATGTTGGCCCAAGAGCTCTAGTAAGTCACCTGCGTGAGCAGTTGTGGATTGTTAACGCTCTAGAATTCTGCCGACAAACAGTGAGATCTTGTATATTATGCTTCAAGTACAAGCCACGCTAGATGAACCAAATCAAATTTCTTATGGCTTTCGAAAGGTTCATCGACCGGAGAGGAGTTCCGCAGGCAGTCCACTGCGACAACGCGACGAAATTCCTCGGACCGAGTTGGGAGCTGGGGGATCTTCATAAAAATAATTTATAAATATATTTATGTACAAAAAAAAAAAATAAATAATAATTTGCAAGTAGTATAATTGGTCTGTGTTCGTCCGATAAATTAAATCATCCATAGTAATGGCTCCACCAACTGGGACTATCCTTAATGATTTTGAGGATGCAAAGAAAAGCCATGCTCAATGCGTCAAAAGCATCAAACGCGTAAGTGACCAATTGAGAGATGAAACTATTTCGCTTCAAGTCACAGAGTTGGAATGTCGATTGGAAATGTTGAGTACTAACAACGATACCGCTGTGAGATATCAGACTCTGTCTGGTGAAGCTTTAGGAACTGTCGAAGCGTTTCAAGTCTCAGAAGACAACTATGATAAGGCGATCCTGAACTTCAAAAAGGTCTATGTCCCTAAAATGGCAAAACTGTCGACTGCAGCTTTTTTGCTAAAAAGTGATTTTAAATGTCATTCTAATTCATTTAGTTATGAACAAGGTCGATTCACAGACGAAGCGTTAGCGCAGCTCGATTATGCGATGAAGCATTCGTGGAAGGAATGCGAGACAACGCTTAATGGAAGTCATCAACACATGTCGGCTGAAGAATCAGCGAAGCATTCGTTAGATCTCCTCAGACCAGATACCAGATCAGTTTCCACGAAGCAGCATAATCGTAGCACATTTTCGGGTTTTGTTGCAAATAAAAAAATTAATGTGAAGACCCCAAAGTGTTCGTATTGTAACTCCGAAGACCATATTATATCCAGTTGTCCATCATACTCAGCGTTATCAGTGCAACAACGTTTCGATTTCGCAAAATCAGCTCCGCTTTGTATCAACTGTCTTCGGAAAGGGCACGTGGTCGTTAAATGCACAGCGAGAAAGTGACATATACACAGTGCTCACAGTGGTCGAGCGTTATCACCACCTCCACAAGATCTACCTTCTACCTCAAATGTTATGCATGTGACGGCTCCAAAGAGTGTGATTCTTGCAACTGCAATCGTTGGTGTGAGAACAAAAGATGGTGCTAGCCCGAGTTTTGCTCGACAGTTGTTCTATGACCAATTTGGTAACAGAAGAAATGGCTCAACGTTTGCAGTTACCTAGAGAGGAGTGTCCAATCGACTTGCTTGGTATTTCTGAATCCAATGTTCAAGTTACAAAATTTATACCCGAAACCGTCAACATGACTGGTTGGAAGATACCATACAATCTGCAACTCTTTCTTAAAGGCCATAAAAAATCGATATGCTCATTGGAGCAGATGCATTCTACGACCTTTTATCTATTGGTCAAATAAGGCTTTTAACCATTCAGAAAACAATATTCGGATGGGTTGTATCCGTGCGGTACCTTTCTGGCATTGGAGCAAGTCAGAAGAGGACAGACAATTTGAGTTAACAAAACGAAGTATTAAGCTCAATTGACAAGGCCTTGCAGAAATTTTGGGCTATCGAAAATCTGCCTTGCCCATAAAAATTTCATCTCCTGCTCATCAGCTGTGCGAGAAACATTTCGGTGAAAACTTGCAAAAGCTGCCGTTTAAAGCGAATCCCAATGCACTTGGGAGGCCATTTGACGTTGCTAAATGGCGATACTTGTCGCTAGAAAGAATATTGTCTAAAGATGTGCAATTGAAGCAAATGTCTCTAGAGTTCATGGAAGAATATCTTTCATTTAGACATATGTCAGAAACCGACAATAGAATTCCATATCATCCACATTTCTTCATTCCGCACCAGGTTGTTTTACGACCGCACGGTACACGATACAACTGCATGTTGTATTCGATTCATCATGCAAAACTTCGTCTCAATTTGCGTTGAATGACATTTTGTTGGTCGGTCCCAGCATTCAAGAGGAGCTATACCAGACTCTGTTTTGCTTCAGCCTTCAAGTATGCTTTGACAGCGGACGTCAAGAAAATGTATCGGCAAGTACTACATGAAGCAGATCGAGACTTCCAGCTCGTAGTGCGGAGAAAAAACCCAGACAATTCTTTGAGACTGTTTAGGTTAAACACTGTAACATATGTCACTGCGCGAGCTCCACAAAGCTGGGTGAGATGATTGAATCGTCATTACCAAAAGCTGCTGAAGTTATCAGGCATGAGTTCTATGTCGATGACATGTTGACTGGTGCTGGTTGCGTCGAGGATCTTTTGACAATTAAGTCGGAAGTGTCTCAGGCCTTGCTTAAAGCAGGGTTTGAGTTGACCAAATGGTTCTCGAACAGTCCTGAAATCTCCGCTTCCCTTAGCACAGCGACGCCGATAACAATCTCAGAATCTTCGTCGACCAAAGCACTTGGTGTTTTCTGGTTGCCTAGGAAAGACATCTTCCAATTCCAAATCGACGACTCATTTATGGGTCTCCGAGCGACAAAACGGAACATTCTCTCGGTGAAATCTCGTTTGATCCACTTGACCTGTTAAGTCCTTTAATTGTTAAAGGAAAGATTCTAATGCAGGAGCTGTGGAATGAATTGAAGTCAACCTTATTAAATGTAAATACCATTCAGATTCCACGAGTCGTTAACACAGAGCCTAATTCACCGATAGAGATTCTTGGTTTCGCCGATGCTTCAATGAGAGCCTATGGTTGTTGTATATACGTTCGTATGAAAACTGCGGAAGGTTTTCGTACTTCGCTGCTAACTTCGAATTCAAAAGACCAAAACACTCCCGAGACTTGAGCTGTGTGCAGCTCACCTTCTCGCAGACCTTTGTCATCGAATTCGTCATCTGATCAGGGTACCAGTTGAGCGTACCTTTCTTTGGTCCGATTCGGAAATAACCCTTCATTGGATAAAGTCACACCCTATGTCCTTGGCAACGTTCGTTTCAAACAGGGTGGCTGAAATTCAAGAATGATCAGAGAACGTATCATGGCGACATCTACTAACAAAACAGAACCCAGCAGACATTGCGTCTCGCGGTTGTAATGTTGACGAATTAGTTGATTCGATTTGGTTATCAGGACCTGGTTTTCTCGGACAACCTCAAAGCGATTGGCCAATCAATCAGCATGTCCAACTATCGGACAAAATGAGTGAATTGGAAGTGCGGAAGTGAGCTGTCGTGCTGACCCTTGTAGTTGACGAGAATCCACTAATTGAGACCATCGAAGCTTATTCGTCACATACAAAATTAATAAGAGTGTTTTGTTATGTGTTCCGTTTCATCTGTAGATGTAAAAATAAATCGACCGTATTTGATGATGTAATTCCGTCACCATTAGAGCGAAAAGAAGCATTTCACAAAATTGTTGAAATACTTCAAAATAAAGAATTCCGAGAAGATATAGGAAAACTTCGTAAGAGCGGCAGAATGGGTCTAAACCTTCAAGGTTTGACTTCATTTCTGCACGAATACACTGGATCGTGGTGATCGATTTCGTTGTTGAGAGTCGGGGGGACTTGTAAACGCTCCTATTTCATATGAAGCGAAATATCCGCTCATTCTATCGAAACGCTCGCAATTTTTGTGAAGCTATGTCCGTCACCTCCATTTATCGAATAGTTATGTTGGCTCAAGAGCTCTAGTAAGTCACCTGCGTGAGCAGTTGTGGATTGTTAACGCTCTAGAATTCTGCCGACAAACAGTGAGATCTTGTATATTATGCTTCAAGTACAAGCCACGCTAGATGAACCAAATCATATGAAACTTGCCTGCAGACAGAGTGAGACAGCTCCGCCCATTTAGCATTTGCGGCGTTGATTTTTGTGGTCCAGTACATACAACTTTGAGAATTCGAGTAAGGTCTTCATATAAGACTTATATCGCACTTTTCGTTTGTTTTTCTTCCAAAGCGGTTCATTTTTAACTAGTGTCCGATTTAAGCACTAATACATTTCTTATGGCTTTCCAAAGGTTCATCGACCGGAGAGGAGTTCCGCAGGCAGTCCACTGCGACAACGCGACGAAATTCCTCGGACCGAGTTGGGAGCTGGGGGATTTATAAATATATTTATGTACAAAAAAAAAAAAAAATAATAATTTGCAAGTAGTATAATTGGTCTGTGTTCGTCCGATAAATTAAATCATCCATAGTAATGGCTCCACCAACTGGGACTATCCTTAATGATTTTGAGGATGCAAAGAAAAGCCATGCTCAATGCGTCAAAAGCATCAAACGCGTAAGTGACCAATTGAGAGATGAAACTATTTCGCTTCAAGTCACAGAGTTGGAATGTCGATTGGAAATGTTGAGTACTAACAACGATACCGCTGTGAGATATCAGACTCAGTCTGGTGAAGCTTTAGGAACTGTCGAAGCGTTTCAAGTCTCAGAAGACAACTATGATAAGGCGATCCTGAACTTCAAAAAGGTCTATGTCCCTAAAATGGCAAAACTGTCGACTGCAACTTTTTGCTAAAAAGTGATTTTAAATGTCATTCTAATTCATTTAGTTATGAACAAGGTCGATTCACAGACGAAGCGTTAGCGCAGCTCGATTATGCGATGAAGCATTCGTGGAAGGAATGCGAGACAACGCTTAATGGAAGTCATCAACACATGTCGGCTGAAGAATCAGCGAAGCATTCGTTAGATCTCCTCAGACCAGATACCAGATCAGTTTCCACGAAGCAGCATAATCGTAGCACATTTTCGGGTTTTGTTGCAAATAAAAAAATTAATGTGAAGACCCCAAAGTGTTCGTATTGTAACTCCGAAGACCATATAATATCCAGTTGTCCATCATACTCAGCGTTATCAGTGCAACAACGTTTCGATTTCGCAAAATCAGCTCCGCTTTGTATCAACTGTCTTCGGAAAGGGCACGTGGTCGTTAAATGCACAGCGAAAAAGTGACGTGTTTGCAACAAATCGCACCACACGTTGCTTCACATATACACAGTGCTCACAGTGGTCGAGCGTTATCACCACCTCCACAAGATCTACCTTCTACCTCAAATGTTATGCATGTGACGGCTCCAAAGAGTGTGATTCTTGAAACTGCAATCGTTGGTGTGAGCTTTGCTCGACAGTTGTTCTATGACGAATTTGGTAACAGAAGAAATGGCTCAACGTTTGCAGTTACCTAGAGAGGAGTGTCCAATCGACTTGCTTGGTATTTCG
>JAECWJ010000392.1:1435000-1600212 GCA_018150375.1 Drosophila sturtevanti | reverse complement strand
TAAGAAAGTATGTTGGTAAATAATTAAAAAGATCTCACTATTATTTCTTTACTTTCAAAAGGATTTTCGATATAATTAAATATGTGAGAGATTAACAGAATATAATGTAATGGAAATAACAGAATCAATCTATATTTCAATATAACTATATATGTATGTATATGAATATCCTTTCCAAAACTGTGAGAAAAAACTCAAACTCTTCTTCTTCTTCTTTTTTTTTTGTTTTAGTTATTTAGGGTATAAAAATGGCCGAAATGAGTTTTTTTGTGTCTTTCCAATTGACTGACCAATAAATGAAAACCACTAGCAAAAAAAAAAATAAATAAATAAAATAAAATAAAATCAGTCGAGAAAGGGAGAAGAAAAGCGACACAGCAAAAAGAAAACAAAAAACGTAAAACAAAGAAAAAAAGGAAAAGGAGGAAGGAGGAAGGAGGTTGGAGGAACAAACGAACAAGTGCAAATCTTAAGTAAATCGGCGGTTTCCTTTCTCCTCCTCCTCCTCCTTTCTTTTTGCCTTCTTCACTTATTCATTCATTCATCAGATCAAAGCAAAAAAAGCGCTTGGGGAAATGCGTTCGTTCAAGTGTTGCCACTTTGCCTCCTGCACAGCTCCTTTCCCTTCACCATCCATTCACCTCCCCTCGACACTACCACTCACTTACTCTCACTCACTGTGTGTGTATTTGTGTGTGTATCTGTGTGTGTGTTCCCTTTGATTTTCGAGTGGGTGTGCTGCTACAGAACCAGAGGTGATTCTCCTCCAACCTACTCCTCGACCTCTCCTCCATCAAATTGGCTTTCTCATGACATTTCATTGGTTTTTAATTCCGCGCGCGCCCTACTTTTATTTTAGTTTTATCCGTTTGGGGTTAAACAGCTGTCAGTGTCACTGTGTGTGTGTGTGTGTGTGACAGAGAGGGGGACAAGAAGAGATAACAAATTGTGGGGGGTTGGGCATTGGCGGTTGACGGTTGACGGTTGGCGGTTGGGTGAGGTTGCAATTCAGTCAAAGATTGATGGTAAATTTCGCTTTGACTATTAAACAGATTATTTCCCTTAAACCTTATCTCATCGCTTTTAAAGCGAAGCAAAACAGAGAATTAGTTTGGAATATGCATAAAGACAGATAGAGAGGTGAGAAAGAGAAGTGAAGATAGAAATTGCACGTAACCTAATTATTCTCAGATGATTTAACCAAATTCAACATAAACCAATTACACATGTATAAAGCGAGAGTTGATTTGATAATTTATGAATAATATTATAATAAGAAAAATAACTAAATATAATAAAACTATATTTACAGAAATGATAAAATGTAGTAAACAAATATTTTGAAAATTATTTGAATTTAAATTAATCGTATTGTTAAACAAAAGAAAACATTAAAAAAAAACATAAAAACCAAATATACATAAATTGTTTTAAAACTCAAAATGGAAAATTTAAGCAATTTCCTGTGCCAATTCGATGAGGCTAAATTAAAACACAAAACGAGGAGGGAGAAGAGGAAAAAGAAAACAAGAAAACTAAAAACAAGCCACTCACATACATTCATCTTGTTGATTTAAGTTGAAATGCAGCAAAATCCGCCATTCATAGATATTTAATTAGCAGCAAAAACTTCTGCCATTTCATTTTAATTATCTCCCTCTCTCTCTCTCTCTCTATCTCTCTCTCTCTCTCTGTCTGTATCTCTCTTTGATCGATCAAACATATTGCAGTGAGCGAGTAAGATAGATAGATAGATGGATGGATGGAATGGATATATGTACATATATACATACATATATATATATATATGTTGAAAGAGATGGCATATGCTAAATTGGCAGGCTACCGAAAAACGTCGAAACGAGAGAAAAACAAAAAAAAAAAGAAAAAAGAAAAGATATAGTAAATGAAGATGAGCACTTCCTGCAACAAAAGCGACACACGGTTGAACCAAAGAGCCACCAAATGCAACATACTTATACATATACTATGTATGTATGTATATATGTATGTATATTTCGCCTCTGTTTTAATCGAGTGCAACCAACGCAACAGAATGAAGTAGAGAGATGTAGGAGATAGTGAGGGGGGGGGAGGAGGTTGGAGGGGAGTTAAGGTTGTATATGGGGGCTAAAGTCGATGTCGCTCCATTTGTTTGTTTATGCGGCATCTGCAATTGCCTGCGTGTGCGCGTATCTTTTATACGAATGAGTTAAATGCTATGCTCGAGTTGAGTGAGTGATGCCATCCCATGGCGCAACAGCCGAAAGATAAACAGGGCACAGGCACAGGCACCAGCATCATCATCATCATCATCATCATCATCATCATCGTGCAACGTTTAACTTTACTCTTTTCTTATATATATATACCTATATATATATATATATGTGTGTGTGTGTGTGTACACCGCAAAGGTCATGGACACGTTTCATTGCAAATAATAAAAGGACTTGACTTAAGCTTAACCTGTTTCTTGTTCTATTTCATAATCAATCTAATCTTCTTTTTTATTCTGTTTTTTTTTTATCATAGTCTCTAATTCTTTGTCGAGTCTTATGTATGTATATATCAATTTGGAAACCCACTCAATTGAAGCCAATTGAGCTAATCATTTGCTATTTACAAAAGAAAATAAAAAATAAAGAAAAAGAAACGAGACAATATTTATACAATAAACAAGTTTGAACATCTTATGATGTTTTTTTTATATATACATACATATACATACATACATATATGTATGTACATACATATATATAGAAAATCATAATATAAAAATGACTAAAATGAAAGATATAGAAGACAAAGTCTGATACAAAAAAAAAAAAAAGAGAAAAAAAGGGCAGCTGTTTTACTGATGAAAAGCATTCAATGTGCCATGCCACTTCAACGATCCAATCCAATTCAATCCCATCGGAGATGCAATGCAATGCGACACGGAAGTGAGAAGTGCGCCCCCATCTCATAAAGAGATGAGTGTTGCTTGATGGTGGGGAGGGGAATGAACGAGAGCTGGAAGGTGGAGGGAACAAATGGGGAAATAGAGGGATTGTGGTGATGGTGTGAGTGGTGAATGGTGAATGGTGGGGACAACAACTAAAACATACCTCTAGAATAGGCCTGCGGTCTATTGAGCTTGTTTATAATGCTCTCAAGTCAATTGGGTTTTCAGTGTTTGCTCTATAATGCGATATGATATGATACGATATAATACGATATGAGTGCCAGTTTTAATTCATACTCTGCATATACATACATACATACATATATGTATCAAGAAGGAGACTATCAAGTAATACACATTGTACACACATTTATACATACATATGTACAATGTATAATCCTATATATTTTTATTTTTATTAATTTTTATTATTGTTATTAAAAGTTATTTTATAATCAATATTATAATTATAAGTAATCGATATTGTATAATTATAAAAAAAAATTATAAATACATAGTTTTATTAGAATTATTTATTGGATATTATTGGATTTATTCGAGTAAAGAATCTTTCCAGATTTAATGCTTAAAACTAAATCTTTCAATATTTGATATTAGAATAAAACTTTTTAATTTTTCAAGGGTGGGAAAATGACCATAGTTATAACGCAAATTTCCTATTATTATTAAAACTCGCTCAAAACTTTAATCATTCGAAAGATTGTTCATATGAGGTACTCAATTAATAAGTCTGACTTAATTTAAAACCAGTTGTTATTTTTAAAACAATTTAAGCTAAATTTAATTTTTTTAAGCAATTGAAAAACTTTTATTAATCATCTGTATCTGGGGAGTAGAAGGAGACCTGATTCATTTCCAACTCCTCAACTCAATATACCCTTTCAAATTTAGGGTATTGAAAACCTGTCACCATTTCTAATATATATTATTTGCATTTCTTTTCCATTCGCTTGCCAAAAATTCAGCTTAAGTTAACTTTTGCCAAAATCGAAAATGGAAATAAAGAAAACTCAAAGATTTTCACATTGGCACGCGCTCGTATGGAATATATGTATATTCATGTCCATATATACATTTATACATACATATATGCATATATGTATATATGTGTTCAGTTAGTTTATATGTATGCATTTTGCAACATTTGACCCAGATTCTTTGGTAAGCTAAACTGTAGCCCTCGAAACATTAAATTATATTTTATGCTCAAATTATTTAACTTTTGCTCACAACTTTTGCAAAATGTGAACATTAAGGGAAGAAAAAAAAAAAAAAAAAAGAGGAAAAGAAGGATGCGAAATGAGGATGAGAATGTCTAACAACAGAGTTGAACTCATTATTTGCCAAGAATGAAGACGGTTGCTTGGTTGGCTGGTTGGCTGGTTGGTTGGTTGGCTGGTTGGTAGGACTGGCGCATTTGCTTTTTTTGGCTGTTGGCCATGGCAAACAAAGCCATTAACTTGGCTAGATAAAGAGCGAGAGGAGTGACACTAACACAGAAAGCAAGACAAAGACCCTGAGAGAGAGAGAGAGAGAGAGAGAAGGGAATAAAAGCGTGTGAGAGAGGGGGCCAAGGCAATTGGTATTTTTGATGATGATAATCAAATCTCTTTCTCTTTGTCTCTCTCCCTCTTCCTCACCCTTTTTTTTACTCAGTGTCTCTGCTTAGCCAAGTGCATTGATGCGTTTTCTACCCATTTCTCCTCCTTTTACTCTCCTTCTTTTTCTCTCTTCTTCTATCTATACCCTTTTCACTTTTCTTTTTTTTTTTGTTTTTTCTGTTTTTGAGAATTTTTTTCATGCGAAAACTTTTCAATTGCTCTGGCGTCACTTTTTGATTGCTTTGATGTGTTTTTCTCGCACATTTCCCAAGCCTCAATTCATGACAAAAGTTTTTCGGCGCAAACTTTGAGTCTGGCGCGCGAATAGACAGACGGACGGATAGACGGACAAACGGACGGACGGACGAGCAGAGGCGAAAAAGCTGAGAACTTTCGCTTTGATTTTGCACATAGATGCATTCTCTTCGCCATTTTTTCCTTTTCCCACACCATGACCCCTTTCACATCATATCATACTCTCTGTCTCTCTCTCTCTCTCTCTTTTTGGATTTCTTCCTCTCCTTACCTATATATATCTCTTGTTATGTCTCTTTTGGTATGTGTTTTATCCTTGGCAGGACAGAAAAATGAAAGTTTAATGCGTTTGCCAAATACAATTTTCACAATTTTCTATACACACACATTCACACACATACACACACTTAGTTGAATTTAGTTTGAAAATTGAGTTTCGTTTTTTTCTTCTACTTTTTGTTGTGTTCATCCTCGCGCATCCTTTCGCCTTCTATCCCACTCCTCTCTTTTCATCTTCCTTTTTCTCTGTATCTCTAACTCTCCATCTCACTGTCTCTTTGGCACTCTTTCTGTATTCTCTTTTAATATATATGTGTAAAGATATATAAATATATATATATATATATATGTGCATATATATATATTTATATATTTATATATAGTATATTATTTCATTTCATTTTTTTTTTTGGCCGGAAAATGTGTGCGTCTGTGCGGAAATTGCATTTTTTTCTTGCCCTCTATACATGTATACATATATATATATATGTATATATACTGAAGCATTATTCTGGCCGGCAAGTTTAAAGTGGTTTAAAGTGCTTATAATGCAAATATTACGAAAAAGTCGAACAGAATAGCTAAAGTTAAGCCCCTAATTAAAATAGTTTAAGCAATGAAAAAATATTTCAACTTTTGTTTATGAGAATTTTTTAAGGGGAAAACTGGCCTTTGAAGTATTATAAATATCGGTAATATATATGTATATATATAAACATATATGCATTATGTATAGAAAATGTTTATTCGTAGCGATTAACGGTTATTTATAATAGTTCTACAATAACTATAATTTTCTGTTATGTGTCTTTGGCCTTTACTTGTTAATTAAAAATTAAATGAATTTTAAATATGGAAATAAATAAATATCGGTTAATCATTAACCAATTATTTAGAGAAACATAAGTGATGTACTCTGTATCTCCATTGGCAATATTTCGGGTTGTATGATAAAGTTCAACATTAGAATTACCTTAACAGTTTGCTGACAAAGTCAGACTTAACCTTTTAACGGTTAATATTCGTTAACATTTACTTATAGATATCGCTTGATATTACGGTTATTAGCCAGCATTTGATATGTCAGCTTTAAGCATGTAAATTTTGTTTATTAAATGTTGATAGTTAAGTCATAGATAACGATTAACTAACTGTACGGTTATTAAACTTTAGTCAATTATAGAACATATATATTAAACATATCAGCATTGGTTATAATGATTAATACCTATCAGTTAATCCAATATCAGTTAACGTTATAACTTAAAAATCGAAAGAAAATTCTATTCCATAAAGTTTTTCTCTTAACCAATGTATGTTCATATTTCAAAAGCATGAAAGTAAAAATTATAGAGCTAACCTAGGCGAATAATAAATTTAACAAGAAACCGAAACCAAACCAAAAAAAAAAAAAAAAAAAAAAAGAGGAAAAACCATAAATAAATAAGAAATTAATGAAGTAACTGGAGGATAGAGATACGCAAACAGGGAATGGTGAACGGGGAGCGGGGAACGGGGCAAATGGGCAACGGGAGCGTTCCAAAGTGTTTCATAATTTTCATTCTAAGCGCCGGCATTGACAATGCTGATAAAGAGAGGCGAATCCCACAACCCCCATATTTAAATGACCCCCCCCCCTGTTACTCCCCGCCTACACCAACCGACCCGCCTCTTTTAGTCCACCCCGCCATCGCAGTTGCCATCGCCGCCATATGAAATGGAACGAAATAGAAGTGAAGAGAAGAGAAAGGAAAAAAAAATTAAATAATTTATGTTTTATGTGAAAAAGGAAACATTTCTTTTTCTCTATCTCTTCTTGTTTTCGTCTTTTATATTGTTGTTGTTGTTGTTTTTTTTTTGGTGGTGGGAGGGTTGTTAGGGAATACCGTTGGTACGTTCGTTGGTTCGTTCGTTCGTTCGCTGATTCGTTCGTTGGTTCGTTCGTTCGTTGGTTGTTGGTTGTTTCGTGCTACTCCGTTAGACCAAATTCAAGTGATTTAGGAAGTGTTTGTCTGCGTTACGCTTGGTTAGTTGATAAAAATCAGACTCTAAGTAAATGGGGGGGAGGGGGGATAGATGTGTCTTGGGTGCTTTGCACGCTCCCACTCTCCCATCTATCCATCTATGTATCTATCTATGTATCTGTCTCTTCATCACGCTCATTCTCAATCGTTGTCCCTCTCTCTCTCTCTCTCTGTCTCTCTTTCACTGTTTCTCTGTCTCCATCACTGTTAATTGCATTGACTGAGTAAATAAATTGCATTTTGGGCGCCGAAAAAAAAAATTAAAAAATAAAACCCAACAACAAATTTGGTTTGAATAGCTACAATTTGGTTTATTTATTTGTTATACACTCGAAGAAAAAAATCTCAGTAAATTGCATTGTTGCGTGTTGAAAATACTTAGTGTACGAGTACGATTCGATTTTGGTCAGCCGCCACTTCCGCTTATCTCAGTGTTCTCCTCTTGGATACGAATTTAAAGTGCCATTAACCTACAATTGCCTGGTCTACAATCGTATATATGTACATACATACATACATATACATATATATACATACATATATGTATATATAAATATATATTTTTTTTTGGGTTATCTCTCTCCCTCTCTCTATCTCTGTGTGTTTCTGAGCTAATTGCACATTTTGCGTGTCAAAATATCATTTCTAATTCGCGCGGTTCCATTAATTGTCATTTTGCGGTATTGAATCTCATCCCAAAATAGACTTACACCTAGAGGAGATGTGTCTACTAATTTACCTGAGTTTCGTTTTTCCAATTCCCCTCTTCCCCCCATCCCTCTTACCCACCTACCCTATCCTCTCTTATATCCATTCCCCTTGCGACATTCATTCTCGAGTAAATTTTGTGTAGTTTTTGTAGTTCGGTTCGGTTTAGTTGTGTTTGCACAATCGTTCCATTTCGAGGGTTGGAATCGCTGTATTTCGAGGACATTCATGGCAGCTGCCAAAGGACACCTTTTGCTGCCTGAGCGATAAATTTGAAATAATTTGATGCGTCTTGTTTTATTTGACAGGCTACAAATTCGTCGCCCAGAGGGTTTCAGTTTTGAACTACCCACTACCATTGCCCCTCTTCATCTCTAGCTCTCTCTCTCTCTCTCTCTCTCTCTCTCACACTCACTCTTACTCTCTCTCTCTCTGTCACTCTATCACCATCCCAGACTGTCCTTTATTGAATTTTATATCCTGTGTCTCTGTCCTTTTTTACTTTATGTGTGTGTGTGCGTGTGTGTGTGTTTGTGTGTTTGTGTGTGTGTGTGTGTGTGTGTATGTGTGTATGTTTAATGTAAACAAGTCGTAAGGCTGGGGTCCAGATCCCGTCCAGTCGGCAATTAAAAGAAATTTTTCGTTTCATGTAGGGAAATTCAATTTGTAGATTACAAAAAACCGTAAGAGAAAATACATTTTCTCTCTCTCTTATCTCTCTTTTTCTCATTATCGTTCTCTCCCACTCTATCTCTCGTTGCTAATAGCCACGTGTGTTTGTTTGCTTATTTGTTTGTTGGCCCCGGGGGCTTGGCTAAGGTGGGTGAACAATTTCCAATTAAAAATGTTGCCCCAAAAATAAGCAAACAAATAAAAACCAGTCCAAGGTAATCTTTATTAGCCAGAAAAATCGAAAGCAACAACTATAAATGTATGTACATATGAAGTCAAGTTAGATGAGGGAAGCTAGTAAATGTAGAGAAGGGTATCGGTATGGTTACTATAATAATTTAATGTCGATACTCAATTTTAAACAATTTTTATCCAAACAAAAAATTTGTGAAACCAAAAACCACAGACACAGTAAAAGTGTAAAACTATTGCATTTTCAGAAGAAAATTTGAGTTTGGCAAACATTTTTCTTATTCAAGGAGAGTAGATGGATTGAGGGGGGAAAAGAGAAAGGGGAGAGGCATTGTGATGAAAATTATAGTTACAAAATATTCCATGCTGAAAATATGTAATAATAAATAAATTGCTTAAAACATTTCACAAAAAAAAAGGGTACAGGATTTACGGTAAAACATTCCATTTTTTTTTTCTATTTACAATTCAATCAAACTTGCCAACACTTTTGGATGGCAAAACTTTATGACACACACACACACACACACACATACACACAGATGCACACCCATACAGACATAAAGAGAACATCGTGACTTTGGGTACAGCACCCACTCTCTCCATTACTCCTGCTGCTCCTTTTTACTCTCCTCTTGCACCTCTAGTATGAAAAAAAAAAGAAAAAATGAAACGTAAAAAGGAAATGAAAAAGTCGCGGCATATGAAGAAGAAGGCGCCGCCACGTACTAGAGAACCATGGTATAACGAACCCTAGTGGGTGGTGGGGAGGGAGGTAGGGAGGTGTGTGTGTGTGGTCTTGGTGAGAAGAAGTCAAACGTTTTGCATAGGAAATGGGCAAAAGTCAACGCACATGAAAACCAAAAGAGGGCTAAAAAAAAGGAGGCGATGTAGCTAGCGGGTGAGAGAGAACGGGAACGGGAACGGGAACGGGACACCGACAGGAATAATAAATATTCAGTTTAAGTAAATGGGCTTTTATCGCGCATCTCTGGGGTGCCATAATTTGCCATTTTTGCCAAGCTCTCTCTCTCTCTTTCTCTCTCTCTCTCTCTCTCTCTCTCTCTCTCTCTGCCTCTGTCTGCGTTTCGTTTTTCGGTGGGTTTCCTATATTTTCTTTCTTTCCTTTTTTTTTGTTTTTGTCGTTTCTTCTTCTTCTTGGTTTCGGGGTTTTTTTTTTCCTTTTTGTTTTTGGTTTGCAGAATTTAGCCCTCGAGCTGTAATGGCTGTAATTGATTCAAGCCCAAAAGCAGCAACAACAACACTGAAAGGTGCCAAGAAATAAAGCCAAAAAAAAAAAGAAAAAGTTTTGGCAAACCTAGAAACAACAGCAACAGCAGCAACAACAACAACAATTATACGCATAATATATTTCGCTTTGCTGCCATAAATATGAATGCAGAAATTATCAAACAGTCTGACACTGCTAATAAAATGAAATATACGACTTGCAAATACCCTATATTAAGTGGTATTATCGTATATTATGTCAGAGATCCCCTAAAATATTGGAGATTTCAATATCGATGACAATTTATTTATTAATTGTAGGAAAAGAATTAAGGACCAAAATATCTTCATATCATATACATATATATCTTCTATTTCATTTAATATAAAACGTGACAAACTGTGGCTCCCCCTGGCGATCATTCGTGTTATAAATCATATATATCTAATTTGCTTTAATAAACAATAATAATATGATTATATTCCATGCACTAACCATAGAAATTTATATTTTCTTTTCGATTCAAAAAGACCCAGAACATATCACACTGAATACATCCTTTTATAGGGTGTCATATATATATATAGGTATATATTATTATATATAAAAAGCAAAGTCAAAGCCATAAAAATGTGTGCGGGGTGTACAAATCACTTCGGCGCCTTCTAGCAACAATTTTCTTCAGCATTTTACAGAAGGGCAAAAGAAAACAATAAACCAACGGCCCATAAAACACAAGTTACAAAAAAAAATAAAAATAAAATGAAAATGATTTAAGGTTGAAAAAAAAAGAAGAAGAAATGAAATAGAAACAAAAAAATATATGAAAAACAACAACAAAAACAACAACAACACACGAAATAAAAGAAACAAAGAACCAACAAAGAGAAACAAAAAAAAAAAAAGAGCAAAATAAAAAAGAAAAAAAATAAAGTATAATTGCAACAATTTACTTTTTGCCAGAGCTTTTGTGTGATTTATCATAAATTATTTCATTTTTAGCTACATCAGGCAAGGAAGAAAGCCTGGCAAGGAATCGGGGGAGGGAGGAGAGTAGGAGGAAGGAGGTAGGAGGATGAAGCGTATTGCGGGAGAAAAACTAATTAAAGTGAAATTAGAAGTTTGTGGGTTGTAAATGTCGAGAGCAAGTTCTAAAAACATCGCAATATGAAAACGAAAACGAAAATGAAAACGAAAATGAAAATGAATTGAATGAATTTTCAACAAAGTGGCGCCCAACGTTAGGCTTTAAGTACTAAGTACGGAATTAACATAATTCGTTTTCACAAATTGAATATTTATAAAAAAGAAAGTAATTATAAATTAAACTACCATACACAAAATACATAATTTGTCTAGTTCAAGGAATCACAGTATATATGTATATATAAGTTGATAAAAAAAAAAAATAAACCACAAAGTTTTTTCCTAGACGAACACAATCATAATTAAGATTGAATGTTCCCAAGAACATTCATCTTAGTAAAAGTAATTAGTATTAACTATAGTACTGATAATTATACAATGTATAGAAATTCTAGTAAATCTACTAAATAAAATTAAGCCGCCTAACAAAAACCTGTTGACAAAAGTACGAAAAAAAAAGGGCAAAAACCAGGAAACACGAGGCAGCAATTGAAAATTGAGGCTAATTTGCAAGAAAGAGTCAACAGCGAGAACAACAACAACAACAACAACAACAACAAAGAGCCCAAGATCCAAGATTGTGTGTGAGTAAATGTGGGCGTGTGTGTGCGCCACGAAGGCGTGTGTTTTAAGCATTTAAGCAAGATTCAAGTAGAGTTGCAGTTGGGGCAAAAGAAAGTGCCACCACTCCAGGAGTCAAGTGGCTGTGCGGTTGCAAAAAAGAAAATACAAAAAGAGAGAAAAAAAAAAAAGAAAAATATTTTCATGTACCTACATTTCCCTCTCTGTGTCTCTCTTTTACCATATCTATCTCTTACTCTCTGGATTTCTCTCTGTGGTGCAATGTGTGACACTTTGTGTGTCTACCCCCACACACGCACACACACACAACCATGCCCTCCCCCCCTCCCCCTTTTTGAAAGCAGCTTAATTAAATTTTACGTTCTGCAAGTGCATTTGGCTCGTTGTCCTGGCACTGAGAAACTGGAGCAACAACTGACTGAGCAAAGCGACAACGAGAGAAGGACCCAAAAGCAACTGTGTGGCAAACGAAGAGCGACAAATGCCGAATAATGTTGCAGCAACGTTGCAGCAACAACAACAACAACAACAGATTTAAAGCGCTAACGCTGCTGTTACTATTGCAGGCAACTACCACTTTTGCTTCTGCATTTTCATTTTTCCTCCTTTTTTTTTTTGACAAGGAAATGCTTTTGCAACAAAACGAAACTCATTAAATGCCACGATGAAAGTGATGTTGCTTTTCTTTTTCTTCTTCGTCTTTTTTTTTTTGTTTTTGTTTTTTATATTTCTGCATATTTACAAGGACTGAGAGCGCATATCCTAGTTGTTGGCAAAACTTCAATCTAGCTCTGTGCGTGTGTGTGTGTGTGTGTGTCTGTGTGCCAGTCATTAGTTTTCTGTTAAGCGGCTAATCCACAATCAGTTTGAAAAACTTTTTTCATATGCTAACCTAATTAAGGCTTGTTTCATCTTTTTTCTCTCTCTCACACTCTCCCTCTTTTTTTTTTGGTTTCGCCCAAAAAGTTTTTGCTCAATTTCCGTGTTTGTTGCTAAACTCATTCTCGAATTCATTTTTGTAATAGAGTTAGCCAAAAGTAAAAACCATTTCCTTTGCATAGAATCGAAAAACAACAAAAGCAATTCTATATCTGTAAGGTAATCTATTTCAATTTTATATTCGATTTGAGATAATTCACACATGACTTTTTTTTTTGTTTTGGTTCAATTGCAAAATACTTAATTAACTGTTTAGCAATGTTGGTAACACATATGGGGTTTCAGTTTGTATGCAATGATTGTCTCCTCGCTAACTCTCTCTCTCTTCCTCTCTTTCTCTCTCTCTTTCTAACTTCTCACTTGGCATTCCATTTGGCCACTTCATCGTGTACTCGTAGTTCTTTAAGCCAAACAATGCAAAATCAACAAAACACAAAACGGAAAATCAGTCAGGGAGTATTTTTTGTTTTTTTGTTTTTTTTTTTTTTCTTTTAGGAACGTAGGGACGGACGGACGAACGGGAATGTAACAGTTGTGCTGATTCACAGGAGGGGAAGGAGAAGGAGTGAGAGATGGAAGATGGTTAGAGCCAAGTTGGGCAGAGAAAAGAGGTGTGAAATGGCTTGAAAAGGAGGCAAAGATGAAGGTAGGAAAATAAACGATGTTGTCTATGACAAGGCATGACGGTAATGACGACGACGACGACGACGACGACGACGGATGGACGGATGGACGGACGAACGGACGGACAATGGACGTATGTACGTATGCATGTATCTCGTACTACGTATAGAACGTTGCTTTAACCACAACTTGATGCTGGCCAAGTGGCTGTTTGGTTGTTGGAAGTTGGCTGGACCAGGCTCATGTTCAGTTGCTACCTCCCTGTCTCCCTTTATCTCTCCTTCCCTCTCCCTCTCTCTCACTCACTCACTCTCTCTCTCTCTCTCTCTCTATAGCTAGTGTCGATTCGTTCATCTTAAATTTTTCATTTTTAGCCACATCATTGTTGCTCCTTCTTCTTATTTTGCTTCGTCTTCGTCTCATGCTTCTCCATCACCTTCTCTTCCTTTGGTGTTCGTCTTGGTATCGTCTTGGTCTTGGTCTTTAGCTGCTGTTGGTTTGTTATTATTTTTGCTAAGGCATGTTTTGTTTTTGGAATTTTTCAATTCAAGGTTTCGATTTTTTTTTTCTTTTTGCTTTTTGTCTCTTTCCACTCCCTCTGACTACTCTTCAGCCACAATCTCTACTCTGCTTCACACCTTTGGGTTTCATTTTTTTTTTTTTCGTTTTCTGCCACATCATGCAGGGAGTGGGGGGGAGTTTGGTGGATCAGCAGGAGGATAGAGAAGGAAGAGGAGGTAGGTTGGAGTATGGTGAAAAAAAAAACAGAAACCTTATTCTGTTTTTGTTTCTGTGTGTGTGTGTGTGTGTGTGTCTGTGTGTTTTTTCTCCCTGTCTCTCTCTCTCTCTCTCTCTCTCTCCCTCCCTCTCTTTCTCTGTTGCTTGCTTTTGGTTTGTTATTTTTGCTGTCTGCACTTGTGCTTCAACTTGGAGCGAGCCTGACTGGCATCATAAATCATCTCAAGTGGCTGCTGTCGCTCTTCATCTCGCTCTTTCTATCTCCCTTCCACTCTCTTTCTCTCTACCTATTTCTCTTTCTCTGTCTTTCTCTCTATCACGTATTCTCTACATATCTAATGCTAGGTTCCCTTTTTTCTCCATCTCTCTCTCTCTCTCGCTCTCTCTCTCTCTGCATTTGTATGGCCAAAATCCTGCTATTTTGGTTTATATTTTGTTGCTTTTTGTATCTATAACTATAACAATTTGCAAAAAGTATCTTTCAGATACACTCACACACACAAACACATACATCACGCGGAGTGTCAGTCAATGTCGCTAGACTGCCAACACCTCCTACAAACCAGCAGCAACAGCCAACAACAACTTTGACAGTTTTCTTCCCATTTTTATTTCTTTTTCTTTTTTTTCTTTTTTTTTTTTTTTTTTCTGTGTTGCACTAATTTGCGCACTTGAGCGTATTATTTGTTGCACATGGAGAGAGAGAGAGAGAGAGGAGAGAGAGGAGGGAGAGACAGCTTGCGAGTGAGAAAGAGAACGAGACAACATCTGGTCCTTTTTTCATAATTTTCTGAGCCGTAAAAATTGTTACAGGTACTCGAGAAATCGCTTTTGCCTGCCTTCTTCTGTCTTCTTCTTCAGCTTATGCCTTAGCCTTAGTTCCTTCTGCCTCAATGCCTGGCCTCACGTTGCATCCATAAGATACATTTTCTGTTTTCTTTCGTTCCATAAAATAATCTCACTTTGGCCTTTTCGCCACACTCAACAGCTGTGCGTCACATTTTTGTGAGCAACATTTCATTAACAGACTTTGATTATCATTCCCTCGCCCTCCCTCACCCATTGATCCCGATTGTGTGTGTGTGTGTGTGTGTGTGTGCGAGAGTAATGAGTGAAATTTGGCAACAGTGTAAATGAAAATGTGGCCATAACTCAATCAAATGTGATGCAATTATAATGGATTTCGATTAGATGAATTTAAAACTTAATTAAATAAAATTTATCTATTCATTATTCTAGAATAATGACTGAAATGCATCAATCAGATGGATTTTTAGTGTTATATACATACTTATATAGAAAGATGAAGATATATCAAATCTTTAATGAAACTAAACAAGTATGAAACCTTTTGGAAAACGAAGAATCATTCGTAGATATATATACGTAACCTATCGATTTCTTATTAATTTTTAATTTAATTATAATTTAGATTAATTTAATATTATTACCAGATTCCTTTCAATTATAATAAGTAATAGGGGATAAAAATTGCCAATATTATTCAGCAGCATCTGTTAACAATTTCGAGACCAAAAGGACGTCATCTGCCTTTTGCATTTTGATTGCTTGTAAAAATTTAGTTGGTAAAACCATTTTTTTTTAAATCAGTTTCTGCCAACGGTAAATTAAAGCCTTCCAACGAAAGATGCAAAAAAAAAAAACAAAAAAGAAAACATTTTAAGGCTTCCCGCTCGTTGCAATTAAAAGAGAAAAGATCCATCAACTTTATTTTTCTGTTCTTCCTTTTATCAATAGCCAGAAATTGATGTCAAATTAGCATTAAAAATTGTTATTCATCAATTTGAAAAATTTTCAAATATCGAATAATAAAAGAAAGAAATACACAGAAAAGTGAAGGAGGAATGGAGGAGGGTCGGACGAATGGTTTGAACGTGGAACGGGACGCCCTTCACTTGATCAACGCTTGTTCTGAGAACTCTTTCAACTGTTTTCGGTTAATTGCAATTGCTGCGAATCATTTCACATCTTCAATTCAATTAGATTGCTTTACGCAAATGGGGAGAATCCTCACAGTTGGAGAACAGGGCATAAATCTAACCAAATGAAGAAAAAAAGAACTAACAAAACGATAAAACAAAAAAAAAAAAGAAACACAAAATATTCCAAGTTGTTGCTTGTTGATTGCCGACGGCCGTTGATTTATGACTACAAGAGGAGAGGATGGTCCAAACGAAGAGCCAACATTAACAACAACAGCAGCAGCAGCTAAACCAAAAAAAAAAGAAGAAAAAAACATTCACGATCATCGACCACAAGCAACATTTTTGACAACACATGGCAAAATACTAGAGACCATTTGACTTTGTTTATTAAAGAAATGTGCAAAAACAAAAAAAAAAAAAAAAACAATTAAATCAAAAAAGAAAAAAAAAAATTGTTAAACAAATATAGCGACGGCTCCGGCACAACAACATATTTTCAACATGGTGTTCGCCCATCAATTTAATTTGATATATTCTTGAAAAGGTCTAACAGGAGACTAGAAGTAATAATGTTTTTTTTTTTTGCCATTTTTAAAAGATATTGAAATTTTGTGTACCATTCGAAGTGATTTCATCATCGTTTCACTATGGTTATTCCTCTTGTATTCACAAATTAAACTAAGTATTATAGTTAATCTCTATCTCTCTCTCTGACTGTCTAAATTTTAGGACTTTGTTTCAACATCTATTAGTTATTACAAGCACGTTCTTAACTTTAATTGCCAAAATAATTCTGTTAATAGCATTGCTAATGCTAATGTCTATCTATTAAAAATGAAAAACCTTTAATACTCTTTACTATCAAGTTCATATAGTACAAGGTTTAAAATTTTGATTTCACTTGCGATTTCTTTAGAATACTTTACGGTGAAACATTCTCGTTTTTATATCACTTATTTATTAATTTCGGTATCATAAAATTATATATGACATTAAAATGTTTAGTTTTAGTTTGGTAAATTTTTAGTTTTAAGATTGTTTATGGTATATCATTTAAAGGTGGAGATTAAATTTATTAAAATTACTATTCGATATTCATCAAATTAAAAATTGCAAATATTTCATTATATATAAAATTAATAGAATAAATTAATTATCAATCGGATCGAAAATGCAGTTTCTCTGCTTTCTTAGTTTCCAGTCTTGAATGATTTGAATAAATAATGACAGTATCTATGAGATAAAACTTATTGAAATCTCTTATATTGACAGAAAAAATAAAAACTGGCTAGATATTCGTATAAGCAATAATCTCAGAATTATCTTCCCCTCACTTATCCTAGATTAGCAGGATTTTTTCTATAAACTATTGAAGAATTCATCGCAAATTTTCAATTCTGATTTTCATGTACATACTTATGTATAAATTTTTGATTGGTAAATGGAATGTTAGTTTCATAAACAAAATATTTCAAATTCGTTAATTTGAAAATTAAATAACTGAAATATCTGCAGAGTTTTTCTCTTTATACAACTTTTAAATATATTTAATTTTTTATTTGGCATTTGGCAATTGGTTGAATGTTTTCGGTTATCATGGATTTTCATGATTGTTGGTTGGAAAAGCGTAACGTTTATGATGGCACAAAGATTTTTCAAAAATTTTTATTTAGTTTATGGAAAATGACCTACATTTTGTTATTGGTTTTGTTGTTTGGAAAATTTGATGCGGCGGTGGCAGCGGCGTCGGGTTTTCCTTTCCTCCTTTCCTTTTGCCGTTTTATTTCGCTTCCCCTGCGATCGGCATTAGCACTTTTCGCTTCTCCTTGTTTTTCTTTTCTTTTTTTTTTTTTTGCTTTCTTTTGTAATGGGTCTTCGTGGTATTATTGTGTAGATGTAATTTTATCCAAAATATGTGTTGTTGTTTTTATTTTTGTTGTAATCCTTGCAATTATTTTAACAATATTTTCTTGTTGTTTGTTTTTCTTTTTTCTTTTGGTTTATTATTATTTTTATTTTTCTTTTCTCGGTTTTGGGTTTGCTGTTGCACTTTAAGCACTTGTAAAAAAATTTCCAAAAAAAAAAATTAAACAATAATTTTGTATAGATTAAAGCGGAACAAAAAAAAAAATCGAAAATAGGAAGCGTAAAACAGAATTTTATGGGGATAACGGTAAAGAGCAAGAACAAGGATAACACAAATCGAGTTTTTGTTGTTATTATTGTTGCTGTTATTTTACATATACATATATACATATACATATAAATATACATATATATATATATATGTCTCTGTGTGTGTGTGTGTGTTGTTTTTGTTGTTATAGGCGGTACACTCACACTCTCGCACACACACAAACACGCGCGGCGCGTCGAGATTAATCAACGACAACGGCAACGGCAACAACGACGCTGACGACGCTAAACAACGGACCGAACGCGACAACGTGTCCAAACGTTTCAATGAATCGCACAGAACTGAAAACGGCCAACTAACAGAAATACTGTTATTCCCATATCTGCTAACTAACAGAATATTTCATTTGCGAGTCTTTTATTCATTACAGTTCAGTTTCTGCTAACTAACAGAATTATTTGTGCCGTTGCTCGCTCTCTCTCTCTCTCTCTCTCTTTCGTATGCGGCGATATTTCTCATGCAGATGTAATTGTGCGGGTGGTTGAGTCAGAGGGCGGGTGTAGGGTGGTCAGAGGCTTACTGATGCTGCTTAACTCTCTCTCTCTCTCTCACTCTCTTTCTCCCTCTCCATCACTACTTTTTCATTACATTACTCTCTTGGACTGTTAAAACTGGTTTTGGAACTACTTCTGTTCTTTTTTTTCTTCTTTTGGGTTTTCGCACACCCACACAAATGTTAGTTACATAGCTGCCACAGGTTTCTGTTAGAATTTTGCATATGTGTGTTCATGTGTATGTGGGATGGGTATACATATGTGTGCGTGTATGCTCCAACAGCTGTTTCTTTATCATTTTATTCAAATTTCAACTAAATTATATAGAAAATTTGGAAAATTTTAATTTGTATTTAAAAATATAATCAATTGATTTACTTCAAATTTTGGTCCATAACATTACATTTTGGTCCTTTGATTATTTATGTAACCGATATTCTCTTTGCAATGGTAAAGAGAATAGTAAGGAGATGGTAAAAGAGCAAATATAAGAGCATACGAATCCTTTTAAGAGCTCTCCTGTATAACAGTTAATCTTTATAATACAACTCTTATACAAATATATTGCATATAAGCAGCTATTCCTTTATTGCAATATGGTGGGAAACTTGACTAAATTCGGTAACAACTTGTTGAGAAATTTTCAAAATTATGGTTACAATTTACAGATCCTATATATATGTACATATACATATGTATGTATGTACATATATAAGATGGATATGTGATATAATATATAAGCTTGTGCAAGACTGAGAAGACAGATCGTCTGACCCAACTCAAGCCGTAATTTGACACTTTATGTCCAACTGACGACAAAACCGCAAAGATGAAAACGTTAAAGTCTGCATGAATTTTTAATACTCTACCGTAAATTTTTAATTAAAATTACAATATACCAATAATTTTTAAGAAAAAAAAAGTTCAGTATGGTCTTATGCTTTTAATACATTTATCTAATCGTACATTAAACATATAAATTATCATGTTTTTTTCGACTTGGGCAGAAATTATTTCCTTTAACAAATGAGTATAATATTTTTCGTATTCAGAGATGTTTGAAACATTAGGTAATGTCTCGTCCTGTGAATATATAGAGCTCTGTTTGAACAGTAAAAGCGACTGTACTCTTCTGTGCAAAGGGTAAAAGAGTCATCTTTTCTCAAATAAACTTAAGGGCCCGATCTAGCGTTAACAGTTACACCAACATTTGGGCATATTTCTCATCAGACAGCCAAAAAAAAAAAAAAAACCAAGAAAATAATAAGGTCAATCAACGGACACAGCGGGATGGCTGGGATGTTGTCAACAGCTGCGCAGGCGCAGGCGCTGCGCAAGAGCAACAACAACGCAAGAGCAACAACAACAGCGACAGCGACTCAGAGAGACTCAAAACAGATTAATTGCATCTTCAGTGCAATGCTGAGGCATAAATTTATGAATTTCACATGAGTGACTGATGGGCAGCAGCAGCAGCAGCAGCAGCGGCAGCGGCAGCAGCAGCGGCACCAACAACGGCCCAGGCGGTTCATAGGCATGGCGAGACGAATGTGTTTCGAGCGCCACTTGAGTCCGAGGCCAAGATGGAGCGTAGGCTCGCATTGTTGTTGTTATTTGAATGTAAAATGATATGATATGACTCTAGAGATCTTGTTAGGTAGGTGTATATGGCATTTAATCATATTTATACTCTCCGATCATTGACTAAACGGGTATATGCAGATCTCAGCTAGACAACCAACTAAAACTTCTAGATTTAGTTATAGTGTGTATGTGTGTGTGTATTAGAGAGATTGTTAAAGCCAAATGAATAAAAAGTTAAAGTAGATCCAATATGGATCTACTCTAAGATTAGCATTACTTCACAGGAAGCAAATTTACACATTATTCACTGACTTCATTGGTTAAGAAAAACCTTTGGAACTATAAGTAAGCATTAAGGTGATGTGAATTTATAACTGCATATGAAGCTATAATTTCACGAGGGTATCTTATAGTCGACTCTTTGACTTGCAATAAAAAATTCCTTCCCCCGGTGTGTTTCTGTGTCTACAGATGACAACATATATTCTTGTCGGTTGAAGAAAGGGACTTACAATATGCAGACATATATCAATTTAATTTCATTTCAATTATTTGCTGTCAATAATCAAAAATATACCGGAAACTAACGTTTTCCTAACTTAATAAGATCTGGGCAAAAGTTAAATAAAGGAAATGAAACTGACTGTTATTCAATATTAAGATTAGTTATTATACTTGCAAATATTTATAGTTGAATGCATTGTTTCAATTTGAAATTAGATATATAATTTAAATTCTTTTTCGTGTTAAATATTTGTTCAATTTAATTGTATTTAAATATAATGACACTATATGTCTATGTATTATATTTGTCCAATTCAATCGTATTGAATGCATTCCCCAAAAAGTCACATTCAATCAAATTTTCATATTTCAATCAAAATGTCATAATTCTTAATCAACTTTTTGCACACAATTCCAATTGAATTGAAATTGTATTCAATTGTTGATTTAACTTTCGTTTCATTTCAATTGGATTCATTTTTATTTTTTCCATTCAAGTTAAGTAAAAGTAAATTAATGAAAGCCGTTGGAAAATATTAATACGCGTTTCCCTTACTTTCAATATTATAATTTATGCAAATCCAATATAAATGTTTCCTTCTTAGTCAACTGATTGAATGCCCTTTAAACAGAACGGGTATATGAACTTATTGAAGCAGTAATTAACTAATGTTATAAGTAAATATTATACAGGCGTAACTATCATAATTAGTTCCATTTAAAGCTATTGATTATTAGATAGCCTAGCACACCCGATATACGAGTATACATATTAAAGGGTATAGCAAATTTCGGTACATCCAACTTTGGCCTGAACCCCTTTGTTTTTGGTGGTTTAACAACTCAGCCAAAACAATAATTAATAAAGAAATAAATAAAAATTAAAAAAAAGAACCCCAAAACCCAGTTGGAGGTCGATTTGGGCCAACCTAAAGAGGGGGAAAAAGACAAGATATCATTTGTTATTAGAGAAAAACGACTATAATTTACCCTTTGTAAGCAAACAAAATTTTTATATATAAAATAAAAATATATATCTTATATATTACATACATATATGTATGTATATTAAACATTCGTTTCTATATTTTCACATTTCATAAGGAACAGTCCACATGGATTGCTTGTGTATTATATGTTTGCCATATGGAAACTACATATGGTAGGATATTAATTTTGCTGAAGCTCCTCTAAGATTCTATCCTTTCAAAATATATATTTTTGGAAGACAGACATAGTTGATCCACTTCTTTCAGTAGATGACACAGGGGGTAGTGATAGAGAAAGCAAAAAAAACTCCTTTAATGAAGTGAAAAAAGTTAATGGTCAATTCAAAGTGTGTGTGTGTGTGTGTGTGTGTGTGTGTATGTGTGTGCGTGTGGAGTGGGGCGAGGTAAGATATACCGAATATCCCACTGAGTGGCTTACAGCTGTGCCTCAAAAGACAAGGATAGCTTCCCCTATATATATATATATCTTTTTCTTGCTCTTTCTCTCCCTCTCTCGCTCCTTCTCTCTGTCAGTGTATCTATATGCTGTGTGTGTACAGTTATAATTAAGTGATACACATAAATGTGCTGTGCCACGGTGTGTATTGTTGTGCGCTGTTGTTGTTGTTGTTGTTGTTGTTGTTGTTATTGTTTCTCCTTCATCTACTTCTTCTTCTACTTGCTTCTTTTGCTTGTTTTTTTTTCCAGTTTTATTTTACTTTTTCTGCCTGTGTTTAATGATTGTTTTCAATTAGTTTTTTGTTTCTTTTCTTTGGTTTTCATTTCATTTCATTTCATTCGCTGTCTCATCCGCCTGTAAATGAAGTAAATGCGGGGGCGGGAACCAAAAAAAAAAAAAATAAAATAAAATAAAAAGGGAGAAGGTGGTGGAGATGAACAGAAGGGGTAGTGGGGGGATGGTGGATAGGGGGGATTGGGGGCAAGAGGTAAAGTCAATCGCATGGAATCGATTGAGTCACTCACTCGCAGAGTTCATTTTGCCGAGGAGCGCCTTTTAAGTGTTTACGCTTGTTTTATTAATTTCCATCATACATCTTTAACTGTCAGCATGCATCATTGTCTTCATCATCATCATCATCTACTTCATCATCATCATCTTCATTATTGTCTTCATCATTAACAACATCTTTTTATCATCATCGTCAGTCGGAAGCTGCTTAAGACAAAGTGAAGGGTTCAGCGTGCGGTTAACGAGCTGCCAAAAGAAGTCCAGCAAAGGCAAATAAACACAATAAATACACTCACACACACAGACACACACACACACACACACACACACACACATACAGAAAGATCAAGCATTATTATTCTCATGATCAAATTGAAATATGGCATTTCAATTTGAAAGGGTAAAACATTATCCCCCCCCCTCTATATCTCCACGACCTCTCCCACTCTGCCCATAATTTTCTCATTGTTTAACTAATCAATTTGTAACTAGGAAATGCCACACTGATTTTTCAACCATTTAAATTTCAAATTTATATTTGGATATTTGTTGGATTATCGTTTAACCTAAAACTGACAGTTTTGGTTAAATGTAACTGTAACAGTTATGGTAAACTGTCATTCCATTTCTGGGACACCTTTCAATTTCAGTTCAGTTAGATGGCTTCCGGTTGTCAACAGCAACATTTCCATTCCCAAAATACGGGGCTCGAATGGCGCGACCTCTCATTGCACTCCATTGACCGCTATAACTGTTGCAAACTTGCCCAAAAACCGCACAGAAACACACGCACACTAAAACCACACAAACACACACACACACACACATAAGGCCTGTGAGCGACAGCTTAAGATATGTTTGTTGTTGTTCTTGTTCTTGTTGTTGTTGTTGTTGTTGTTGTTGGTGTTGTTGTTGTTGAAACCACTTTGAGGCAAGATACTGCTGACCGATTGGATTGGTTTGCTAAATGTGTCGTTGACAGTTATCATGGGGCAGCTACTTAGATGGACATAAAATTATGATTACAGCAGATACCACATGTCATTGAAGGGAACGCGTACAAAACACATTCTCGACATGGCTCAACAACATGCCTTCATCTCATCCTTCTCCTTATCCTTCGCCTGCCCCCCATATATAGATATTTTGCTTTGCAGTCAATAACCCAAAAACCGAATCATGGGCACATCCTCCACCAAGCAAAGTAATTCATTACAATAAGCTCACGAATGTGCCATAAAAAACAAAAAAAAAAAAAAGAAAAACCGAAAGAGAAAGAGAAAAAAAGAAAATAAAATAAGAAAACAGGAATAACGTAAAGATATATCGCGTGACAAGGACATGTCATTGGTAGCTTGTCCATGTCCATGTCTCCAGTCTCAGTCTCCAGATTCAGTCTCAGTCTCAGTCTCCAGTCTCAGTCTCAGTATCCAGTCTCAGTCTCAGTATTCAGTATCAAATCTCCCTTCTTCTCTCTATATTATTTGGTTGGAGTTTGAGTCGTGAGTTGTTCGCTATGTTTGTTTGATTGAAAGCCTTTGCACTCGAACCATGAAATTGCCAATTCTCGAACTCGAATTCGCTTTAGCTGTAAACTTGCCTTTACACTCTTTCTTCACGTTTTCCTTCGTTTCCTTCTTATTTTGCTTCTTTTTTTTTTTTGGGCCATTAATAGGACATTTTCTTTTCTGTGTGTGTCTGTGTGTGTGTGTGTGTTTTCCTTTTTTTTTTTTTTGGGCGGAAGTATTTCTGTGGATTAGCTGATGTTTTATTTTATTTTGTTTGATTTTTTTCTCTTCTGTTTTTTTTTTTCCTTTCGCGATTTATTATCGCCCTCCTGTAGAGATTATTGTTTTTGTCTTCGTGGAGATTTTCCAGCTCATAAATATTGTATAAACTTTTGCAGACCGAACCATAAAGAAAAATCTTCAAACCTTTTCAACTTTAACCGAAACTGATATACAGATGAGAAAAAGGAAATCCTTTTGCAAGTTTAATCATGTTTATCCTTTGATTATAGCAATCATGAAAGAACTATGCATTTATCTATATGAAAAACTGACAATCATATTAATATTTAAATATGAATGAAATTGGCTTAGAACCAAGAGAATTATTAATGCATTTACAGGATTCTCTTCAGTCTGATTACGATAAGTGTACAAATTAAATGATTTCTAAAATAGAATTTAACATTTATCTGACGTTATCTCACATTAAATATTATTTATACGATGTATGTATGTGTATATAAATAATAAATAACTACACTCATTACACGTCAACCGACTTGCTCAAGTTTAACTATGTGAAGAGATTATATTCAGTTTGGATTCTGGTTGAACAAAAACAAACTAACCGATAATGGGAGAAACCATCATTAGCTATACATTAGTGGCTGCGGTTAAAATTTGCTACATGAAACGTTTACCGTAATCCTTTGAGTAACTAAACTCAATGCACACAAAGGACACAAAATACAAACAAACTATAGTATAACATGGACATGGATGAGCAACAGGAGCAAATGGTAACGACAAGCACTGGATACATATACACACATACACACATACATACATACATAGGTTCAAGTTGGCGAGCGGCAGAGTTGACGGTGACTCCCTCACAACTTGAAAGAAAATCCAATGGTAACGGTAAAACCTATAAAACCACGTAATCTGCAAGTGAGTTCTTTAATTATGCTGCAACGCAACACATGTATACAACGCAACAGCAAAAGAAGCACCAGAAGCAGTCGAAGCACCAGCACCAGCAGCAACAGCAGCAGCAGGTGGCAGTTTGCCCTCGTTGTGGCCCTTTCCATATACTGCCTGCTGGTAATTGGGGATGAGGCGATAGGACAACGCCCCAAGTATCCAAGGACTGCAAACAAAATGCGAAGCGAAAGCCGCTTACAAAAAC
The DNA here is from genome assembly GCA_018150375.1 of Drosophila sturtevanti. NCBI lineage: Eukaryota > Metazoa > Arthropoda > Insecta > Diptera > Drosophilidae > Drosophila > Drosophila sturtevanti. The sequence goes on along the minus strand of JAECWJ010000392.1, from coordinate 1,574,647 downwards.
CGCAAAATGTTACGGACATCTTTTGCCCCCAGACGTCGACGTCGACGACAACGACAACGACAACGGCAGTGACAACGGCAGCGACTCCTATAGGAGATGATGTGGCCACTACGTTGGGCGCCATTTTGAAGTTTTGGCGCTGCGGCTTTGGCTGCTCCGTTGGCCGGGATTACAATGGCGCTTGCACTTGTAGTTGAGATACGAACAAACTCACTCTCTCTCTCTCTCTCGCTCTCTCTCTCTCTCTCTTTCTCTTTCTTTCTCTCTGACACACACACTCGCACATACATACTGAAAACATACAGATGGCCAAATGTTAAGAGATAGGCAACAGGGAACAATGAAAAGATTGTACCAATGTGAAGCCATTTGCGGATTTAATTGCTGAGGCTCACTTTACTTTGTTATTGCAGTCAGAGAGATGGGAGACCGGGATGGTGCATCAGTAGGCGAATTGCTGGGTAACATGAGCATCAAACAGCATCCAGATGACTCTTATTTGCTCCTTCCATCAATACCCTTTCTCTCTCTCTCCCTCTCTCTCTCTCTCTCTGTCTCTGTCTTCGTTGTACGCAGATTAGAGACCAAAGCGTTGACTACGACAATGGTGACAGGCAAACGTGAAGGTCTTTTTGTTTTTGTTTTTTGTTGTTTATCGCCTTTTGTCCATCTCCCGCTTCCAACACACCCGCCGTAAACCAAGATCTACTTTAGTTCCTCCTTTCATGCCCATTCAACATTGGCATCCTTCTTCTGGTAATATCTCTTCTTTTTTTTTTTTTTTTGTTTTTTTGCTTTAGCTTTGTTTCAGATTTTGTGGTCAGTTGATGGAATTATAAGCCAAGGCTTTAGGGTTCCATACAGATATCGTATCGACGAAGTTCTTGAAAGTTAATGGTAAAGAGGATTATAGCAAAATAAGTCCATAATACATAGACACACACAAAACAAGTTGAATTCCGATTCCAAATAAATTGTCTATAACTCCATCAAATATTAACATACTTATAAATGAAATTCTATGATCCATGGTGTTAACAATTCTTGTCAAAAGTCAAGTAAATATAATAATAGAGATATGTATATAATATCGGTAGAATGTATTAAATCGGAACTTACCCCTGGGAATCGTTGGGTGATAAATTCTGCAATTGTTGCAAATTATCGCTGAGAATGTAATCTGGAAAATAAATTATTTTCAATTAATGGCAATCATCACAAGTTGAATATCCTTAGCTTAAAGCTCACTGTAAACCCAAATGTTAACGTTAACAGCGTTAATGTTATCAAGAGCTTTACATTCGAAAAACATCGCCACTCGTTTAAAGCTTTTGGGTATTCCATCCCAAAACATTGTTGGCATGCTTTTCCCAATATTTCTTGAATTATTTTCCCTATATTTTAGTTAATCCGTTTTGACACTCACCCTTTTGTAACTGGCTAGTTGGTATGAATTCCTCATGTTTTTGGTCCCCTTTCTCTTCATATTTTAGCTTGTAGTCGGAATGCTTGCGCAGTGACATTAATAGCGATTGTGTGCGCGGTGGAATCTCTGGCGGCGCTGGCTCTGGCGGTGGTTCCTCTGATTCCAACTCTAATTCAACAATACCCACATTAGCTCCACCAACATTCGCATCATCATCATCATCATCAACATCATTATCAATGTCATCGTTTGAGGCCAATTTTAGAGTTGATGATGCCACCATTTGTGACTGATGGGTTGTTGTGTGTGGTGGCTGACGCAAGGAATCACTACGATTCATAGATAGAGCTGAGGTGCCGCTACTTGAGCTTGTCATGCCGCTCAAACGATTCAATGTATTCCGTGTATTGCTGCGATGACTGCGACTACTTGATGCCGCCGTTGATGAGGAGGCCGAGGCAGGCAATATTGATAAATAGGCATTTGAGGGTGTCGGTACATTTGGTGTTGCTGCCACCGTTTGAGGCATTCCAGTTGCCGTTGCTGTTGCCGTTGATGTTGCCATTGCCATTGCTGTTGCCGTTACCTCATGGGCTGTCACGGCGGTAACATCATCCGTTGTAAATTTGGCGCTCAAAAAGGGATTTGTACTGCGGGATGATGCAGTTACTGTTCCAGTTCCAATAGCTCCAATACCAACTCCATTTGCAGTTCCATTTAACTGGCTACTACTATTGGGAAATAGTCCCAAATTGGCATTCGATTGATATTTGCTATTTAACTTTTGTGGTGACTGTACACATGCATTTGCAGATGTTTTACTAGTCGCCACTGACGGTCGCTGATGTTGATGTGGTTGGGCATAGGTTACTTCAACACTATTATTGCTATTATTACTATTCGATATAATGGCAGTATCTTCCAATTGATCACGCTTACGCTGACGCAAATATTCTGGCTCACAGTCTGAATTATAATGTTCCATACCTGAAATGGTTAATAGAATGGAATAGAATAGATTAGATTAGATTAAGTCATCAATTTTATTAGATGGGTGACTTTCTTCTTTTTTAAATAAAGAGTGTGTTTTTCCTGAACCCTTCATTTAAAACCAAAAAAAAAAAAAAAAAAAAAAACAATATATACTCTTGGGCCATATCTTTACTTTTCCAACGAGCTGCTTTAATCGGATGGGGGAATCAAATGCATATATGATATATTGCTCCTCTTTTGAGGTAAACTTTCGGAGAGCATGCGTCAAGTTGGAAGTGCTTTGAGTACGTAGTACGTTCGAAAGTACGGCCGAGTATGATTACATTTTGAACGATGGTTTTTTTCTTTTTTGTTTTTTTTTTTGTTTTTGTTTTCATTTGAAGTTTGACCGAATGTAAGATGAAATGCTATGGTTATTTTGGTCGCAGTTCAACAAGGCGAAACAATTTGCAAAGCAAACGTGAAAACGCGCCATTTCGAGGTTGTAAAAAATGAATCGTAAATTGCATTAAATATTAACAGACAATAAAAATAAAACAAAGCAAAATGCAGACATAAAAAGTGCCCTTAGCACACCGGATCGGGCCAGCGGTTTTACCAAGTTGCGTTGCGTGTTTTTATGCCTCGATTAGGCGGACGGGCAGGGATACATACGTACGTACGTACGTACGTACAAATTGAATTGTAGTCAGTGAGGGGATTGGTAGGGGAATGGGAAAATGGTGGGGGTCAGTTGGCCATGCCCTCAATTGTTTTGGTCCGTCTGAAGCATAAAGATGCCATGTGTTTAGAAACTTTGTCTCTCGGCAACTTCTTGATTGAAACTGTTACGAATCTTAGACCTGCAGTTTTTGGCTAAGACAGTACAGATTCATTTACCAAATGAAAGCATGAACCTCTGCTGAATAATTCAATTAGGGGAAAGTAATGAATATTTAGTACTCTGACCGACACACGTATAAATACCATTTGCCTTTTTCTTATTTTTTTTTTATTATTATTTTTTTTTTTTTTGTTTTTTTTCTCCCTCTCTAAGCGACATTTTCCTACATAGGTTTTTGGTTACTTTTGCTTACACTCGGAAGAATTTCAATTAATTTCTGAATGGCTAAAAAGGGTAAAAATAAAAATTAATTACAATAAAAACATAATTCATCGATAAAATTAAAAATTCTTCAATTATTTCATTTTGTTTATTAGAATTTTACTATAAATTTTTGGGGGAATGTGCATATACTATATTTAAGTAAAGAATTTGGAAAATATATTTGAATTTGTAACTCATTTTTTAATTATTAAAAAATGACAACCGATTCCAGCTGAACGGAACGTTTGACAACTTTTGTAAAATCTCAAATTTTAAACGGGGATTTAAAAAAAAGATTTTTAACTCAAAAAATTTCAACTAGTTTCAGTAGAAAACGAGAAATTAAATTTTAAATAAAACCTATTAGCCTCAGTTTATAGCCAGCAATTATCTATCATTTAAAGGAATCGAGCATATTTTAAGATTTCAAATAATTCGAATCGCGGAAATGAAAAACAAAGTGAAGTTTCTTTTCCATTTATATATATGTATATATATATTTATATTTGAATTAAAGTGAAATTGACTTTATTTTTTAAGCCTCGCTGCTGCCTATAACCCTATAAAGTACGGTAATTAATTAATTTAGATAGATTACTGATAAGGGAATTGACTTGCAATTACTAACTATATATATATATATATATATATATATATATATATATATATATATATATATATATGTATGTATATAAATATTTATATTATTTTTTTCCTTTTTCGATATACGACTTATTTCTTCAAGTGTAGGCGAAATCGTACAACTATATATTTATATGTATATGTATGTATGTATGTATGTATGTATCTAGTTGTAGATAGGTACTTACTTGCCAATTGCTGACTCTGCAACAACAACTGGGCCAACAATTGCGTATCAAAGGCTGTGGCCTGTGATGTATTTTGATATTCATCCTCACTGCTACTGCCACCGTATCCACCATATGTGCCATGACCATGTCTATGGCCATGATTGTGACTATGGCTATGGCTATGCCATTCGGCTGAACGCTGGCGACGCATCTGCTGTTGTTCACCGATGCCGCCAGGGAAATAGTATTCACTGCCGGCAGTTGAGCCGGCAGAGCCGCTGCCCACGCGTTTACGGCCAATTGTACCAGAGTGACTGCTAGACATCTTGATGATAATGATGATGGTGATGATGATAATAATGATGCTCTCTACAAATTCACCTTCAATTGAACTATGCACGTAACTTGGCTAGCAATTTGTTCTCGTTTGTTCATCGTTCAACTCTGTCAGGTTGTTGCTGCCGTTGTTGTTGTTGTTGATGTTGTTGTTGTTGGTGGTGCTGCTCCATTTGGCCACAGTGGGGGTGGTGCTGGTGGTGGTGGTGGTGATGGTGATGGTGGGGTGTATATATTGGTCTTAACAGGCTTGGGCCTTATATAGACCTGGGCCTTTTTGGCCGGCAGTGGTTTGAATGGGATGGTCCTCCCTTTAAGTGCTTAACCGAATTAACGCTGAAACGATAAAAACGACAAAGTGTCAGAGAAGAAGAAGAGTGAACTTTCTGTATATGTATGGACATATACATATATGCATACATATGTCTGTGTTTGTGTGTGTGTGTGTGTGTATATATGTGTCTGTTGGATGGTTGTATGACAAGGATATAGAGAGATAAAACCATAAATGCACGAAAATGAAAATAAATAGCAGCCGGTACAAAAACGAAAGATGAACAACTGACTGACAACTCACCACGACCCACTCACCCACTCACCCACTCACCCATCCACCCACAACTACTTGAACCACTACTGTGAGCGAAAGAGACATTTTGGGATGACTCCTCTCATTTTTTTTTTTTGTTTTTGTTTTTTTTTTTTTTTGTTTTGGAATGGGAGTGGGGAAGCACTTTCCCTTTTCTGGTCTTTCGTTTGCTGGCGTAAAGTGAACTTAATGGCAATTGCATTAAATGAAAGCTCAGCTTTCCTACTATACCCGACCCCGCCCCCATAACCAGCTGCCTTCGTCAAGCTATCGCTGTTCCTCTTCCTTTTTACATTCTTCTCTTTTCCACATTTTCTTTTTTTGTTTTTGGCTTTTCCCTTTTAAACGTTGCCTGTTATTAGTCGTTTTTGTTTTGGATCATCTCTTGCCCAGTGTCCTGCTGTTATGAGTGTCCCTTTTTCTCTCTGGACGAAATGGTAGCAGACAATTTGACTTTTGATTTGATGAGTGAGCATTTGGGATGCACTTAAAACGAGTGCTTCAAGTGGGTCATTACTTGCAGCTAAAGGGAATGTTGTGAACCCAAAATTGTGCCAAAATGTGGGTTAAGGACATTAACCCTTAAAGCCAGCCATTTACCATTTTAGGGAAATAGAAAGTGAATGAAAGTATAAGAGAGAGAGAGAGAGAGAGAGAGAGTAAGAAAGTTGATTGATCTAGGATTACTTTAATCATTCTAGTCTCGGAAAGGTAAACGGAATACGTTACATTAATATCTACATAGCAGGTACATATTTACATAGTATGTACATATTTATCTACATTCACCTGATACCTCTCCGAAATTCGGACTTACATAGTTCTTATGCAAGAAAACCTTCTTGATCAAGGTGTGTTTAGCTTTCGCTATTACTTATTGGATCTATTGCTATGGACAATTCTGAAACCGATCTCAATCAATTATAAGAATATAATTCCAATTATATGTACATAATTCCTTAAAGAAAACTTAACCGATTGTACATAGAGATGCATGTTTATTTATCGACAAATTTTGCATATCGATTTAAAAATTCGATCATCTGTAACCGATGGAGTTATTTTAAAATTGACGCTTAGCTTTATATATGTATATTATAATTTAACAATTTCCGCCATTCTTTGGCTTTTTATCCCATCTTGATGGCGGACTCAAACATCTCGGTTCGCGGAATCCCAAATATATCGGCAACGGTGTATTTGGTGGCAAAAAGTCACGCATTAGTTTCTTATTTAGAAACTTATCCATAGCCGATTGTTCCTGAATGGCAGCCAGTCTGGTTGTCCTTTCCACATTTAGACGACGCACCGAATCATGGACCAGGCCAGGAGGTAGCTCCAATGATGGATGATGCAAGCGGCGCGCTTGCTGTAAGTCACGCAATGCACCGTTAATGCGACGTGTTGCCTCCTCAGTGCGATGCAATAGTCTATCGAGCGATACTCCTCCTGGTACATTCGGCATATCGTTAATGGGTTCATTCGGTGGTGTACTAATTATTTCGCCATCACTGCTGCTATCAATCTGCTGATCCATTGTCCTTTTAATAACGAATTAACCCGAATGCTTTTTCCAATAAAATATTTGTAAAAATGCCCGACCCCACAGTCGTCGGTCTTTATTGTATTTTGGAAATAATTTGGAATAGCTTTTTTTTTCAATGATTTGATAGAAACAGAGACTGACACATATAGCCAGTGTTGTTAAGTCTCAAGAGTCGAAATGTTCACAGTCATTTTAGGGTTGTCAAGTTTTGAATCAATTAAGATGCAAACTGTACGAAACGAACAAATTGAAATATTTTAACAAGTCTGAAAGCCATTTTCCTAATACCCTTTAACATGTATTCGAAATTGTTTGGCATTTAAATTACAAAAAATAAAAAATAAAAACCAATTTTGGGTTATACGGAAGTGGAGCACTATAAAATAAGAAATATGGCAACACTAACACTCTTGTACGTAAGACTTAAGCTTACGTTATTTTATTTTTCATATTTTCTTATTTTTTCTGTTATATAAACTTGCTAACTTTAATATACCCATATTTGAATGTAAAGTATGAAAAAGCAAGTAAAATAAATTCTTGCAACATAAATGTGAAAAGCATTTTCCATTTTACTCTACGTTTCTTCACCCCCCACCCCCTTACCGACCAGCATCCTTACCCCTTTACCCACATTACCCATCATCGTATGCACAGAAAAGCCTATGCAATTATTTGCTCCATTTTAACACGAAATACAAAAAAAAAAACCAAAGAAAGAAAAAAAAACACAAACGAAAAGAAAATTTTAAAGCCGACAAATGGAAATGGAATGAATGAACCAAAGTGGGACAGGATTGGGGAAAAGTTAGCTAGTGAACCACGACTCCGACCGGAGTGAGCGGGTGAGCGGGTGAACGGATGAGTGCTGTTGTGTGTGTGTGTGTGGCAGTATGGAATGCTTTGGGGATTGGGGTTGAAGAATAGAGAACAGGATGCAGCTGCAGTTGGATCTGTTTTTTTTTTTATTTCTCATTTCTTTTTTATTTTTTGCATATGCATGCTTAAGTACGTTGCAAGTGAGTAAAAATAAACACAACAAAACGTTGCACAAGTGAGATACAGAGAGAGAGAGACAGAGAGAGAGGGGGAGGGAGAGAAAGTCAAGAAAAATATTGAGTTAACCAAGGCAGTGCTCTGTAGACAAGTATCCAACGTCCTTGTCTTTAATGTCTTACGGACTTTATTTCTTGTGTACTGTCGCCTACACACACACACACACACACACACACACACACAGGTATACATTTAGGACCTGGCCCAAGTTTCTCATTAGCTGCATTTATAATTACTTTGAGATGAATAAATGAAGATCTACTACCTGCAGTTGTTGGTCCTTTAAATAAGTGTGAAAATAAGTGATCCTTGATTTAATTAATTATTTTAATTATTTCATTTTTTGTAGCTAATGATTATTTAGGCTTGACTTGTCTTGACTTAACTACATTTCATCGGTGCTGTTCATTTGCAAAATTTGCTTCTAGTCACTTAGATTTATCTCTGATCTCAAAGGTTTTGTTTACCAGTCAATTTCATCTATAGTCACATTCTTCTTCTCCTTCTTTCTCTTTTTGGCTGTCGCTCTTCTTATTTTCCATTTTCATCCATTTCAAGGAATTTTTATGCTCATTCTCCATTTTTGCTGTTGTCTATTTGACCCCCCCACCCATTCCACCCCACCCTCCGTATCCATTCATTTCATTTGACAATTTTCATTGTGTGCATTTCCTTTTGATATCAATCGTTTCAATTGCGTTTTACGGTCTCTTTTTTTAGACCCTAACAATAAAGCATTTGGACTATGTCATGACGTTTGTATTGCATGTTTCTTTTTTTTTTTTGTTTCTTCAATAAAATCAAGTGGATTTTTGACAATTTCTGCACTTATTCTAAGTTCGTATTTGTAGATAGTTTTCTTTTATTATTATTTCAACAAACTAAGTTTGCTCTTTCCATTTTAAGTTAAGTAAAATTGTCCGCAATCAATTGAATCTTTCATTCAGAAATAATAGAAGGTAAAGAAAGGGAACATGGAGAAAAAAAGGTTAGCAATGTTTCTTACTTTCTTTTTAGCCATGTGTAGGGAATGAAAGATCTTAATCGAGGCTCCTAACTTTGTCCCCTTTTTCCCCCCCCTATAGAGAGGAAACGAATAAACTTGATCGCATGTTTATAACTGCGGAGAATTAGGGATATATAAAGTATATATATTTTTATTCTCATAAAATAATACTTAAAATTTAATCATTTTTCTGCATTTCTATTAGAATTTTAATATTATTTTCTATTTTCTTATAATTATAATACACTTTCGAATTAAAAATAATTTTAATATATATAGTTATCGAATTTAATATTTTGTTATAATTTTAATCATTTTTCTAAAAAGTTTGCTATATATTTGAAAACCGTCAAAATATATATTTGAAATACATTGTTACGATTAAAGAAGGATATATTTATGACGACTAATATAGTTTTGTTTTTTCCTTATTTCGATATCCTTTTTTTTTTTTCTTCTTGTATGTATTTCTCATGCCGTGTTTGTTGTTGTTCTTGTTGTCGTTGCTGTCAGAGAAAGCGAAATGGAAATGGCTTTGAACCAGCAGTGCTGAGTGGGTGTGTGTGTGTGTGTGTGTGTGTGTGTGTGTATGTATTGTCTTTGTTTGTTGTCAACCGCAAAAACGTTTAATTACACGTCAAAAATGCGAAATGCACTCCGAGTCCAAAAGTCCCCACAATCCGCCTCACTCCACCCCATTCCACCACACCCTTTTAGCCATCAAGTTTTACACGTTCATGTGAGCCGTAGACTTTTATGGTTTTATAGATAAAGCGTCGCACAACATCGAACTCGAAACAAAAAAAAAAAAAAAAAGCAAAAAAAGAAAATGTTGTGTATTATGACTAAACATGCAAAACAACCTCATTACCAACACACACACACACAGACACACACAAACACATGCAAGTAAATGTGATGTGAGTGTATTTTTATGGAAGCAGCCTATCATCAGGCGGCGGTAATGTAAACATCAGAGTCCTACAATGTGGACAAGCTCCAACCTACAACCTACCCGTCATTCAGTAAGGATCTCTCCTCTCTCCTCTCTTCTCTATACTTCTCATAATTCCCCCTTCCTAACATTTTCGGGCCATCCCTTGCGTCACTCTTGTGCCATAATTGCTTCCTGTATACAGCGATGCCGCCTAGCTGTAGAATTATTGACAGTATATATATACATACAGACATATACATATACATATACATATACATATACATATATATGTAGTAGGTACATTTGGTGGCCAGGTTGGTTGCTAACCTCAAAATAACATGAACGAACGAACCCTCTTGTATCTGTATCCATCCATTCATCCATCCATACATCCATACATCCATACATCCATCCATCTATCCATCTATCTAATGACTGCCAACAGAGTCCAAGCGAAAGAGCGAACGAGAGAGTGTATGTATATCATTTGCACATACTCGTACTTAGTATATATGTATGTATGTTCGCTTGTATGTATGTGTGTATGTATATATGCCCGTATAATCAAAGCGAAATGCCAAAAATTAATTTTGCTGAAGCCTTTGCTAAAAATATAGCGAGTTCATTAAGTTAGCAGGTAGCCTTAAAATGGGCCAACACAGACGCAAATTCTAATATAAAGATTAAAGCGAAAGTGCAAAAGTCGTATGCATATATGTACATACATATATGTATATAGATTTATGTAAATCTTGCCATAATAATTAAAGTGTTGTGCATATATCTTTATATCAAATTATATGCACGCATACATTTCACCAATGGAAAAGGAAAGTGAACTTTTATAAAAAAAATGTATGTATATATGTATATACTTTTATTCTACTATAAATCGGTACTGATGTATTTTTTTTTTTTTCTACGCGCGAATCCCAACGGATGCACTAAGTGCCCACACCTCCCGCCCAAGCGACCGAGGGGCGCATAACGCATAACGTACGGCTCGAGACGCGGGAACAAGATCACAAAATACAGACAAATAAACGAATTCTACATCTAGTTACGAACTAAATAAGCTAAGCTTTTTAGTAAAGGAAGAGAGTGCTCAGAACTGATTACACTATAAAGGCGGTTGTAATCAGAACAAAGGACTCGAAAAGGTTCATGGATAGCATAGTTAGTAGAACAGCGTGGAAGTGATAGAGGTATGAAATTTCTAGTAGGTCTACAAGGAACAGATAAAGTTACGCGGCTCAATAGCTCAGGGGAGTCTATATCACCATTGAGGAGCTTGTGGATGAAGATCACGCCAAGTATTACTCTACGGTTAGTTAGAGAAGATAGGTTAAGTAAAAGAAGTCTACTAGAGTACGATGGTAAATTGATATTGCGATCCCAGTTCAGACCACGAAGAGCAAAGAGTAGGTACTGCTTTTGGACTGATTCAATTCTGGCTTGGTGTGAGTCATATTGAGGTGCCCATATGCAAGATCCATACTCAAGGATAGGACGGACCGGACCAATGAAGTAAAGAGAATTTTGGTTGTGTAAGGATCATTAAATTCCTTTGACCATCTTTTTACAAACCCAAGAACTCCCATAGCTTTGCCGACAGTAGTGGAAATATGAGACTTAAAAGATAACTTTCGGTCCATAAGGACACCCAAGTCATTTATCTCATCGAGGCGTTTTAAAGGACTATTATTAAGAAAATATGTCACAATATGTGGAGTATTTCTGAAAAAAGTTAATACACTACACTTAGAAGTGTTGAGGTTAAGCAAGTTAAGTCCACACCAAGACTCGAAGTTGTGAAGATCAGATTGCAACCGAAATGGGGAGGCCATGTCCTTAAAACTAAGACAAATCTTAACGTCATCCGCATACATAAGGACTCGAGAGTGATTTATGACTGAGGGAAGATCGTTTATGAATAATGTGAAAAGCAAAGGTCCCAGATGACTGCCCTGAGGCACTCCCGAAGTCACATGGATGGACCTAGAATATGAGGACTTGAAAAGAACCTTTTGAGTTCTTTTTGTCAGATATTCTCGAATCCAACCAAGTAAAGGGCTTGGTAAGCCAATATTACTTAATTTAAGAAGAAGTAACGCATGATTAACAGAATCAAAAGCCTTACTTAAATCAGTGTAAATGACATCAGTTTGCCTTGCATTCTTAAATCCTTCGATCGTCAAAGATGTAAATTCTAATAGGTTAGTGGTTGTAGATCTATGTTTCACAAACCCATGTTGAGTTGGTGAAATAATAGAGCTACAAAAACGTTACAATTGAGAAGTAATTATATATAATTGATATCACAATATTTGTTTTATTAATTAAAAGGTTAATCCGAAAATATAACTCAATATTGGAATATATATCCTTGAATGATATAAGCGATATATATTCGTATATACATTTGTATAATCAGAAAAATTATTCTACTTGTAGAAAAGTTAAAATTGTCTTCTTCTTTTATTTTATCAACATTTTTTCGCGATGAATATAACTTTCCAAAAGGGAATTAAACAGTGGCATATTCTTTTTTTTTAAATATGTTAAGTAAATTAGGTTTCATTTCGATTTCAGATTATTTTTTCTAATTTCAAAAATAATCTTTAATATGAGTAATTCAAGGGCACTAAACAAGGCAGCTATAGATCGAGTTATTATCTATACTGAATACCAAATACTACTCGAAATATATAGATGGTAGATGCAGGAATCCTAGCAAGGCGGATCCCAATGCTGATAAGGTGTTCATAGGTCATAAAAAAAGAAGAAAAAGGAATTTCTTTTTATTCCATTCTTTTATAAAGAATCTTTATTAATTTCTTAAAATTTCAATTGATATTTTTTTCTTTTATTTTTTTTTTTTTTTATTTTTAAAATAAGTGGATTTTTTATTTATTTTTTTCTACTGGTTATTGACCCAGACCACAATTAAAATATAATAATTTAAACTAATTTAGAGGTAATTAAGAATCCAGAAAGTTAATTTGATTAGAGGGCAAACGATCTCACAACTTTTACTTGTTATAAACTGGGAGATATAAATTCTAGTTGGATTATAGTACGAGTATATATAGATTCTTGCTAAACTTAAAAAATCAAGTAATTTTAAATCTCTATTAAAAAGTTCATTCAGAAATATATATATCAAGCATTATTAAGGTAAAAAGGAAAGATTTCAAGGCAAATCACATATATAAAATGAGATAGGAAATTAACCTTTCCAATCACAAGAATCGATCCTATATAAACGGCGACCATATGTTTGAGATGATTTCGATCAAGAGTATGTTTCAATTACTTATCTTAAATAAATGTAACAATTATTAACTAAAAAGTTATAAAAAATTCATTATAAATGATTATCTATCTATCCGCATATCCATGCATTTGATTAATTAAATGATTATTTTTATTGAATCTAAAAACTTCCGCTTAAATCACAATAAATAATTTCTCTTGAAGTTACAGGTGAAAGAAAATACTTTCTGCTTTAAATTTAATTGATTTGCAATAATTGTAAACTAAATGTAATTGTGGTTAACTTAACCCATTCAAAATCAGCAATCAGGAATAGAGGGGGATAGGGTGGGGGGTGTGTATAGCCTGGCATGATGATTGAACCGTGTGGTTTAGCCCCCCTTAAGAGATGACAATAATGGAATGCCTTTTGTTTAAATTTTCAAAGCATAAATCAAAGTATAATTGATATGAATTTCCATTTCCTTACACAGATACACACAAACACACACACACACACAGAGGTAACCACATACATTGCAATAGATTGTCCCACTGTGACCCCTAAAATTCAACTTTATTATATAAAACAGTTTTTATATAGTTTGCTCCAGTTCATAAAATTCATGGCACGCGGCTCCTTTCTGTTTTTGCCTTTAGTCCTTTTAGCCAAAGATGGCAAGTGCTTGCGTTAAAATGCATAACGATGCCAAAAGTCAAAAAAGGGGCAAAAGTTATTTTATACAGCAACATACACACACACACACACACAGACACACACACACATGCACTTACATAGCAGTTTTTAATTTTTAGCGTCGCACAGCAAGGTGCTAGGATATGAGGCGCATCCTTACAGGCGCGCACACACACACACACACAAAATGGTGTCAGCGGTAGACGCCATTGAAATATAAAAGGAAAGGCAAAAAGAAAATGCACACACACACACACACACACACACACACACACACACACACACATAGATGGGTAAGGCAACTGGCAACATTTTGCAACTTGACTTTGCCGGGCGAACATAAATTGCAGAAACCATGCATACATAAATGCGAAGGTTATTGCTCACCAGTGCAGCATGTTCATATGTCTATGTATGTGTATATGTATGTGTGTGTGTGTTTGTGTGTGTGGCTGTGTGTATCTTTGTCTATGGCCGGCAAGTAACAAAATAAGCGTTTCGCCAGGATAATCCCAACTGAAGGAGTTTGCCAAACAAGCAATACAACAGATAAAAAACTAAAAGTTAACAACCAAATATCATGAATGTTTAGTCCTTGACTTCGCTTACAACAAATAATTAAACAGAATTTCAACATATCTCTTTATAATATATATATATATATCTATATACATCAAGTAATTGTACCACAATACACACCCGTAAATTAAAATAACAAATAAAGAACAAACACAAATATCATCAAAAAAAAAAAAAAAAAAATACACAATTAAGAAAGACAGCGCGAGAGAGAGAGAGAGAGTCCAATAGAACATCCTTTCTGAAGTTTCTCCTTTGAAATCGAGAGACAGAAATCTTTTGACCAAGAACCATTTGCCCCACATCCGAATCTAGATTAAGGTCCTTCTGTAGACTATATCTGTTCTCTACGCTTTTTATAAATATGTATATATTCTTCAGCTTTTTATCGATAAAGAAAAGAATCAAAAGTTAACTTCTTAAAAACTATACCAATGGACACCTATATAAACCGAAAACCTAATCTAAAATTGACGGATTCTGGTCTACTCTCGCCTTTCGGAACAATTCTCTCTTATGGACTTTTTGGGTATGATTACATTATATTCGTTGCCTTTGTATTTTAAATAGATTGAACAAAGTTTTCAATTAACGATCAATGAATCCTTCCATCACTTGATTGCTCATTAGACACCCTGTTGAGTTAACACTGTTTAAATGTCTGTTTAATTATTTCAACTGTAAACAAAATGAGTTTAAAATCAACTTTTACCCGTTTTCAAGTTGTTCAAATTTTCAAGTACGTACTTTAATGAAAATGAAAATTGTTTGCCTTTGCCAATTAAATGCCAGGGAAACATTATTAAAAAAAAAATGAAATGCGCACTTTTTATATGAAATAAATTATTATAAATTATTACCTACATATATGTACATATATAATATACATATATGTATATGGTTTCATTATATCAGATTCTATTTTATTAAAAGCATACAATGAAAAGTTTGTTTGTTTTTTTTTCTTTTTTTTTGGTAAAAATGATGAAAAAGAAAAACTCTTGGCCCAAAGTGGACAATGGTAGGAAAGGTATAGAAAAGGATGCTTACTTACACACCATCATTGAAATGATGGTTTATCAGCTGCAGGAGTTCACAATTTATGATAGCATTTTCAAGGATCACAGCAAGGGGCAAAGTGTTTTTGCCTCGTTTTCATAGTACTGACTACTTACTCTCTGACTGGTTGACTTGAAACACGCCTTTACATTACATACATACATATGTATGTACATATGTATGTATGTAGTTACATACGTTGAAATGATTACCTAAAGCAAACACAGACAGGCCAGTAAATACACAGACACATCAACACTCACACACACACACACACAGACACACACCAAAACACTTCTAAAGAAAGAGACAGAGAAACAGACAGGCTTACAGTTCACCTGGCCCATTGTTACACGATACAAGGAGCAGGACGATGACGATAGCTTTAAGGCTTACCATTTCATCAACAAAAGGATGCCACAGTGGGTGGTGGTTGTTGTGTTGGTTGATGGTTGATGGGTAAGCTTGGATAGGTTGGCCACATGACTAGATTGTATACATGGGTGTAGTTTATATCATGACTATGACAGAAGTGGATTATATATATATAAATATATATACCTATATATATATATAAATATATCTATTTACATAACAATTCTATAAAAAGTTATCTTTCTATTTAATAATTGGCCATTCCATGATGTTATAATATCATTAAAGAGATATATATATATATATATATACATATATAGTTACCCCTTTTTTGCTAAAATACACACATTCTGGGGCTATATAGTCATGGTTGCCTCCGTCTATGAATCACTTATGGGTTGGTGGGTCAACGGCATGGCCGAACGCATATGTGAAAAGAAATGCAGCCGGGTATATATGTATGTGTGTGTGTATGTATGTATGTATGTATATATGGTAACCTCATCTCTCACCAACATTCTCCTTCACTCCACTCCTTTTCATTCAGGGTGTCTTTGTCACATTGTCATTCCATATATGCATGTGCATATATATGCGTGTGTGTGTGTGTGTGTGGATTCACTCTCAAATGCCCCACTCAGTGGAGCGCACTTTAAAAGAAAAAAAAAAAAAGCAAGAAACAAAAAACACGTGTGTGAAAAGGCACTTGATTGTGTTATTATTATTGTTTGAAGTGTTGTTGCACTCCCTTCTTGTTTATCTGCATGCATTGTAACCGTGCCAACTACCACAGGAATGATGGCGGAATGACGGAGAGGGGGTGGTTGGGGGAGTGCTTGAAGGAATGCAATGAACGCATGCCAGTGTAGATAGATGAACAATCCAAGGCATTCACTGTTAAGGAGCACAGTGGTGGACAAGCATTTATAGCTGACAATTGTAATAATAATGTTGTCCTTTTTGCCTTTCCTTTTCCTTTGTTTCATCAAGAGATTATACAGAATCAGCGACAATTGATTCACCATATTAAAAATATATGTATACTTCTCTACCCTTTTTATCAATTCGAATTCCACATTCAATATAAACAATAAGTTGTTTGTATATATACACACATCTATGTACAGTTTACACATATATATATACATATATGTAGTTTAATCAGTTTGGCTTTAGCTGAGCAAAGTTTTTGACCCTAAAACTTTAATCGAAATAAATTATTAAATATTTTATATAATTTGAAGAAAATATTGGACATTTCCTCCACATAAGTTGTTCCTAATAATTATCTACAATAACAACAATCAAATTATTCACATAATTGTGCATAATAATAATAGAAAGAAAACCTGCAATATTTTTTTTTATCCTTTTTGTAATTAAACCAATGATCAATGACCAAAGTGATCAATGATCATTTTGGATTAAGTAAATCTCTTTCCAAATGATTGCTTATGATTTTGTTACATTTGTGGAATTTCTACTTGAACTATGTATATATAGAATTATATATAGAAATTGTGAATTCGTTTAAGAATCAACTGCCATTCTTTTCAATTTATTTTCTTCTTTTGGCACACACACACACACACACAAATATAGACAGAATACACTTGATTGGACATTGAAGTGCAGCGAACTGGGACAAGCTCTTGGCAATCCATCAACCAAGTCGATAGAAAGCGAGCGAGAGAGAGAGAGAGAGAGAGAGTGACAGAGGCAGAGTGAATGAGAGTAAAACATTACCTCTCACTAACATCGATCTGGTAATTATATATATGTTAATAAAATCAGAATATTTGTTTGTATTCCATTTTTTTTTTTTTGCTCACGTGAATTTTTCTATAATTATTTTGATCATTTAAATGGAATCGTATTATACTTAATGGTTATATCTGCAGCTGAGTGCGTGATTTCTCTTCTCTTCATTCTTTTTTTCTTTTTTTTTTTTTTTTATTTTGTTGGTGTTTGCAGCCATTGCATTGTTAATGGGGTAATTTATGAAAATTACTAAACGACTCTGGGCCGAATGCGTGCAAATTATGTTGGCAAAAATATGGGTTAAGTGCACGCAGAAGGATGTCAGGATGCCAGGAAATGGAGAAACAGACAGGCAGCCATGCAGTGGGCAGGCAGCCGGGTAGTCAAGCTGGGGGGAGGTTGGCAGGGGGGATGTCTGGCAGGGCAACACAAAGGAAGCTGAATGCCAGAACCAGGATGTTTTCTCGCTCTCGTTCTCTTTCTCGTTTTCTCTCTTTCACTCTTACATTGCGATTGCCGTAAACAAAAAGGCAGCCGTCGTCCTTCGCCACTGTCAGGATGCAGCAACTCTGAACGGAAGACGGTGATGATAAAGTGCTCTCGCTCAGTTCTCTTTTTCTCTTGCTCTCTGTCTCTCTCTCTCTCTCCCTCTCTCTCCCTCTCCCTCTCTCTTTCTCTCACTCTTTCTCTACTCATTAAAAATTACCGTTTTTATGACGAGAAAATAAGAAGAAGAGGTAGGAAAATAGAGAATAGAGAGGGAATTAAAACGTGAGCATCGTTTGGATGCTACGCGTAAACTTTTTAACTGTTTATAATACGCAACGTTGCAAAAAACAAAAAACATTGCAAAAAAAAAGAAGAAAAAATTACAGAGCACAACAGAAGAAAGCCACACCGAAAAGGGAATGAAAGAAGGGTTAAGAGTGTAACTGAGACCGAGACTGAGTCCGAGACCGAGACTGAGACAGAGTGAGAAACAAAGCGAAATAAACAATGAATCATAAATACAAAAGCAACTCTTTTTTCCTTTTTTTTTTTTTGCCCACTTTCAACGCGACTTAACTTAGGTACAGTGATGATTGCCCAATAGTTTAAAAGAAAATACCTCCTTTTTTTACTACTAATAATAAACCATACAAAAGTAGAAGATTTCTTTCAAATTGAAACCTTGTTTCATATGGATTTCAACTAGAATGATATGGCAACTATATTTGCCATTGATTTAAGTTTAAACTGAATAAGTTTAGACTAAATTTCTTTCTTTTATCATGCTCTTTAATGCAATCTTTGCATATTTCTGTGATTTTCATCCAGCTATTTGAAGTATATATTTAAAGAATGATATATTTTGAAGATATGAGTTAATAATTTATTCATTTTCACTTTCTTAAAATTTATAGCATACTTTTTGGGGACATATATGGAACAAATTTTTCAATTGACATAATTAATACATAGATAATAAATATATAACTCTGTTTATATATTTTTTCGTATTTATTATACAAATTGATTGAATATGTTTAGCTACTAAACTATCAAGGATTAACTTAGATATAGAGAGGGCAATACTAGATTAATTTATGGAAAGGATAATATCATTAAAATCATGATATTAAATATTCTATCTATATATTATGTTCTGCTGAATTGTGGATAACAAACACTAATTTGCGAATCCACTGTAGCTACTGGGCTAGCCTTTTATTAAAACAAAAAAAAATGAAGTAAGCAAGTCGTCCATGCCGACTTGGAGTATGCCCTGTACCAAAAAAGGATATTTCATTTAAACAGACTCCTCCGCAATCCTCATTAATTGAATAAAATTTTTCATAAAATTCTCTTAACAAACCGCAACACAAAATGCATGCTTTCTCGCTCATTCACATCAGTGAACGAAACTAATATGTCATTCGGTACAAAGCAACATGCGCATGCTATCTCGCTCACACATTTCAGTTGCTGCTGCCCATAGAATTTCAGTACAAAACATATATACGTATATCTCGATAATTATTGTCCTATTTCGGTCAAATTCGGTCAGATGGTACATATTGGCTATATAATTGAGTCTACTAAAAATAATTACTGTAGCTCTAATAGTACTCTAGTTATAGTTTTTTCTAATTTGCGGGGGCGGAAGTGGGCGTGGCAAAAATTTGAAACAAACTTGATCTGCGTAGACACTAGACGGATGTTGACACCAAATTTGGTTGCTCTAGCTCTTATAGTCTCTGAGATCTCGATTTTCATACGGACGGACGGACAGACGGACAGACGGACAGACGGACATGGTCATATCGACTCGGCTGTTGATGCTGATCAAGAATATATATACTTTATAGGGTCGGAAAATTTTCCTTCTGCCTGTTACATACATTTTAGCGACTTTAATATACCCTTGTACCCTATGGGTACAGGGCATAAAAAGAAGAAATCTGAGCTTGATCCTTGTCTCTGGCGTAACTTGGTGTGTGTATATTTGTATGTATGTATGTATGTATGTATGTATGTATATATATGGAGTTAGTTGGCTCGGCAAGTCATTAAAACTAATGGCCACCTTGGCCCGGGCATTGGATTTTGTTTTTACTTTAGCTTTATTTCTTTTCGCTTTGGCCATTGCCATTTTGGTCCTGTTTTTTAGTTATCCTGCTGGAATATTTGGTTGGTGTGCAGAGGTCTGTGGTTTGTTTTTTTTCTATGCGGCCAGCACAAATAACCCAAGTAGTTTTGTAGTGGTTTTGATTTTGTTGCTTTGCTGGTGTATAACTAAAACACGTTGCCACCGCCACACCAAATCTATTTGCTCCATTTCTATTCCATTGTTCGGTGTTTTGGCATTGTTTTCGCCCTATTCCTACACTAGCTACTCTTTCAACTCTCTGTTCCACATTTCGATATCCCTTGTCTCTTGCTTCTATATTTTCTGTCTGTGTAATTAAGCACTTCAGCTGAGCTGTAAAATGTGTGCTCAGCGCTGAATTTGTCGGAAAACAATTTTAAAGGCAACCAATGCGGTTCATTTCTGTCTCATTCTATACCTTTCTCTCCCTTTCACTCCTTTCCCCTTTCAATTTACCATGTCTTCCTTTTTACATCTAGTTCTGCTTTCTTTTTGTCAGTTTAGTTTTATTTGCCATTATTCTTTAGCAGTTTGGTTGCATTTTTGTTGGTTTTCCTTCATTGGATTTTAATAAAATTGGTTAAAAGACGCAAACGTAAATGTAGAGTATTGAAAACTTTGAAGAACTCAAAAAAAAAAAAAAAAAAAAAAAATAAGAGAAAAGAAAAAGAAAAACTAGAAGATGAAAGTTGCTTAAGAGCCAAATTCAAATGGCCTGGAAAAGGAACTTGGTTAGCTGAGGTTCCAATGAAATATATGGCACAAGACAATGGCCAGTTAAAATTCAATTTGTCTTCAGTTAAATGGCAAAAAAATATTTTAATGCATTTCTAGATATTTTACTCACAATATTTATTGCATTTGATTTAATGTAGATTAAAAGCTAAAATCTCTTTTAGAAAAAAAAGGATTATATGCTTTTTATTTCAATAGAAGAATAAGAAGAAAATAAATTCAAATCTTAAATGACTCTTAAGTCGTTAATGGTAAACATGATTATTATACTCTTCGAAATTTTTCTTTCAAATTTTCAAAAAATGTAAAATGACTCATCAAATTAATATTTGTCTATCTTATCCGCTTGTGTGTTTTTTTTTTTAAATTGTGGTTTTTATAAAAATAAAAAATAAAAGATTAATTTTTCTCCAAATTTAACTCCTTCATTGGGAAAAAAGTTTCATCCAAAATTCAAAAGTCTTATTTTTGAGCTGGAAAACTTATCAAATGACAGATTTAAGTACCGAAACTCTATATAGAAATAATGAAAATTGTTTTGAGAAAGATTTTCTTACTTTATAGAAATTTGAGTTTTGTACAAATTTGAAGCAATTTGCGTAAAGTTTGTTCAAACATGAATAATACTATATATGTATATCTGTAAATAAGGTAATTGTTTAAAATGATGTCATAATTTAAAGGTGGCAAATGGATTCTTCACACACACACACACACACGCAGACACACACATACACACACACTTGAACACAAAACTTTCTTTAATTGTCACATGATTTCCCATCCATGTTTTCTGTATTTTTCTTTATTTTCTTTTCATATATGTATGTATGTAATTTTTTTTTCTGTACTGAAACTTAATGAAAATTATTTCCGTATAACGAACCGAAGCCAACAATATGATAAAAGTGCACTATTTCGTTTCTTTTTTGTTTTTGTTTTTAAGCCTTCCTTTTGGGAGCAGGAGCTGCAGGAGCACAAGCACGAGCTGAAGCTAAAGCCGTCACCGCATTCATTAAGTGCAACAAGGCAACGCCACTGATGTCTCGCCTCGGAGGTATAGCAAACTACCCGAGAGTCTACTTTTTGGTCTTACAGTTCCCTCGACGTTGTCAACTAAGAGTAAACCCACTGCATATGTCTCTCGGGTTCCCCATCCCCTCACATCATTTTTTTCATCTCTCTCTTCCCTTTCCGTTTCCATTGGCTCTATGTCCTTTTTCATATGCCGCCTGCTTGCCTAGCTGGTATAATCGTCTGTCTTCATCATCATGAAACCAACAACAGCAACAGTAACAGTAACAGCAACAACAACAACAGAGCATAAGGCATAAGGAAAGAAGTACGTACATACCAACTACCTGTCCTGTCCCTATCATCCCCCCCCTCTCTCACTTTTCCATAGGTATAGGTACAACCTGTACGGCAAGTGAAATTTATGCTTGACATAGAAACACAATTTCGCTGACTGTCGGCCATTTTGTTCTTGTTCTTTATCCATTTAGCTTGTTTTGTTGCAACATGTCAAAAATAAGGGAATATACCTACATATATTTATATACCTACATATTTGTATGTATATGTATATATGTATGTATATTTCAATTATATGTATACATATATAGTGTCAACTGTATTATGGATCAGTGACCACATGGCGTAAATATTCATGAGCCCGCATTACTCAGATTTGCAAATTTTGCATTTACTATAATAATTTGATCACGAATATTATTTTTCACATTTTTAATTGGTTATAAAATCTGTCACAGAGCTCTTATAGCCACTAAAGTGGCAAAGAGAAAAAATAAACATTCATATTAAACAACGAACTCAATATACTCTTTGATTTTATTCATTTTCGATTGATGACATTTATGATGACAATTAAATAATAAAAAACAATTAATTTTCTGGTTAGTAAATATTTATTTTATATAATAGTGAAAAGATTTCATTTCCATTGCTTCAAATTTTTAAACTTCTTTTTTGTTTTGCAAATTTATTATATTGAAATGAGAAACTAAATATTAAAGTGATTTTGAAAGATAATAAGTATTTGCAGTTCATATGAATTTTTACAAAATTTACCGATTTCGATAAAAATTATGTTATATACTCACTTTTTTTATTTTTAGTTAAACGAATATTTAAATGAATTTATTTATTTATAATAATTTTATTTGAGAAATAAAAATAAAAGTTACATCAGATATACGTGAACTGTAGCTAAAGAAAACGCAAGTTAAAGGAATTAAATACGCCATGAAGCATAGTGTAAAATATTAAATTAAAAATTAATAATGAAATATACCCCCTTATTAGATTAATGTATTAGCATTATAAAAATAGATCAAGTCCTTTTGTTAATTGAAAATTTTTCATTCAAATAACATATTTTTTCTAATTTTGTTGATTTCTAAAACTCATTTAGATTCCATTTCTTTTCATTCCACTCTATTTCAGTTTTTGCATTTAGTTAAATGTTATACTATTCTGATTGTCTGATAGGAATAAAAGATAGTAAAAATACATTCTATATATATATATATCGAATGAATATACCAATTTATAAAATATATTTATTTTATTTTCATGTTAGAGCATTTGTGAGAAAAGTTTTCATATCAATATTCCCAGCATTCGCGTTGAGTATAAAAAAAAAGCTTAACTCTTGTTAAACACATACACACACGCGCACACACGCACACACACATACACATTCGCACACACTGAAACAGACATATATTTACATATATGGACATATGAAACATTGGGGATAAGAGGTATCGGGGCAATGTGTATAGGGGTATAGGGGCAGATACCGTAAGGTCGGATACCATGCATCATGGCGATGCTGTTGACACTTCATAAATACATGAGTTGCACTCAGAGCCTGTGCCTCTACATCTGCGTGTATGTTAGTCGGTATCCATGTGTGTGTGTGTGTGTGTGTGTGTGTTTAAAGTGGATGCAATTGTTATTCTTCATTTTCTTACCCATTAGAATCCTAGCACTCTCATGCAATATGATGAATTTTTTTTTCCAAGTTTTTGAAATGGATTTTTCTTAAATTTTCTTTATGCATTGAGATATGAATAATTTTATTTGTTGTTACTTTAGTTTATTTCATTTATTTTCTCAATATACAATTGAAATTATAGTAAATCTTCGATGAATTTAAATTAAAGTTTGATTTTGCATTTAAAATTGCATATGGCATTTGGTCAATTTATTTGCATTTAATGGGTATCATTTTGGTCGATTCAAAATCTGTTTATATAACATTCTTTTGTTAACATTTCGTTGCTGTTGCTCACCGAGTACTTTAGCAAATTTACACGTGTATCACTCATACGCGCTGTTCGCATGCTATTTGCTTGCATTGTCAACCGTTTTCCACACCCCACCACACACAGACACACCCACACACCCACACACACACACACACACACACACACACACACACACACACACACAGACATACCTAAACCGAGCTAACTCCCTCTCTCTCTTTTATTCTTTTTTTTCGTGTATTACTACCCTTTGTCTTTGTCAACGCTTGTTGTGTTTCACACTTTCTTTCCCACTCTATCACTCTCGCTCTCTCTCTCTCTCTCTCTCCTCTTCTATTTCTAAGAGCAACTGAATGAATCATGACTAAATGCGGGTGTAGGTTTACATCTTTCTATTTTTCTTTTTGCTTTTTTGCCACTATTTTCAAATTATTCATATAAAACGGTTAAAAAATTTAATTTTTCTTTTGTGCATATTTTCATATGTTATTTTTAAAGTTAGTGTATGCCAAGTTTGTTGTTGTTGTTTTTTTTTTTTATTCTATGCTTCTACTTCCATTAGTTTCCTTCCTTTTTTTTTTTTTTTTAATATGGAGGAGCCCTCCTTCAGGCTGTAAGCAGCAAAAGTATGCCAAGCAAATGGAGGAAAATGA
This sequence comes from Drosophila sturtevanti, assembly GCA_018150375.1. Taxonomy (NCBI): domain Eukaryota; kingdom Metazoa; phylum Arthropoda; class Insecta; order Diptera; family Drosophilidae; genus Drosophila; species Drosophila sturtevanti. Next base: position 1,549,820 of record JAECWJ010000392.1, on the reverse strand, counting down.
GGCAAAAAGGCCAGGATGAGGGGCGTCTCGTTACCAGGGAAATAATGCCATGAAGGAGCATTTAATAAAGTGAAAATAAAGCATGGGAAAGTGCAACAACTATGTGCTTGGGTATGAGTGAAAAGAAAATGAATCACTGACAAATTACACTAAGAAAAAGAAAAATTTCAAAACGGAAATGGCGGCAATGCTGGATGGTAAATGGTAGAATAAAAGCTTTCATTTTATTTTTTCATCTCTTCAGAGGTTGTCTTTGTTTTCTTTTTGTTTCGTTTTGTTTTGTTTTGTTTTGTTTTTTTTTTTTTTTTTTTTTTTTTTTTATGACCTAATACACCTTTTGCTTGAACTTCTCCATTTCCATTTTTTTCATCAGCCGAGTAGTAAAAATCTTGTCCAAAATATATACGAAGAGAGAGAGACAGAGAGAGAGAGAGAGAGAGACAAGGAGGAGCAACAACAGAACAAGAACAAGAACAACAACAAGGAGAAAACGAGAAAAAGGTCTTATGAAATATGCATATGATCACTTGGACTCCACTTATTTTTCCACAAAAATAGCAGCAGCACCAAAAATAAGAACAAATACCAAGGTAAGCCATAAGGAAAAAGGCTGGCAGAAAAATTTCATTAAAGTTCAAGTAAAAGTTGTTCCTTCTTTTTTTTTTTTTTTGGTTTTTTTTTCAACTTTAATATGTTCGCTGGGGGAAAACAATTTGGCAACCGTAAAAAGATAGCTGAAAGCCGTAGAATGGTGTAGCAAAAATAGGAAGACTTGGACTTTAAGATACCCGGTAACTGATGGAAACATTTAACCTTCAGTTTAGTTCAGGGCACAGAATACACAGCAGCCGAAAAGGTCATGAAAGTAAGACAAGGCGCACCAATTAGTGGCAGTTCATGGAATTGACAGAGACATATATGTACATACATATAAAAGTTACTCATCAAATTGAAGTGTATGTGTGTATGTATGTATGTATGTATATATGTGGCATCTGCAGACATTTATAGGCATTAAAATAATATATATATTTTATATAGTACATAAAGTACAACTTCTTTGTATAAATACTTCATCTGGTGACTTAATTTAAAAATTGAAGATATTTTTCACCCAAATTTTATGATTTTTTGATATACTTTTTTTTTATTTTAAGTTTTTATTTTATGTTTTATTTTAGAGTGGTTAGAAATTTTAGAGCTTCATTCAAATACAATCATAAAAATAAAAATAAAACAAAGTATTTAAATGAAATTATTTTAAATATTTAGTTGGGAAAAATGTTCAATTGTTGAAAATGTTTAACGAAATTCGATTGAATATCAAATGAAATTAACGAAAGGACTTAAAACTTAGTTTTCACAGTATCGAATTGAAAATAAATCGATTACATTCGTAATCATAGAGTAGGCTTAGATATATATTTCGATTAATACATCATTATTACATTTAGGTGAATTTTGAATAAATCGTATATAACCCATATAAACGTTCATTCGATTCAGTCGACTCACGTAGACATAATACATACAACATTTTAGATAAAAACTTTTAAACATTTCAATTTCTTTGGATTTTCCTTTCCTTTTTTTTTTTGTTTAGTTTTTTTTTTTTTTTTTTTTTTTGAATTCAAATTTTTTCCGCTCTTTTTGTGGATCACCACCGATTCAAATTTTTGCAAAATTATTGCCAAAAATTATTAACGAAATTCAAAGGAGATGGCAGCTAAATCAATTATTTTGGCTTTCGCCGGGACTGCATCAGCTATATTGTTAGGCTATTGCGTTTATTTCGATCACAAGCGTCGCACGGATCCGGAATATAGACGTAAATTGCATAATCGCCGTGAGGAAGCAAAGATGAAGGAGCTATTGGAATCAGAATCTGGATTTAATGGTTATCCTTGCACTTGCGGTTGCTGTTGCCAATGTGATCACATGGACGATTTGATGGGTATGGGTATGGGTATGGGTATTAAAATATCTGGTAAACCGGATTCAAATGATCAAGCTGCTTTGGATCATTATTTTTTCAATGAAATCAATCAAGGCGATCATTTAATTAACCATGGTCATTTGGATGAGGGCCTAAACCATATGGCAAATGCAATCGAATTATGCGCTCAGCCGGAAGCTTTGCTACAAATGATGCAGGCCAGTTTACCAAAGGAAATATTTCAGCCATTGGTACAGAAACTACAAGAACATGCCCGGCATCACAGCAGCGAAAGTTCGGAATCAAGTGAAATGTTAACAAATGAGGAGGATATCCAAGGTACATCCTTGCCCATTTCTCTATTACATGCACAATAATCAAAAAAAAAAAAAGAAAGCAAAAAAAAAAACAAAACCAAAAAATAGAAAAAGGAAATTGGGTGGAGATTCTCCGTTACAATAAAAAACAAAGGACAAGAATTGTCGCGTGATCAAATATAAATTTGTTTCTATTTATATCCTTGCAACGCATTGCAAAAAAGATGCATCGAGTATACATATATGTTCTCGATAAGTTGAGCTTATATATAGCCAAGTTTTCTATATATGTATTTATCATCATCATTTAAATAGGGAAAACTGTGAAACTGTTTGTCGATTGAATTGAAAATTGTCTCTAATCAAAGTATGTCATTTTCAATTTCATCATCATTCATTACACTAAGCAGATGGCACACACCCTCGCACACTCGAAACATTCGGTAAGGCCATTTTACTTTGCTTCCCTCCCCTACACCACCACCCACCACCCCCAAAACATCCTATCTACCATCTTATGCTCCATTATATATAAGCTGATTCCGTCAAGTTTTTTCATTAGAAACCCAAAAAACTGTTAAGCAAATAGCGTGCGGCTTTTAAAATGTAATGAAATAAGTTCACCAAGTAGACCAAGGCAGAGAGAGAGAGAAGAGGCGCTAGAAATGAATATATATATATATATATGTTTGCTGGGTAGGCATACTAAATGGAGCTAAAAAATTCTCAGAAATATAAGTGGTAAGGGAGAGAGAGAGAGAGAGAGCCGCATTAGGTGTGCTATTTGGCCCAATAGTAAATTGGTGGCTCTAATTTCTGCTGCAGGCATTCGCTCATTAAATTTCCTAGTTTATTTGTGAGTTGTGTTGGTAAAATTTTGAAAAATGATAATTAAAATATGCATCTACTACCGCACATATGAGAGCTATGAAAGCCCACAAAAACAAAAAAAAAAATATATATATATATATAAAAAAATAAATAAAGAAGCATAAAAAGCTTGCACACTGAGCAAGTCATGAATTATGCCGTAGCACACTTAACACCCCCAACAGGACTCAACTGTGAATCTGAAACCATGCCCTGAACCCAAACCCAAACCCAAGCCCAAGCCCAAACTCGAACTCGAACTCGAATTCAACTCTGACACCAGACAGCAGCTCATAAATGTTTCGCCAAAAGGATTCAGGAGATACCAGCATACCTTTAGGGAAGGGTCCATGCATGCATAAGAAGGCAAGTTCTTAACTGAGGGCAACTTCACGCACTTCACGGGCGGCACTGGATGACAGGGCGAATGCGTGATACAGTGAATATACGATAAATGATAAAAGATAAGCATTCCATTTAAGTAATTTGTGTTCTTATCTTTGATTTGTATTATAAATACTTCATTATTATATTATTTGTATGAATATATGTGGGAGAACAATATACATTGTATTTCAGATATATGTATATATATATATGTATGTATATATATTTTAAATTATAGTTAAAAAACAAGAATCTATACTAGAATATATGTATATAGATGTATTAGAAATGAATCGATTGAATAATATTTTATGTAATTAACTAGGATTATCAACTCAAAGTTGTTTTAAGTTTAAGTTGTTTTTTTACGTGATGATATCTAACAGACTTATCGAGTATTCTAGTAACTTGAATAAAGATTATTTATATTAATTTTACTATTAACCCATTATGTTTTCGATATAGATACGAAATATATAGACAAAAAACTTTCATATGTGCTTTTTCTTTGGTGAAAATATAAAAAGAAAACTTGATGATTAATCGATAAAACACTCGACAAAGACGATATAATAACTATTAAGTGAGATTGAAGAAATCATGTTCCTTCCAAATGTTAAGCCATCATCTTGTCAATTTTCAATTATATCCACTGTACGTGAAACCCTACCAACCATTCGCCATTTTGGTTATCCTTATGTATGTGTAGCACTGCGTGTGTTTGTTTGCGTGTGTTTCTATGTGTGTGTCTGCGTGTCTGCGTGTGTGTGTGTCTACGTGTGTGTGTGTGTCTGTTCGCTCAGGTGATGTGATTTATTGCATTGTGGCAACTTTCTGGTATCGCATCGCTTCTCCTGTGTACGGCTGACTGGGATGCCCTCTTTTTCGCTTTAAGAGACAAACCGCTAATTTGTTATCATTTATCACCACGTCGAGCACGTGTATGTGTCGGTGTGTTTTTGTGTGTCTGTGTATTTGTGTGTGTCTGTGTATCTGTGGGTGTTTATCTGCATATGTGTGCGTGTGTGTGTGTTTGTAAACAATTTGTAAATGTGTTACATTTAAAACCCCAAAGTAATGTCTGCTACCCCCCCGCCTCTGTTATTCTTACCCTTGCCAACCAATTTTTGTCATTGTGATAAATACTTTGACGTCAACGTTTTTCCTCATTCCTATTTTATATATCTTTGGCACTCTCTCTCTCTCTCTCTCTCTCTCTCTCACCCTATCTCTCTCTCGACAATGTAAATCTGTGAGTGTGTATATATAAGTGAATCCCTTTTTATACATTCATTAACAACCAATACTTTTTTTATCAAAACTATTTAATAACATTCAATCTCATTAATTCGGTTTTAAACGATATGACATTAGCTTTCTAACAAATCTGAGAATATTGGAATTTATTGCTTTTGAAAGATAAATAAAATCATTCAAGGAATTTAAAGAAAATCTATTTAACAATTTTTTTTTTCGAATTTCGATATTGGTTCGAGTTTAATTATCAAATCATGGAAATCAAAATTATTATTTTTGGAATTTAAAAATATTAAAAAATTGCATTAACCCCTGATTAAATGATATAGTCTCGAATAAATCGTATACAGAGCTCTATATTATATCTAATTGTTAATTATTAACAATTAAGCTATATATATATATATATATATATAATGTTTAATGCTTTGTTATAATAACCTAATTAAAATAAAAGTTTATATGCTTAATTTTATTCATATTATTGCGTTATAATCTAATATTAACAAGCAAAAAAGGGGCGATAGATGTCATCTCTCATGTCCCAGAAGAGGTTCTACATAGTTTGTGGGCTTACTCCTTTCTTCATGCATATGCATGTTGATTTTAACGTGGTTTCTTTTTTTCTAGTGTCTAGTGTAACAAAGTATTACTATCACACACAGATACACACACACACACACACACACACACACACTACATACATGGATATGTACGCATATACAGGCCATAAAAATGTGACAATGTGTGCTAGAACTATAACACTCATGCCCATAAATAACCATACAAAACGCACACGCCCATGCCCACAATAATGCTCATGCCAACACTAAAAGTAAACACCCAAACTAACGCCCATGCCCACTCTCATACTTATACCCATGTCCATGCCCATGCCCATGCCCACGCCCACGCCCACCTTTTGTCATTTGCAGGCTAGTAAAATCATGTTAGATATACTCATGCAATCATATATGTATGTATATACATATAAACCCCTCTCTCCATATATGTAGATACCGCCCCCTGTTGCATTATATAAAAGTGATGCTTAATAATTTTAATTTCCTGTGCTAGCGGGTCGAATGCTTCATAAATTTTATGATGAAACTGCGACCCGGTTGTTGCACCTTTCACCATCCGCATAGTTGGTACCCATAGAGCCGATAGACTCCTTCACTATAATAAAAACTACAACAACAACTACAACTATAACTATAACTATATACTACCCCTTCACTCCATTGCCTTGCAACTGCCACATCCATCCATCCATCCATCCATCCATCCACCCATCCATCCATTCGTTGGCTGTTCATTCGGGCGACGCACAAAGCTCGCTTCACTTATTTCAATCAAATTACGGCCAATGAATATTGAACTATTGCGTACGTACGTACGTATGTATGTATATCCTTTCACACACTCAAACACACTCACACACACACAGGATCACAAGCACATTTATATAAATAAGTGTCGCATATATCCTTCTCATGTACAAAAATAGTTTCACGTTGGGGTTTTTTTTTTGGGTGGGAGGGGTTTTTTTTTTTACCCCATATTATCCCATGGGGCAAAGTCCAAACAAAAAAACAAAGTGGCTAAAATGACTTTTACCAACATTTAAAAAAAGGCATTGTAGAAAGCCGATAAAAAGCTATATATGTATACATATATATTCCTGATACCGTATATATATACATATATATATTCCTGATCTATATGGGTTGACCTATCACACTGTGTTATCCATATAAATATCAAGATCCAGGCAACTTTAAAACTTTAAATAATCGGTTAAAAATATAATTATATATATTTTATGTACATATATTAAGTTGACCTTCACTTGATACACAAATCCAATTTGATTTAATGTTATATGCCTCTATTAGATATAGGATATCCATCCATCAAATGGCCCAAATACTAATATTAATTTATGTGAGGCACAAGACAGGAGGGATGAATTGTGAGGAATATGAAAATATTTTTTTTCTTTATTAATTTTTATCATTGATTTGATTCAAAATAAAAGTGGAATAATTTTAACATTATTTGTATTTGTGAAATTTTAAAGGTTTACTTTAATTTTTTTTAAATATTAAGATGAGCTAGGTAAATTTTTGAAATCCAGTTTGAAAAAATTTTGAAACGGGTTAGAAAACATGAAATCTTTCTTTTAGTAGTTGTTTGATAAAATTTACATTATTTTTTTTTTAATCCATGAAAATGTTTAACAATTTGAAGCTCCATTATAAGGGATCTATTCTATAATTTCTTTAATCCAAGAAATTAAGTAATATATGAATAAAACTGTGCAGATTCTTATGTTAAAATTATTATATTCCAAACATGAATAATTTCTTTATATTTGATTGAAATTTGTGTTAATTCAATTTGTAAACAATCAAAAGATTCGTTTTTCTTTTGTAAATTAAGTCTAAAGAGGTTGAAAAATAAATTTGAGAAAATTATTTGAAATTAAGTTCCAAAAAAAGATTTCAAAATTTTCCGTAACTGATTTTAGAATCGTTTATAAAAGGATTTTCATTACAAGAAATATTGTTATATATATGTCAAGTGAATACTCAGCTTTATCCCTTTTTCTCCTAATAGAGTTTGAAAAACATTATTCATTAATTGTTTTGAAGCTACTTAAAAAGAACTAGTTCGCATTTGGATAATCAGGAACCGCATGTGCATTTCACACTCTTTTGCATCACTGTTCAGAAATGCCCCACTGACCAAAAAATCGGTTTGTCTCATTCCATTTTTTTTTTTTTTTCCTGCGTGGAATGAAGTGCTGTGGTGAAGTGTCTGTGTGTGTGTGTGTATGTTGGTGAGTGTGTGGATACACACTGAGGGGTAGGGGTAGGTTGGGCGATGATGGGGCAACATTTTCGCTGTTTGGCTTTTACCGTTTGACTGAATGCAAAATACGAACACCAAAAAAAATAAAAAACTAGAAAGATGGACTAACTTCGGCCGTGCCGAAGTTCGTATACCCTTGCAGATTTTTTCTATATAATTCACCAGAAGCATTATTGTTAATTAAACATACCAAATTTACAAATTCAAAATTTTGAGCTTGAGGAAAAAAATTTTTCATACAAAATTTTTTTTTGTACCGATTGTTCCTATAGCAGCTATATGATATAGCCAACCGATTCTGATCAGACTTGGTTGAAGTATCAAAAAGCATATTAAACTCATAAATATCAAATTTCGTGGCATTCGGTTGAAAAACAACAGAGTTATTGAGGATAAACCTTATTCATGACCGATCGTTCCTATGGGAGCTATATGATATAGTCGTCCGATTCTGATCAAACTTGGTTGAAGTATCAAGAAGCATATTAAACTCATAAATATCAAATTTCGTGGCATTCGGTTGAAAAACAACAAAGTTATTGAGGATAAGCCTTATTCATGACCGATCGGTCCTATGGGAGCTATAGGATATAGTCGTCCGATTCAGATCAGACTTGGTTGAAGTATCAAGAAGCATATTAAACTCATAAATATTAAATTTCGAGGCATTCGGTTGAAAAACAACAGTTATTGAGGATAATCCTTATTTATGACCGATCGTTCCTATGGGAGCTATATGATATAGTCGTCCGATTCAGATCAAACTTGGTTGAAGTATCAAGAAGCATATTAAACTCATAAATATCAAATTTCGTGGCATTCGGTTGAAAAACAACAGAGTTATTGAGGATAAAGCTTATTCCTGACCGATCGTTCCTATGGGAGCTATATGATATAATCGTCCGATCGGGATGATTCCGAGATATACAATGCCTGCAGCAAAAAGGAGCCTATGCTGAAAATTTCAGCTCTGTAGCTCTTATGGTCTCGGAGGAGAAGCTGTTGATCCAGACAGACGGACAGACGGACAGACGGACATGGTCATATCGACTCGGCTATTCATGCTGATCAAGAATATATATACTTTATATAGTCGGAGATGCTTCCTTCTGTGCGTTGCAAACTTCTGACCAAAATTAATATACCCTCTGCAAGGGTATAAAAAAAAAAGAAAAAAGAAGTGAAAAGAAAATTGGACATATTTTTTGGTCTCTATGCGGCGGCTGTTGTTCTCCCGCTTGTTTTTGGTGCGGCTGCTCCTCTTGGTGATGCGGTGCGTTTTCACTTTTTTCAACTCACACACACACACACACACACACACTCACATACTCACACACACATACATATGGATGCTAATATGAATGCGCACGTCTGCCTGTGCAATCATGCAGTTTATGCAATGAAATGCTGCCAATGTTCTTTCCTTTTGCATTTTCTGCATACCATTTTTTGCATTTTATTGAACACATACCTATACATATATGTACATATGTATGTATATGTTTATGTATATGAGCATATCTCTCTATCGTCCTCTATCTCTCTGTTTGAGTGTGTGTGCGTGTAGCGTGTATTTATGCATAAATTATGTAGGAATCGCAATGCGTTAACTGTCAGTTTGAATATCCAGTAAGCGTATAATGTAGGCAAATAATTACAACAATTTCAATGGCAAATTTCTTTTTCACATTTCCATATCCTTTCCCACAGACGAACAACTGTTATTCATTCTTTTACTTGTTCTTTTTCAATCGGGCATGGATACAATCACATTTCAGGTTAATTGATATCAATATATAAAAAGAGCAGTAGAATTGCCTTTTGCTGCCATTATGAGATATACCAGATTTTTCTGATATTAATATAGTCATACTTATTATGTATCAAAATTTATATATCGTATACAAAACAAACTTGTTAAGACGTTTAACAAAAACATTGAAGGAAATTAGTTAAAGATATTTTTTTCTTTTTTAATTGATGATGTTTCAAAATATAGTTATATGCATAATTCTGGTGATATAAGCTAATAGTTAATACTTTTTCTCTCTTGAAAAAAGTTATCCTTATTCATCATAAGTACTGATAACATTTAAAATAAATGAAGATGGCAAAGTAACAAAACATTTTTATTAAAACTTTTTCGAAACAATTTTTGCAAGCCAACAAAATTGTTCGTATTTTATATATAATAATTGCTTGTTATTTCCATGATCTCTGACTACTTACTAAAAAATTAAAATAGTTCTCTAAATGAAATTAGCACAAATGATTCACCTAACTGTAATATATATGGTAATATATAAATCAGCAAAACAGGAATAGAAATAATGAAAATGAAATTTTAAATTTATCTTTAAATTTAATTAGTTAGTTTTATTATTTATACATAGTTAGGCTCGATAAATGTACTTGGAATTTATAAATTGTAATTACAAAATAGGATAAACCTTTAATACTTCTTCGTGATCAAGATGTCACCTGTTTGCTTATATGTATAATTTGTCTCGCAGGATAATTTGATATGTCTAAGGACGATTTCTTTTCTTTTTGCTTTTGTGTCATGCAACAATTTACAACCATATTAAAGTCTACACGAGCAATTTGTGTGTGCCGGTCTTAAAAGATATACAAAAGTATATATACAAGAGGTATCTATGTACATACATACATATATGTATATATACATACATATATAAAATATATATGCATATACTATATATAAGGATATACTATATAGTATAAATGTTGAAATAAAATATCAGCTATTCAAATTCAGCAGCCAGAGTCATATTAAAAACAATGCCATATCTAAAACTTAAATCCATGTTTATGTCCCCCACCCCCCGCCCCGCCCCGCCTTTTCCTAATCCCAGTTATGTATTTCTGCACTCTATGTGGGCGTGACTTTGTATGTCAGTCTCTCTGTCTGTCTGACTATCTGTCTGCGTGTGTATAAGTGAGTGTGTGTTTGTTTGTATGTGAGTGTTACGCCCTAATAACCTACAAAATAGTTGGCAAACAGCTCGCTTCGTATGCCACATGACTTGAACTATGCAAAAAGAAAATAAGAAAGGAAAAAAAAAACACCAACAACAAAATGAAAGCGCAGAAATATAAAAAAAAAAAAATAAGAAGTAAAATCAGTAGCTGGAGTAGCTGGAGCAGTGACAGCATTTGAAATAAAAAGAAAATATAGAGAAAGCAGCGGCAGCAGCAACAACAACAACAGCAACAAAAAAAAAAAATGGGAAAACAAGTCCAACTAGCAAGCCCAGACAAACTAATCGTAGTTTTCCTTGGCATTTTGCTTATCCATTTTAGTTTTCTTTCTTCCTTTTTCTTTGTCATTTTTTCTGCAATTTCTTTTTTTCTTCTTCTTTTTTTTTTTTTTGGCAAAGTTAAGGCCCAAAAAGAATATTAAAGCAGTTTGCCAAATAAGGCAATATCAAATTTTCTTGTTTGAGATTTTCGAGGTTTTGAATTCAACAAAAGGCAAAATGAACAAAACAAAAAAAAATCACAAAAAGAGACAAAAGATTTCAACATAGATTTTCATCTTTGATTTCGAAAATTGCATTTAGGCTGTCTTTTATTTGAAAGATAAGAATACAAAATACTAAGCCAGCAAATCTACAACTACAAGAGTAATGAAAGTATTGCCGACTTTGAGATACTCTATACTGAAACAAATTTATTTAACTCCATACGGACTGATTTCTCTGATATATTTCATTCAATTTTCTTTAATTAAATCTACAATATGTCGCCATCTACCAACAATTTATGTCTGTTGGATTTTTATTGTCATAAAATTATAAATTAGTTTCATAGTTGCTGCTATAAATTATAAAAGCAAATGTGGGTTTTTTATTGCCTACTTATTGGGATGCCAAATAAATCCATATGCTGAAAATTCTTATCACTTGACATTTGCGATTTCTGTGCGTTTGTTGTGTGGAATTTATTTGTCTAACTAGACCGTTGAGGAATGTTTCGTGCAACTAGTTATTCCACTCCTGACTTTATCAGTATGTCACACACTGACAACCAAATGCATTTTGACAGTCACTCACTCAGTCATTCTGTCAGTCAGTCAGTCAGTCAGTCAGTTACTCAGTCACTCAGCCAACCAACCATTTAGACGCTTGTCTCAGTTGACCCAAATCTGATTCTGATTTCGATTCTGATTTAGCAAAACCATGCATATATATACTAACATATATATACAATCATATATATATGAATATATGTACATATATGTGTATTTATACATATATATATATATATATATATAGATAGATAACTTCATTTGATGACTGCGAATGTGGAACGCATAAAATGCGCGTGCTATTTGTATGGGTGAAAGTGGTAAAGGAAGTTGAAAAAAAAGAAAAGGGAGCGAATGAGGTAGAGGAGAGAAATGGAGGCCGGCAATGGTAATTGAAATTCCCAGTTGCTGTTGCTGTTGGTGTTGCAGTTGCTATTGCTGTTGCTGTTGCTGTTGCAGCTGCAACACCAACCGGCAACTGCAAATTGCCGCTGTCAAGTGTCAAGTGTCAAAAATGCAATCATCAAGAGAAATGAAAAGATCGAGAATGGTGGATAGAGGGGCGAAACGAAATGACTGCTGCATCAATATCATAAAATATATAAATCATAAAGTAATTTCAACCTCAAAAATAGTATATATATATATTTATATATATATATAGATGGGAAATGAAAATGTGGTAGAGTAGATGATAGGTGGGGTGGGGAAGGGGAGGGGGGTTTCTTGGTTATGGGAAAAAGTTTATGACACTTGGCCCAGGGAAATTATGCAAAATTCTCAACAAAAGCAACAACAAGGACCAAAAGGCGAAACGTGCAAATGAAATTTATTGTTATGACTGCAGTTTAGCTTGTCCCGAAACATAGATAGAAATAGAAAGAAAGAAAGAGTGAGAGAGAGAAGAGGATAGAGCTCTCTCTCTCTACACCCACACACACACACACACACATGGAGAAGGGATTCTTAAAGTTAATATTTAGTTTTCAAGGGGAACCCATTTGGCTGCCGGGCCAAAGCCCAAGCAAGTGGGTCAAAGGCATTACACTAGAGCCCTGGACCACTCACTGCCAAAAGGAGCAAACAGAAACAGGACCAAAAGGACATAAGATGGAGACGAAGATGGTAGAAATGACTTCAAAATCTGTTACATCCAATTGCTGAAAGCCGAAAAAAAAATAATGCAAAAGCAAAATTCATAGGCAAAACGAAGAATTAAATTGAACATAAAGAAAGAATGAAAACAAGAAAATGAAATTCAACTTTTAAATCAAGTTACCAAAAGAAATTCTCCAAAAAAAAAAAAGAAAGAAAAAAGAAATCTGCAAGAAAGGTAATTCCAGAATCATATGAGATCAATAAAATTAAATGAAGAAATAATAAGAAGGAACCTTCGAGATAATTCAAAAATAGAAGATAGAAGAATACAAAATAAAGTTGATATAAATCTGGAGAAACAACAATAAACAACACAAAGAAAAACCCCAGAAGTAAAAATTAATGTAGAATTAAGAGAAAATGGGAAATACTTACGACACTTGTGAAGAAAAATGTATAAGAGAGAAAATCTGAAAGATAGAGGAAATCAAATAAAAAGAATCTATGAAATGAATCTCATAAAATTGAAGAACTAAACTAAGGAAAGGATAGAGTTCAAAAGAAAGAAAGAAAGAAAAAAAACAAAGAAAAAATAAAATTTAATGAGACTTGTGAGAATGTGTGCCAAAAAAAAAAAAAAAAAAAAAAAAAAAAAAAAATGACTTGCTAATTACATTTTCGTTCTATACTTGGTTGTTGAAATATTGGATTATGTTCTTAATTTATACATATGTGTGCGTATACATATAAAGTAGGTACACTTATATCCTTATTGTTATTTCAGCTGTAACCAAATTGCTATGGTAATATTGTAATTGTTGTTATTGTTGTTGTGTTGTTTATTGTCGACTTTCTGCAACTCATGGCAAATAAAATTAAAGTTTTTCATTTTCATTTTGTCTGCCCTGAACTCGACTTTCCATCAGCTTCAACTTTTAGCTCTTTCGGCTAAAAGTAGAAACTTTTTTTTTTTCTTTCTGTTTTTCTTGTTTTTGTTTTTGCGTTTTTAGCTACCCTTTAATTAAAGGACAAGTGCGATAATAAGATTTACATGAAATTATTAAGAAAACAAAAAATATATAAACGGAAAATATATACATATATATCGTTTCTTTAATAAATCGACTTATACATATAGATGGTCCATAAGCTAAATCTGTAAACTATAAGTTCTATATAAATTCCGTTCTGAAAGGACGATAATGATGGAAAACCCTATGGAATCTTTTAGGAAATCGGTTCTTTGTGGGTGTTATTATAGATAAATTAATTGCAGGCATATCTATTTTATGCTGGTAGGGTAACATAAAGTCGACTTGATATATATAATTTAATCTACCGGTTTCTGCATATATGTATGTATATATGTGTGCCTCTGTGTGTGTGCCAGAGGCAGTTTAGATTTGCATTTGGGAATATGTTCCTAAGCGCTTCTGCCTAGGCAACGGTGTGACTAGGTAAGCGAATTGTGTTTTCTCTTCGTACGGTGATGGGTTGCCGGAAAGTGAGTGGAGTGGGTGGCGTGAAGGGAGGGGAGAGGATTGGGTTATGTAGGTATGTTGGGGCGGCAAAATTGCCTTTTGGAAATTAGTTGCACTTTGCTCATGTTACAATTTCAGTGTCGGGGTGACGGGTTTTAGCCCAGTTGGCTAACTTTTCTCTTGGCTTGTGGATGTGGATGTGGATGTGGCCCTGGCCTCGTCTTGTCCCGTCTCGTTTCCTTTCCTTTCGTCCAGTATCGTCTTGCCACCGATGGGCCCTCGTTCTGTTTGCCCAAAAAAAAAAAAAAAAAGCAAAAAAAAAACAACAAAAGCAAATAAAGATGTGGCAAGCGGAAATTTAATATTGATTGTGTGTGTGTGTGTGTGTGGGGTGTAAGTGTTGGTGTACTTGTGTGTGTGTGTGTGTGTGTGAGCAAATGGTTGCGCTTTCAGTAAATTATCATGATACCAAGCAACAACAAGAAAACCAACAGCTCAAATATTCAGCATTTGGCTTTAACTTTAGTTTTGCGGCTTTTGGTCATATTTTTGCAGCTAGACTGTTTTGTACTTTTCTTTTCTTTTCTTTTTTTTTTTTTGTTTTTTGTACTTCTCTTTTTTTGAGTTTTTCTTTTGTTTTTTTTTGGTTTCCATTTTTGTGTATTTCTTGACCATTTTTTGCTTTTGTTTTTGCCCTAAAGTTAATTAAAATGCTTAGTTGATTTCCTAAAGGGATTACCAAATACTCGGCTCATTGTGTCTCTTTCAGTCTGTATTTGTGTGTGTGTGTGTGTCTGGGTTTTGGGTGTGCTTTTGTGTGGTTGTGTATCATCTAAAAACTTTATAGATAATTCTATAAATGAATGAAAAACATTTACGAAACGAATTAAAGCTTTCGGTTAAGATATTTTTTGAACCATCTAAGTTCATTAATCACTTAGATGACCAAGAAGTGGGGTAAAAGGTTATCTAACGAATATCTGTAAACAATAACTCTTGATTATAGACGATAATTGTCTATTAATGGGGAGTCAGAACAATTTATTATATAATATATATATAATAATGTAAAGGAAATGTTGGTAATGAAAGTAAAAACTCAAACTCATATATCCAATTAATTAAAATAAAAGCAAATATAGTCAATTTTCTCTACAACGGTTTTATTATATTTAATATAGGAAAAAAAATATGAAAAATTCCTTAATATATATGTATTGGCAATATCAAATAGATAGCTCAATGGACTGTAAAATTTTTACATTTTCATAAAAAACATTTACTGCAGCTAGTTAATTGAGATAAATTGAAATTTTTGATTTTCACATTTTTTGGTTTTATTTTTTATTCTTTTTTCCTTTCCCAGTTTTCTATTTCATTTTAATTCATTTTTGCGGTTGGAATATTGTAATTTGTATAGCATACTTTTATGGGCTATTAAGCTATTTCCTTGAATATTTATGTCTGAGTTGCAAAAATTGCAAAGGCTTTTAGTTTCAATGGCATCTTGACTCTGGGTCTACATATGTTCGTGTCTGTCCGTTTGCGGTTGCCTGTATACAACGGGCTTAGCAGAAGGAGTAAGCCATCGACCCATCGACCCAACGACCCATCGACCCATCGACACAATGCCCTTTTGCCTGGGATTTCACTTGCATTAAGTGCTGCCTCGGCTCTCTTTCACTTTTCTCTATTTATCCCCAATGCGATGTGTTGTGGTGTGTGTTTGTCAGGTTATGTGCTTGTTTGTGTGTATGTGTGTGTGTGTGTGTAGATGTACATATGTTTGTTTGAGTATTAGTCTGTTTTCTACCATTTGACCCAAGGACCTTTGGTTGGTTCACCTTCGTGTCACTCAAAATTTAAAAATGCCCATGTCAGTGGGCTTCGCACACATTTACCTCTAAAACTCTCCCTTCCTCTCTGCTACTATCCTATCACCCTTGTCAACCAATCTCTCTATCTGCTCCCCTTGCTCATGCAGCTCATCTATCCATCGCGTCGTATTTGCAGCTTTATTCGGTTTTACTTTTTTCTGTTATGGGCTTATATACTCCAATGCCGCCTGCATATTTGCGGATTCCTAATCTCTTCTCTTTTCTATTTCTCTCTCTCTCTCTCTCTCTCCCTCTCTATCTGTGTGTGTGTGTGTGCTTTTTTGTATGTGCATTGCATTGCATGTCCTTGGCTCGTCCTGTTAGTATTGTCCGCCGTACCGACTGTTGGACACTTTGGAGACAAACGCTTTTCGGTTTCCAGTTTTAGTTTGCATGGCAGCCGAGAATTATTTTTAATTATCATTGTCGGCTGTCGGTGTCGCCTGTCGGGTTTTTGGTGTCGCTTTCAGTGTTCCTGTCAGTGGCATTTTGCCATCAAGCCCCCCCCTTCCCACAATCCCACCATTCCCCCATCCCACGCTTCCACCCTTCTATCTTTTATCACTATTTGCCATGTCGTCGCATTGGACAAAATGAGAGTAAAAGAGAAAGAGAGAGAGAGACGAGGCCCAGTACCAAAGAGAAAACCGCAGGCAACACACATTTCGCACATTTTCTACCCAATTTGACTATTCGGTAAAAAAAAAAAAAAAAATTAAAAAAAAAAGGAATTTCACAAATGGAAATTTCATCAAAACCAAAAATGTTATAGGTACCTAAATATAGTTTTCCATTTGGTGGTCTTAACTTTTTCAACTCGTATTATTATTCTACGCTTTTCAATTTTTTTTTTTTTTTTTTTTTTTGGTGTGGTTAACCATTTTGATGAGGTTGCAAAAACATTGTACAAAGTGTTTGTTAAATTCAATTGAAATGGAATTACATACGCAACACAAATAAGAAGAAAAATTTAAAAGAAAAATGGTACAAAGGTAAAAATAATCTTAAAATATATTTATATATGTATAAGTAAATATAAATATATATACATTTATATTATATATATATATATTCATCAATTGTTTTATACTTCATTTTGTTTCATGTTTCTTTATTTTTGATTTATACAATATAAATCAGACCATCACATCAATTGTTCTTTCCAAAAACAAAAAGAGAAGCTATCGCTGCCAAATTTTTGTTGAGACTTAGCCAAGTTTTTTAGCTCATATAGAATAATTTATACTTAAGTTAAGATATAAAAAGTTTATCACGTACTAGCAGAGAATTTTTAAATATCATAAAATGAAAGCCGATTATTATTTAAGCTACTTCAAGAACTTTCAGGTTCTCTCATAAGCTGATTTTGTTTTGAGCTCTTGGCTAAAACTAGTTGAGAATTACAACTAGATGAAGTGGAAAAAGTAACAAAACTTCGACTACGAAACATTTTAGATTAAGTTTAGTACACGTTTTAAATCAATTGATTAAAGTTGAAGCAAAATAATAATTAAATATTAAGAAAGTCCCAATGTATGTATTTGTCATTATACATTTTTTTGTTCTATATATAATAACTTATGAATTATGAAATCAATATATATATATATATATATATTATGTACAATAAATTAAAATATATTTTCATCAGTTCGTAAACATTGTATGTAAATAGAAAGCCTATCCTTTATCTTTGTCTGCACATTATTTGTCCTTGTTGTGAGCACCGCTAATCGTATATGTGTGAGGTCATTCAAGCAGACAGTACCTCGGTTTACATCATCAACAGTATCATCATCAACAGTATCATCATCGCTATTATCTTTGAATCGGTATCAGTATCAGCATCATGTTGGTTTCTACCATTTCCAAGCCCATTGCCCACTCACATTTCAGTGGCATCGTTTTAAAGCGGATTTGATGCTGTTGAATATTATTTATGGGATGCCTTTTATTTTCCAAACCGTCCGGAGACCCTTAAGAGCGGTTGCACATCAACACACATGTACACACATACACATATAAATGGATACATGGATGTATCATTTGTATATCTATGTATGCGTGCTTGTCTGTCGGCTGTGCGCGTATGTGTATGTGTGTGTGTGTGTGTGGTCTAAAAAATATTTCCCAACATTCTTCGGGTATTTAAACAAAGATTTATTTTATATTTATTTTGTGTTTGTGCGAGAAGTTTGCTCTAACAGGGCCAAACGGACAACGGAAATTGCAAGAGTGTAGAGCGTTTGCTTGAATCCTTTTTGCTTCAACACGTCCCTATATCCCTCTGTTTCTATATATATATATATATATATATATAGATATCAGCTTGTGTGTGTCTTTCTCTCTGTGCCATTGTTCGAGGATTTGTTTCATATTTTACGATAACTCCATTTATTGTTGCTTATTTGGGGCTTTAAAAAGTATAAACACACAGACACACACACACATACACACATACCAACACTAACTCAAATAGCAACTGAAATAAATGCCATATGAAATGAGGTTATCAGTTTATCATTGGGTCATTCATTTAAAATGAAAATAAGCAACATTTTGTTATTCAACCTACAAAATGGATATATGTATGTATATACTATAAATATGTATATGTACAATCTATATATTTATTCATTTAAATGTTTTTCACTAAATTTAGATTGCCTAGTTAAAAGTTCTACCATCTCCTTCGTCTTCCAATTGAAAATTTCTTTTTGATGAACCAACAAAATTTGTGTGAAATAAGTTTGCCTGATTGCACTTTCCGCTCCTTTTTAGTTCTTATCAATGATAAGTTTTGATTTGATTTCCGGTTATCGTTTACCCGGATGTTCCATATTGCTATTGAATCAGGAAAGTATTGAAAATTGTTGATTTCTTTTTTTTCATTTATTTTTTATCAATCTAATATAATTTGTCACTCATACGACCTGTATACGAAACTTTTATAAACAATTTATTTTATTATATTTCCTTTTTCGTCTCAAAAATGGTGACTTGAAATCATTTTTATGGATCTTTTTCAAGTTTTTCTTATGTTTGTGTGATATTTTTTGTATACTAGTTAATGTCATTTGAATATGATGACGCACACTGCGTATACGTGATAATGTATACTAATTTATAAGGTAAAAAAGAAAAATGTTCCTAATTTAACTTAACATTAAATATAATAGACTTTTCTATACCTTAATAAATACCAGAGTCAATCAGATGGAATTTATTTTCAGAATAATCTTCTATATATATAAAAATGAAGCCCGTTTTTTCTGGTCATCGCATCACGCGTGAACCGATGGACCGATTTCACTAATTCTTTTTTTGTTGTATTTGTTATTATTAGGAGAAGGTTCTTACATTAAAAAATATTAAGAAAAATCTCTCATGCCATGTTTTATACGCATATTATCTTTAAATTTTTGGCAAGACAACACGAAATACAAGAACATCTGATCTGCTAAATGTGACCATCTGTTTGGTGTGGCCGTAGCAACGTTATAAAAAACCGATCTGTTTACAGAAATCAGTTTGAGTCAAATAAAGAAAAAGCTCGATTTGAAATCCACAGAAACTTATTCATAAAATTAAAGTATTTGCAGTTGGAATCGGAATGAAATCGGAATCGATATGAAGATAGAAATTTTGTGTTTAATCCCCACAGAGCTGCATTCAGTTATAATGTGGCAATTAATTACAGTTCAGCGAAAATTGTTGCTATTGGTCAAATGAGTTCATTTTTAAATATATATAGATATATTTTGTTTTTTATTTCATTGAAAATTAGTAAAGTCATTTTCAGGTATAGCGAGACCAGGGAATTAGGGATACATTTTTATATGGAAGATTCAGTTCAAATTGAATAGGTACTCATACCTAAGATAGGTCAGCTGTACAAAATAAAATAGTTCATCATTGCAACGCTAAGGCGGTACGAAGTTCGCCGGGTCAGCTAGTATGAAATAAATATTTCACATAAGAATTTGTTTTTATAAGTTTACAAAATTTAATAACAAGAATCTCATAATTGTGATTGTGTGCAATAAAATGAAAATAAAAGGCTTAGTTAACGATAAATTAAGTCAAGCTAAATCTGTTATTATCTAATTTGTATGTATATAGAATGTTATATACATATATATATATGTATATCCATGTGTATACCTGTAGATAGAGTCAACATATCACAATTACAATATTATTATCAATCACAATAATCTATGGCCATGATGGCCAACATTTACGCGGCTTAAAGCGGCCGTCAGTCAGGTGGTGAAGGGGACGGTTGGCCGTGGGAATGACGGGGGGGGGATGTGGCCAGAGGGGAAAAGTGTAGTTGGAGCTACAGCTAATTGATGCGACAGGCAGAGGTAGTGGCAGAGGCAGCGGCAGCGGCTGCGGCTGCAGCAATATGCCGATATTGTCTATTAATTTGTGTTTATGCATAATTAGGATTAATTATGCATAATCTCATGATTAACAGACCAAAATGCAAATGAGCCTGTCATAAATTTCACCGACATTACGGAAAACAGAAGCTGCCCCAATTTATGGATAACTTTATATGTGTTCATATTTTTCCTCTTTTGTTTTTGGTTTTTTTTTTTTTTTTAAATTAGTTCTATTACTTTAATTATTTACAAACTAAACATTTGAATAAAATTGGCTAAAAACATTTAAAATGAACAAGAGGAAACTCTTTAAAACATTTTCCATTTCTTTTTTTTTTTTGCACATTTTGTCTTTTGTGTTTTTTTGCTTTTTTCGAGCAAAATGTGAAATATTGAAAATCATTCAAGAAACCAATTAGAAAACGTTTACGGTAAGCCTTAACACAGACATTTTCACTAACTAACTAACTGACATGCACAGCACTGAAAAGAAAAGAGTACAAGTAATTGGCCACAACTTCAACAGTTTGGCCAAATACTTTCTTCCATGTCATTTGAAGTGAAGACTTTGCAGCCATTTGGTCATTACGCTGCTCTAAATGATTGCCATCGTCTAGCAATCGTTTGTTCCATATGGTCGTTAAGAGGTATGTAGATATATACATCTAAAGCGTTTCGATTCTTGCGTAACGATTCTTGAAGCAATTATATTGTTTATTGCAAATAATTGGAAATATTAAATAGATGAAATATATATTTATTTATATACCTATATTTCAATTTCAATTTCAATTTATTTCACTCTTTGTTATAATTACAGATTTTTTGTGAATGGTGTCTTACAGTATACATATACAGTATATATATCGAATAAATTAAAAAGGATAATTATTAGAATTTCAATAAAACCTTTATTAGACTAAAATTATTATTTATTCAAAAATTGAATATATATAAATAAAAATTTCTATATATATATCTTTGATTACTTTTTTCAATCAAAGAATTGAACAAAGAATTTTTAACATATAGTATTCCATATTTTCACAATCTTTCTTTTTCCATCCATTTACTGGAAATCCCTAGAATAGCTCTATAACTTTTTAATCTCAATAAATATTCATTCAATTTCCATTGCCAACTCATTTTTCCCTCTTAGGCATTTGCCAAGCCAAATGAATCCAAAAAATTCCAATGCCAAAAAGAAAAAAAGAAAAAACAAACGAAAAATGCTCCAACAAATTTCATTTAGTCACAACACCCCCCCCCCCCACCCACAAGTTCGTCCCTATTACCACTACCCTTCTTGGCCATATCAGCCCCTAAAACCATTATCCAACAATTTTTCTTGGTTTATCTTGCTTTTTGGGTACTTTGGCAACTCGCGTTGGATAATTTTGTTTATTAAAAGTTAGCTGACCTCTCTCAGTTGACCCCACACCATAACCCCAAACCCCCCCCAACCAACATCACTATCCATCCACTCGACTCTGTTCTATGGCTCACAAATGGAGGAAAAGTGCTGACGGTTGGTGGACCGAGGGGTGAAAAATTAATTTCTCTGGTTGTCGTGGGTTTTTTTTTTTTGGATACTCTAACCGAGGATAAAGCTAGAAAAATATTAAAAATATGTATATATTATTGTATATTGTATATGTATATTGGATGTAATCTACTATATAGGGTTTTTGTTTTTGTTACATATACTTTAGAGAGAAAATTTTGAATACAGTTTACAATAATATTCAGAAAAATAAAAGAAACTTACTTCACGTTATAGAAATCTACAAATAAATATTCATATTCAGTTAATTATATATAAAATTTATATATATTTTTATATAAAAAAACAGACTCTCTAAAAATTAGATTTTAGTTATTCTTTAAAATATATATATATATATATATTTGATATTTCGCTGAAATAATATTATTAATATTATTTTACATTTTATTATTAATACATTTTGTCATATAATTTGAAAGGGTATTCAAGTATCCACATTGATATCCCTTTAATTTTCATCTTTTCTTCATTGCAATTTTCTTCTATTTTCTTCTATTTTTTTTGTTTTTATACCCTTGCAGAGGGTATATTAATTTTGGTCAGAAGTTTGCAACGCACAGAAGGAAGCATCTCCGACTATATAAAGTATATATATTCTTGATCAGCATGAATAGCCGAGTCGATATGACCATGTCCGTCTGTCCGTCTGTCCGTCTGTCCGTCTGTCTGGATCAACAGCTTCTCCTCCGAGACCATAAGAGCTACAGAGCTGAGATTTTCAGCATAGGCTCCTTTTTGCTGCAGGCATTGTATATCTCGGAATCATCCCGATCGGACGACTATATCATATAGCTCCCATAGGAACGATCGGTCAGGAATAAGCTTTATCCTCAATAACTCTGTTGTTTTTTAACCGAATGCCACGAAATTTGATATTTATGAGTTTAATATGCTTCTTGATACTTTAACCAAGTTTGATCAGAATCGGACGACTATATCATATAGCTCCCATAGGAACGATCGGTCATAAATAAGGATTATCCTCAATAACTGTTGTTTTTCAACCGAATGCCACGAAATTTGATATTTATGAGTTTAATATGCTTCTTGATACTTCAACCAAGTTTGATCAGAATCGGACGACTATATCATATAGCTCCCATAGGAACGATCGGTCATGAATAAGGCTTATCCTCAATAACTCTGCTGTTTTTCAACCGAATGCCACGAAATTTGATATTTATGAGTTTAATATGCTTCTTGATACTTCAACCAAGTTTGATCAGAATCGGACGACTATATCATATAGCTCCCATAGGAACGATCGGTCATGAATAAGGCTTATCCTCAATAACTCTGCTGTTTTTCAACCGAATGCCACGAAATTTGATATTTATGAGTTTGATATGCTTTTTGATACTTCAACCAAGTCTGATCAGAATCGGTTGGCTATATCATATAGCTGCTATAGGAACAATCGGTACAAAAAAAAATTTTGTATGAAAAATTTTTTTCCTCAAGCTCAAAATATTGAATTTGTAAATTTGGTATGTTTAATTTACAATAATGCTTCTGGTGAATTATATAGAGAAAATCTGCAAGGGTATACGAACTTCGGCACGGCCGAAGTTAGTCCATCTTTCTAGTTTTGTTTTTTTTTTTGGGACTTTGCCATTGCCAGGCAAAAGTGTCATTAGTTTGCTGTTTGGCAGCTGAAACGACAGCGACATACTCGTACATAGTTAAATTAGCTAAATATTGCGGTGGGCGTGGCATGTGGTTGCTACTTTGCTGCATGTGCAACCAAATGAATGAAAGCGCAACTCGTCCGTTGTCATCGTTGTTGAGCCTGCCTTTACACTTGATGGAAAAGTTGGCTGGCTCCACTAACCATTGCTTGAGGGTACTTCAAAAGAGGGTGTGTGGTGTGGGTTGTGGGGTGTGGGGTGTGGGGTGTGGAGTGTGGGTTGTGGAGTGTGGGTTGTGGAGTGATTTGGGATAGGGGATGTCGGTTTTTTGCTAGAGTAGGGAGTAACTTGAACAACTGCGACTGCAACTGCAACTGCAAGTGCAGATGGGGGTCAACTGGCTTTGCTTTTCCACTTGACTACACAAAAAAAAAAAAAAAAAAAAAAATGAAAAAAAAAAAAAAAAAGTTTTCGCATAAAAATTTAGATAATGTTTTTGGAGCACAAGTTCTTCTTTCTTTCTATCTCCATCTATTTCTCTTATACTCTCTATCTGTCTCTATCGCACTCTGTGAAAAAAGTTTTGTAAAGAACACTAAATGAATTTCAGAGCATTGCATGGAAATGATTGTTGCTTGAAAAATGGGCGTGGTCATCGTTTGTCAGTTGAATTGTAAATGCACTAATTAAATTGTCAATTAGTGCCAAATTATTTATCTATCTTTTCCTTATTTTGTTTTTCATGATTAATCATTAAGTACTTTTTAATCAGTGTTTAAAATTAAGATATGGTTAAGTAAATACCTTTTTTACTTTAATAGATGTAATCACTAGATACATATTAATTTAATAATATTTTCTTACACATTTAGTTGAGATTAAATCGCTTAATTCATCATCTTTTTTTTTTCATTGTGTTTCAACTTATATACCACAGATCAGATATGGAATTAAAGTTAGCTATTACGTTCAACAGCTGAAACTGTGAATTGCTAACTTAGCACTGATCACTCGTTGATTATCCCATAAAAAAAAGAACCGTTGCTGTAATAAATTTTCATAATTTTCCTCTCAATATTACAGCTAACAAAGCCATTTGCTGTTGTACCTGGGTGACAATGGTTGAATTGGTGGGGGGGGGGAATTTATAGCAGGTTTTTATGACCCATCCACACACTCTCTTTCTCCCTCTGTCTCACTCTTAGTCTGTCCCTCGTGGATATCCTGTTTTGGTAGGGCCTTTCCACTTATCAGCCATTTATAAACAATAAACGAATATAAACAAGAAACTTTTTTCTTTTTTTTTTTTTTTTTTTTTTTTTTTTTGTTTTGGCTGTTGACGTCAAATGCATTTCCCAGGCAACAAAAGTGGTAAGGATATTTAGGATGTGTGTGTTTGTGTGCTGGTGTTCTGGTGTGTGTGTGGGGTATATAAATGGTATAAATATGGCAAACAAAATGGTCGAAGGATGTGCACAAATTGATGCTCTTCGGCATTCGCAGCCAAAACATGTCAATGTGAAAAGTTTTTTGCCATCTTCTCTCTCCCTCTCTCTCTCTCTCTCTCTCTCGCTCTCTCTGTCACTGCCACTTTTGCCATTCAGTGTGATTTCTTGAAAGTTATTTGCCCCTTTTTCCCCAACCCCTTTCCCCCCTTGCTAACACTTTACTTCATTGAAGAAAACAGTATGTGAGATAGGGATAAAGGGTGTGTGAGTGAGAATGAGAGCTAGCGAGCGAGAGAGAGAGAGAGAGAGAGAGTGAAAGAGGGGAAGGGGGAGTAAAAGAAAAAAGGACCAACGCAAAAGTTTTACGTTTATGTTTGTTTACGGAATATGAAAGGGAAGCAAGCACAGCAAATAAAATGCCAAAAAGTATGAACAAGGAGTTGAAGAAGGAGAATTTCTCTGAACATATCTGATTGTATGTATGTGCGTGTGTGTGTGTGTGTGTGTTTGTGTGTATATGTGTGCGTGTGTATTTTATGCACATTAGTTGCGCTTTTATGAACTTGAAGTTGTCATTGCTAGACCAGCCAACAAACTCAACTTGATGCTCATCATCTCCATCTCCATCTCCATCTTCATCTTCATCTTCGTTTTCTCTCTTAGCACTGGCACTGCCACTCGTCTGGCATTGTGTCCTGATACTTTATTTTTGTATTTTGTTTTTTTTTTTTGTTGCCTGCAAACTTGTCCATGCCCAGAGAGAGAGAGAGAGAGAGAGAGAGAGATATAGAGGGGGAGCAGTGCGAAAAACAGCTGCAAATGACGAGAATTTGTTGTTGCCCAACTGTGCACAGTTAGTGGCTTCAACAGAGGGGGGGTTTAACGGGGGATGGGCGCCACTCTATTCGAGTTCGTGGCATGTAAATATTAACTTTAAACAAAATGCGACAAGGCACGACCACACCACCGCCCACTTTCGCTATGCTTCAGTTAGATAAAACTTTGCTACACCCTTCACAAAACCCCCCAACAAACCGACCGACCGCACTGTCCCAACATTTTCTTCACATTTTTTAACCAAGTTTATGGTCCCCTCGGTTTTTTTTTTTCTCATCTCATCTTGTTTTTTTTTTTTTTGTTTTGTTTCGGTTGGGTTTTGCTTTTCTTTTTTTTATTTTTTTTTTTTTTTATTTTTTTTTTTTTTTTGCTATCGCTATCTGTTTTCTTAATCCCAGGCAACTTTTACTCTACTTGTTGGGGGCTTAGAAGTTTTGCAATTGTTGCGATTGCAACCACACCTAGAGCCAAACCATATACTAGAACAAAACAACCCAAATAACACACCCTTCCTCAACACCCTCGCTGCTCACTAGAAAATACAACAAAAAAAATAAAAAAATAAAAGAAAAGAAAAGAAAATATAAACGAAAAACGAAAGAAAGAAATACCTAAGACAACTTAACTTCGCTTCGCTTCATTAAAGGAAGACAAATATTTGCTTTGGCTTCTAGTTTCTGCTAGCACGTGTCCGTATTCGTGTCCTTGTCCTTATTCTTGTACTCGTTCGTTTTTGCCCCGTCCACATGGCGTATGATTGATGGACAAAATGTTATGGGATCTTCCGGTTGAGCTGAGCTAAAGCCCATCATTAGATAATCGGCCTAAGCATAATTTCATACAAATATTAGTTACATACGTACATATATATAGATACATATGTATGTGTATATCTATATGTATTGTATTTATATAGATTCATATTGTAGCATAACGGTTAAGCTGCTGTAATATTAATTGAGCTATAAATAAAAACACAAAAAAATAAGTAAATTCACATATAAAAAAATCGAACTAATCTTGAAACACACTCAACTAATGTAGAAAGAGATAAAACTAAAATTGATAATTGATATATAACCGATTGAAACTGTCCAATAGAAAGAAGAATTATTATTGGTAGATCGTTTATTTACATCAATTAAAATGTATTTTGTTTTTATATAAAGTAAACCAAGTTAAGTTCATATTTTATATAAAGTAAACCAAGTTAAGTTCATATTGTGTTCAAAATAAATATGTAATATATATACATCTTACTGATTTATGATCTGATAAAAATAGAGCGACCATTAAGCGTTCATGTTTATCCTAAGCTGGTCGACACACTTTACGCTTGAATTCCACGAAGGGAAAATTGAAACCATAATATTCCTAGGCAATGGAGAGGAAACTGTATATCTTGATATGTTCGATTTTTGTTTTATACTTTTGCCATTTAAGTTTAATTTCCCTAGCATAAACAACAGCAATTGCAACAACAATAAACAACGACCACAATTTCCCGTCAGTTGACGGCTTCTACCTTTTGCCATCTGCAAGACCGTCATGATTGATAGTCCAAATAGACCAACAACAACAGCAACAACAACAACAAGGACAACAAGAAAAGGTATCCCGGTATACTCAATGTCAAGGCGATAGACAAGGGAGAGAGCGACAGGCATAGGAAAAGATAGGGAAAGAGAGAGACAGAGAGAGAGAGAGGGAGAAGATACAGGACGTACGACAATGGGGCATGACAATAATTTTTCATGGCAAGGCAAATGCCATTTAAATATTTATATATATAACAAACGGTAAATGCAATAACTGTAGAATTGAAAATGCTAAAGAAATTTACAAATTTTCTTTCATTTTTGTTTTTTGTTTTTTTTTTTATTGGGCGACAACAGAATAAGAGAATTGAGGTTCGCCCAAGGGAGACCCGGTAGCTTGCCTTTGCACTTATTCAATCAAAATCAAAATAAATAAGCATAAATGGAGGATGCCATACATACATATATATACATATATATATATATATATATATATATATATATATATTTGTATGTATATTTACAAGTATGTATGTATGTATGTGGATATGTACATACATATGTATAACTACCAGGCATACCTTCATATCCTATCTACGCTATCTCACAAACATTGACGAATTGTCAACTTGTCATTGTTGAGCATTAGCTGCAAATTGTATAAGGACTCTGGAGACAGAAGGCAAGTCTCAAATCGCTTTGATGTTTCAATGTATACACCATACAGACATAAAACTCAAATACAAATGCAAAAGAAGTAAAATCAACAAGAAAAATTATAATAGGCAGAGAGCGAAAGTCGACTATTACATACCCTTTGTCGTTAACTATGATGGAAAATAACAAAAAAAAAAAAAAAAAAAGGGGAAAAAATCTTAATATTATTCAACCTTATCCATTCCGTGTATATTAACTGTGAGGGCCTTAATGTTGCCCAAATGACGCCAGAAATCTGTATTGGATCAAACTATAGCCTCTTAAGACGCATATATGTATATGAAATATCATGACATTGGGTCCAAATGATTCAAGTTTCCATTTCTTAATTAGCCAGGAATCCAATAATCAAAATCTGAAGTGAGCAACGGCATATATAACTTTTGCATGCGGATCTTGCCACATTTTATAATCCAAATATATTTTGAGTCTTCATTTTATTTGGTGCAGATTTTCCAGTTTGAAATAATTTCAAATATATGTATTAGTAATATATAATGAACGATAACTAACTATAGATTTTTGTTTAACTTTTCAATCGATGGATAAATCGATTTTATTCCATAAACCATAGGAAATTTTGTTCAGCACGGATTCGACTGCAGTAGTCACAGTCTGATGGTTTTTCTTGCCTAATGAAGTTTTCCTTTTGTCGCGGTTTCCTATTGGTTTTTCATTACAATCATTTGGAAGGTGGTAAACGTTTCCTGCTGGATTGCATCTTTGCTTAATTGCCTGACATTTTCCTATGCATTTTTAAGCTTTTAATTGGAATTTTATGCACAGGATAAGTTGAAGGATTGGATGACTGATGATGATTTGTGAACTTAAATTGTTCGATAGACAAATACATTTTAGTGATGGCAGTTAAAAAAAAAATTTTCGATTTATATTGAATGAGAATCGATCATTTTAGTCGTCTCATATTTTAAATCGAATCATCGGTGTCAATTCAAAGGCAATGCAGTTTTTCTTTTCAGGCAATAAAACTACATATGTATGTATGTATACATATATGTATAATAAAGTACAGTTGGTTGTTAGCATCATTTCGTTTTTCCGGATCTACAATCTTAAAGAGAGTGTAGTAGTCCCCACATTCCGTTACAACTTCACTCTATATTCTGAGAGACTGCTTCAACAAGGCTTTAAACAAATTAAGTGGCACACGGCGGGCATTTCCACTTTATTGCCATTTTGCCGTTGCCCTCACAGAAGCAGATGGGAGTGGGAAAGGGAATGAGAGCAGGATGTGGAGTGAGAGAGAAGAGAAAGAGCACACATACACACACACACACATGTATTCAGTTCCGTTTTCTTCTTTCGCTTGTTCTTGTACTTTTGCGCGCGCAAACTTCCATTTGGTCTTGGCTTTTTGCCTTACTGACTGACTGACTGGCTAACTGGATGACTGGGTCTGAGAATGGGACTCAGTCTGGGTCTGTCCTGTTCAGGTCTGGTCTGGTCTGTTCCGTTACTTCTGCTTGTATTTATTTTTGGGCGCGCCATTTACTTATACGCTCCACTTGCTGCATTTCCTTCCGTCTTTTGCCCCGTTTCCCTCCTCATATGTATATCGTGTTGTTTGTTTCGACAACAAGAATGTTGAGCCCTGACTAAAGGAGCACACAGAAGGAACGAGGCAGAACTAACGGCAAACGGATGTTTACTTTGGACTATTGGAAAGGAACAAGTAGCAACAAAAAAAAAAAAAAAAAAAAAAAAAAAAACATAAAGAAAAATGATCGAGAAGAGTTCATAAAGAATATGAGAATCGTTGTCTGTAAAGAATAACTAAGGAAATAGTTGGAAAATGGGCAAGCAATAAAAATAACATTCAAATTCCATGAATTTGAGAGCTGTCGACTATAACAAACTCTGGTCACACTTTGGCCAAAACTTCCATCACTCATATAACGGGTATCAAATAATCGATTTGAATATCAATATACATATATTTTTAATTTAATTTAATATAACTAAAACTTTTTTATATATATTTTCATCTTAACAGTTAATCTTTATTTTGCTAATACGATATATAAAGATGTTAATCTTTTCTGCTGATGAAAATCTCTGTCCAAACGTAGGTCGATACAAATTATTTTAATTTATATTTAACTTTAATTTTGTTTTAAACTGTTTCAATTGAATTAATCAAGTTTAAAATTAATTTTTTAATCAAATTCCTGAACAATCTGTGGTAAGACACGGCACAGATGAAATATTTGAAAAATCTGTGATAAATTCTTTTCAAATAACTTCGAGTGTATGGTATGATGATTCACATTCTTTATCAACTGAATATGAAACGAAATACTTGAGAATTATTAAAGCTTGAAAGGCAAAGAATATTTAACAAGTTTTTGGTACAGTTGCCCCTGGCTGGTTAACAAAAAAGTTTGCCATAAAATTGTACGGTGAAGACAAGGGCCAAAACAAGAGCACGAATAGCAGAAGCAGCATCAGCCTGGTTTTCTTTCATATTCAAGTAACTATATAATCAGGTGTCCATGACAGGCCAAACTCCTTGTCTCTTTCACTCCTTTTTTTTTTATCTTTCTTCATCTCTACCTCTCTCTGCAGACACAAATACCTACACACACACACACACACACACACACACACACACACACATTGTATAGACAAAAGGCCTGGCACAAATTGTAACCTTTGATGAAAGTTTTTCGCACAAAACTTTGCAACGACGACAACGACAACTCGACTCGATTTTCATTATCAAAAAGAAAAACGAAAGAAACAAAAAAAAATAAAATTATAATAAAAATAAAAGAAAAAAAAATAGGAAAATAGAAAAAAAAATAAGAGAAAAGAGAGAGGGGAGAGAGGGAGAGAAAAGTTTTGTTGGTCGCATTTTGTAGCATTTTGTTGCCATTTTCCGCATTTGCTTGTGCTACGCTAATTAACACAGGCCACCTCCTTTTCTACTTTTCCACTTTTCCACATTTTCACATTTCCACTTTTCTCCATGTATTGGGCTAGAGTCTGATTGGTGATAGGGAGAGCTGGGGTCGGGGTAAAACTTTGCCGCTTTTTGCCTAATACGCATGCATACATAATTGAGGCTGGCTCACATACGCACACACACACACACACACGCACATATGTACATACATATGCATATCACACACATATACATACATACATTCATATACAAAGATATAGGCAAGACTCTAATAAACACAGACACAAACACCAACGCACATTAATGCGGTGAGCCTAAAAATCATTGAAGCAAAACAAGAAGAGAACTTTCAATGGGCGAAATTATGTTAAATTTATTATCGACCAGATGATATCCTATATAAAATTGAATATATGTACATATATACATAAATGTATACAAATATATGGATTATCTAAGAGTAATAAAAAATATCCGAATCTAAGAATCAAATTTGTGGGTTTCTAACTCCATTTCCCATTACATTGTTATTTTTACAAATTTACCAATATCCAAGGATATATGTATATATTTTATTATTACTATATCAATTGATATAAAATATATTTCTTTAAAAAATCAAGGAATTTATGATCTTTACTGCCTAATAGAAAATAAAATTAATTTTTATAGAAATACATATATCTGTATACTTACTCTCTCTAATATATCTAATATTCTTATTAGATATGTATATTGGTTTAATTGATTTCAGGTCTTGGGTCTTATATCCCCGTTACAAATTTTCTATTGGAGGTAACAAAAAAAGCACTTTACTTTGGCCTTTTTCCCCCCCTTTCGTTTCGACTTGTTTCCCTTGCCCACAACTTTTACTCATTCACTTTGTATCAATGTGTGTGTGTGTGTGCGTGTGTGTATAGGTATATGGGTGTGTGTATGTTGTTTGTGTATCCTTTGGCTGCGAAATTGCATTTCATGAATGGTAATGTGCTATGATGTGTACGCTTTCGTTCTCTTTCTATCACAATTCTATTTAACCTACTATATACACTCACTGTATGTATACCCTACATATGTACATACCCTACCCACCTATCAACGTACCTCATCCACTTAACAGTCTCTAGTAGCTGAGTAACCACAAAAACATGGCCAGCGGCTTTTTCGTGGGCGTGGCCTCATACACATTAGAAAGAGGCGGACCTGAAGACTGATGTAGAACCGCAAAGGTAGAGGAAGAGTTGGTCCTTTGTCAGGGTAACAAAACCAAAAGGTGCTTAATATTCATAAAAAAAACAACAAAAACCAAAAAACAAAAAACAAAAAAAATTGTTTTGGGCTCATTTCAATATGAAAATGGCCAGCACAAAATAAAAATTGTTGCAAATGAGCCATGGCCAAGATTGCAAGAAAATATATAAAAAGAATGGACAACAAATTGTTAAAGAATTTCATGTATGGAACACAATTTGTCTCCTTGTCCTTAACCCAAAACTTAATGATATGTAAAGTTATTGATCGAAATCATGATAAGAATCTCAATTTATTTAAACTAATTCAATTGCTTGAATAAAGTGGATAATGATATAAAATATCCAAAATGAAATGGATAATACTTTTATTTTAAAATGAAAAACTAAATGCTCTTAAGCATTATCTATCTATATATCCGATTATATCTATCCAAATCGCAATAATAAATTTTACAAACGAGAAATTTATATGATATAAATAAACAATTTGATAAAAAAAAAAATCTCAATCAATATTTAAATTTCAACATTGATATCAAATTAATTTAGACTAGATTAAAAGTTTTACATGACATCTAAATGAATTAGAATTTAATTCGATTATTTAATTGTTTGATAACTTAATCCAGACTTCGTATATATAATATAATCAATACATTCGACTATTACCCATACATACATACATAAATGAATGGTGTGAAAGGAATAACAACTTTATCTCATTGTTATCCTTTACCTAGTCTAGCAAAAATGAAAAAAAAAAATCGAAAAAAGGAGAAAAAAAAACACACACACAAAAAAAAATAGAAAACACTCAAGCAATTATCCAAAACCAATCCTTTTCCATTATCGAATAATTGCAATAGTCTGAATACTCTGAATAAACAAAGAGTCTCTTGGGAATGGATGAGTAAGTGAAGGCCAATAAATAAATTAGCCCAATATATATATATATATATATATATAAATATATATATGTAAATGTGAAATGCAAATGCAACATTTGGCAGGAAATGATAGAAAATTGAATGAGAATGCAAAAACAATGCAGCGAATAGCCGACATACGTATAATAGGATAGACAATTTGCTTATTGTTTATTGCTTTTTCACAGCAACAAAAACAACAAATTTTTAAATAAATAATTTCACATGATTTGGTCAATTTTTATTTTTGTTTGCTCCAATTTCCATTACACAAGATGAACCGAGAGAAAAATATAGATAGAGATGAATTGAGAGATGAAAAGACACAGAAAGCGAGACAGAGAGCGAAAGAGTGGAAGATAGAGAGAGAGAGAGAGAGAGAGAGACAATAACAGAAAAGAGGAAATGGTGTAGAAAAACCAACACTGGAAATGTGAAATCATAAATAAATGCAACAGAAAATTGAAATGAAAATGTGCCAGTAGATATTTATATATATATCTATATATATATATATATATATATATATTTTAATGTATATATCTGAATGGGAATATGGTGATGTTGACGTTTA
This sequence comes from Drosophila sturtevanti, assembly GCA_018150375.1. NCBI lineage: Eukaryota > Metazoa > Arthropoda > Insecta > Diptera > Drosophilidae > Drosophila > Drosophila sturtevanti. The sequence continues at coordinate 1,515,864 of JAECWJ010000392.1, read as the reverse complement.
TCCTGACCAAAAATAACAACAATAAAATCTAGAAATATGAAAAACTAAAAGCAGAAAAACATTCAAGATATTGTCCATACCGCACTTTGAATGCTCTCTCCTACAAAACCAATTCGAATTCGTTTAATTTATATATAAAATTACTAAATAGTAATATAGAAGAATCAGATTAAAGAAATAATATTGTCATTACCTAACAATTAATGTAAAAATCGCTTGCTAAAAATAATTTACTTGAGAATAAGAATTAAGAAATGATTTCACTTGAGTTCTTGCATTGGTGATGAATTTGATCAAAGTATATGCATATATGTATTTATATAGTTCAAACTGATTACTTCTAATAGCTAACATATGCAGTATTCAAGTGCATATATACAAAAAAGTATTAATATGTATAAAGACCAAACACAGACGTAGATACAGATAAAGATAACATGTGCTCAGCTAATTGACTAAAGTGCCAGTGAGGCCTGTCTGCATATTCACTATCTCTTTCTCTCTCTCTCTCTGTCTCTCTCTCTGTCTCTCTCTCTTTCTGCCTCTGCCTTCTTCACTTGCTTTATCTCTATCTCAAATAACATTATACTTGACCTATATCAATAGCACTTGCCATCATAATAAATACAGAAATTGCAGTCATAAAATATCTACAAACATAACATTCTATATAATGACACTTTCCAATGAATAATGAAACAAGATGAAATTTATTTCCGATGTATGTATGTATGTATGTATGTATGCATATATACATATATGTGGAGTAATATAATTGTATAAATGAATAATAATTAATACCCTTTTTCCTAATTAAAAATATCTATTTTTAAAATTCCTACCTTTTTTTTAATGTTAAATGTTTTGGCCGATTTTTTCAAGGTGAAAAATCTGAAAAAGAAAATATATAAAGAAAATTATATAAATATAAATAATAAGTTAATCTCTTAATTAGTAGTTAAAAGTAAAGATCTAATGGGATGGTAACCCCATTGAATAAATACTGATTTATCTGTTTCCCTATTAAAAAAAAGGTTATAATCCAATATGCATATAATATTCTTTTTTCGTAATCCAAGTAGGCAATGCCAGTTTGATTTTCGCCACTTGCCTCATACTCCCGATACGAATCTCGAACAAATTTAATGTGACTCGTTTACGGAGAGCAACAACATTTATTTTGGACTCTACAAATAGATCAAAATTCAAGGTTCAACATTCAATATAGAAGAAACAACATGGTAAGTGATACATTATAGTTCATCCATTCTATTATTAGTTAGGTACAATAATATATATATATATATATGTATATATTTTTCATACTTTTCAACAGTAACAAGCGATTTGGTTCAAAAAAAAATAATCTAGGACACATATTCTGATATGCAAACGGTACCGGTTTTGGATGCGATTCTGTGATTGCGTTTGCATTTACCAATAATCTGCAGAACTCATCACGGATACACTTACACAATTACACACTTACACACATACAAATCAGGACCATACTGATTGACGCATGATCAAGGATAGATGATGATTTATTGGATTATTTAAGTAGGATCATTTTGATTGCCCGTAAGCTCAAGGACCCAAGGACGACTAGGACGGATGAGATATGGATTGAGTAATCAATATTCAGAATCGAGAATCTCTAGGATATTATATATACATATATATATATTGGTTCCCGTTCGTATAATTTTATATTTCCAAATATTTGTATACTCTTAATAGAAATTACGATTTGCATGTGTTCTAATAAAAGAACGAATAAAACATAATGTGAATGTGAACAATTTTATGAAGGGATTTTTGTGGCTGTAGGGCAAGTGCAGTTCAATCTGATTCCATGTTAAATTTCTATGCCATGTATTGGGTGAAATTACTATATGTACGATTTTTCTTTTTTTTTTTTTTTTGGGGGGTCGCCACATTTTATGTCGATTAGCATGAATTGGTTTTATTTTGTCGGTTGGGAATATTTAACCAAATTTTTTTTTTTTTTTTTTTGTATACATATGTGGCTTGGAATACTGATGTTGCTGTTATACAAGCCCAATCAATGCGCCTAAAGCTAGGCTATGGAAACCGAAATGTTGCCCTTAATCCGTTCCCCTATTGTATCTATATATATATATACATATATATATTTTTTTTCATTTTTTTTCAAACGCTTAGCATATGAATAATAGAGAAAGAAGCGCATAAAAAATGCAAATATGCAAATAAATATCTCTAAAACATTTGTTTCGATTTCCCTCCGCACTACCCGTTTCTCTATCAGCCAGTTTGTTGCACAAAATGGTTCTGGCCAGAGCCAACCAGCCAACCAGCCAACCAGCCAGCAGCCAGCAGCCAGCCTTCCTGATAACTCTCCCCTCCTTCCTCAATCACCAACCGCATCATCCGGCAAGTACAAAAGATTTTAGATTTCTCTCTATGTGTGTGTGTGTGGGTCATAAATTTTGCAGTGATGTCATGAATTTTTGTGGATCCAAAACTGCTACCATCTATGTAGATATTCTCCACGTACACCATCCATCCACGAATTTCCCTCCAATACCTCTCGCTCTCCACTCCGGATGCCCCACATCAACAATCTATCTGCCGTCCCTCGTTGGCCATGTCAAGCATGTTGCGCTAAATGTGTTGCATACTTTTGTGCATATTTGTCGATTGCCATAATTAAGCCGTAAATGAGGCGCAGTTCGGCTAAATGGGAGGTGTATGCCCAGGTTGTCAATGGGAAAGGGCTAACCCATTCCCACCATCTCTCTTACCCCATCCAAATGGTGTGGGGTGGGGTGGGGTGGGGGGTTATGGGCTTCTTCTTGCCACATCATTTAATGCTCATTAAAATAACTGCGCCGCTCGCGTATTCTTCCGCTCTGTCTGTCCCAGTACCTATCGCTACTCTCTCTTCTACCCCCTCCCCCTAACCTTCCCGTTTATTTCATTCCGTTCGTCTCCTCTCCTGCTTACTGTTGGCATTTGCGGTACTTGACATTTTGCGGTGTTTTAATTTGGCGCACGCTCAAGTGCTCGCGAATTGCCGACACCGAGTACAAACGCAGCCATGGTAAGCGTGTTCCAATTCCATTTGCATCATCCCCACCAATACCTCAACTTTTCCCCTTATTCAATTCAACTTAACTATCGCTAGAGAATCTATATATGTACTTACCCCCATCTCTATTACACTGCCACTGCTCTTTATAACTCTCTCACTCTCTCTCTCTCTCTCTTTCTCTTTCTCTTTTACTAATATAGCTCTGCCGTCTGCCGATTTCCGTTGCGTTGTTTTCCAATCTCATGGCTTTTGGGCTAAGCTTGCAAATGCGTTGCAATGGCAAAAGCTTAGGGCAATCCATAATAACAAGGTGGTAGAAGAATGGCAGCCGAAGAGGGGGGGGTGACTTAATTTTAATAAGGGCAATGTGATGTGGGGTGTATATTGGAAACGGAGTGGGAAATTTGATTGCCTACAGCAAAATTGCTCATCGACTATATTAATGTTTTATTACCCAATACAAAAACAAAAGGCAACCTTAAAGGAATCGCAAGTACATCAATGGAATTAATGATGGAAGAGGAGAGAGAAAATGAAATTAACCGATTTTTTTTTTTTAATTTTCTATAGTTTTCTATAAGCCTGACTTTCTGATATAACAGACAAATTAATACCATACCATACGTTCATTCTTCCTATATATAAATGATATCTAAATCTTGTCACAAAGAAGTATTTCTTATATGTATGTTTATTCATTATATTTTACTTAGATCTTGAGTTAAAGAAGTATGTATATATCCTTTAGCATATGATATATAGATAAATAGCTCTAATTTCAGCTTTAATTTCAAAATCTCGTTGAACTAATTTATTCTTCATTATTAAATTCAATTAATTTGTTAAATTATGGTTAATATCTATTTGTTTATTAAGTTTATATACATATACTTAGTAATCGAGTATTCAAAATGGGAGCAATGTTCTAAAATCGAAGACGAAATTACAAATGGGATTTGAGAATATTCTTTGAAAGACATTTTTTTTATGACTTTGGTGCTGACGACGAATGGCAGTGAGTCAGTGAGTCAGTGAGTCAGTCAGTCATAATTTGGCCAGGATATCCATTAGTATGATGATGGGCGCAAGCTTTTGCTTTATTCATCGACATTATGGGGCTTAGGTTGGTTGCTTTCTCCTCTTCCCCCCCTTTCTCCGCTACCTACTAGCTTGAGGGTAAAATGTTGGAGTTGGAGGCATTTGCTTTTGGTCGTCGTTTTATCGCCTTTTCATCGAAGTTATCTTGCATATTGCATGAGACGTTTGCCATATGGAAATTTATGTCCACACACACACACACACGCAGACATACACACACTCACATGCATAGACATAGAATGAAAGAGAGAGAGAGGGGGGGGAGGAGAGAGCAGCAGCTCGACTCGTTTAAATTTGAACGTGTGTTTCATTCAGAAGACGGCTCACAACGCAGCAGCCACAAACATGTCCTTACATATCCTTATCGAACATACTGAGAAGCTTGTTGCAATATATATGTTTGTTTGTATGTCAATGTATGTGTGTCTATATACATACATACAAATGTATTTATGTCTGAATGTGTGTATGCATGTGTGTGTGTTTCAATGTGCCTGGTGTGTGTTGATGTGGCGCACTCAGTTATAGATTTCTTAGGGGACCGTGTTTATTATCCTTTTTTATATCCTTTCGCCTTTTTTATTTATTGATGTTGTACATTTGAGTTAAGGGCGAGTGGCAGCGCCGCATTCGTTAGCCATAACTGATGCCGTTTTTCTTTCCCTTGGCTTTCTTTCGCTCGGTCGCTTTCCCTCTCTCTCTCTCCCTCTCGCTCTCTCTCGCTCTCTGTCTTTTTCTGCCTTTCATTCACTTTGTTTCTTTCTCTTTCTCGAACATAAATTCACACAACTAGGACACGTGTCCTGGGCGGCAATAGCAGCGGCATCCCATATTGTGCTCTGGCTACTGCATATGAAACTGTAATACAAATATTGCGCATACGCCACGTTTGCCCAAAGGCTACAAAGTAGCCTCAGTCCCACAAGCCCCCTTTTCACTTCTACATTTTCCTTTACCTCGCACTACTTTCTCCCCTAACACCATATTCCAACCATTGTGGGTGTGTGCGTGTGTGTGTGTGTATGTATGTATGTATGAGTGTGAGTGTTTGTGTGTTTGTGTGCGAGTGGAAAGCGATCAAAAGTCAACGCCAACTGCCATATACAGTCGAACTTCCCTAACTCGAACTTCTCTAACTCGAAATTTCTCTAACTCGAACAAAAATGACTGGCAATAGCATTTAGAGCGAAAATTGCATAGAATTTCACTTCTCTAACTCGAACTTCCATAACTTGAAGTTCTCCCTAACTCGAACAAAATATTGGGCACATGCATCGTAAGTCGAATTTTTCGGAGGAAATCCCAAGAAATTTTATTGAATTCTGCCAACGCAGCCGCTCAGACCTATCAATACTTTTGACTCTTTCACTCCAAAGCTGTTGACGCAGCTTCTGAAAAACAGTTAAAGTGTTGCCATTTGAAGCTTCAATATTTTATTAATTTTTTGGTTGCTAGAGAAACTGGAAAAATGAAAAACTTATCTCCAAACACAAATTACTACATACATATGTAACTATTTTCATTAAAATAAAATGGAAATAATTAATTCAATAATTTTGTGATGTTTCATTGTATTCCTTAGTGTTACAATATATTTCTCTAACTCGAAGTCTCCGTAACTCGAACTTTTTGGCTGGATAATGCCACTTCGAGTTAGGGAAGTTCGACTGTATATTGAACTTGGCCGTCTATGGCCAACATCGTAACTGCTACAGTCATGGTTACGGTTTACGGTTAACGGTAAAGTTGTTTGCTTTAAACTTGTTTGCTTCCAGGTCCTGGCGGTTGGCCATTGCTTGGTCAGTTGTTGTTGTTGTTGTTGTTGTTGTTGTTTAAAGTGTTCAACAAAATGGGTTTGGGGTCTGTGGGGAATTCGAATAGAAATTGCAATGAAGGCATCAAAGCTTTTATGCTCCAAATCAAACAACCCCTCTCCGATCCCCTTTCCCCCCACAGCCAACCATCCCCATACCACCCACTATCCAGCGCCTCTCAATCTTTCGACGTGCTTATGGACTGAGATTTGCGATTTTTGATTGGGTTACAAGATGCTGAATGCACAATATACACACACACAATACACACACACAAACACACTCAACAACAATATACAACATTTATTGTAGTTATATGAAAGTATATATATTTATATATATGTACACAGATTACATATATGGGAAATCGACTTGTTATCGCCTTACAATATAATATCGTTAAAATGTTTATCGAGAATTAACTTGAGTGAAATAAAATAGAATTTTATTGATTTTGAAACTCTTTCGTTTAATGAAAGTTTAACTAATACATTTTATTATTAGTAAGCCATTTGAATAAATGTGAAAAAAAATTAGATTACCAACTATCGATTTATTGTGTATGTACATATATTATATAGTTGTTAATATTCAAGTCGGAACATTTTTTCTTTTTAAAATAAATTATAATTCTTTTCGTTGGTAATTAATCAATTTTAATTTGTTATTTAATTATAATCATAATAATAAAGTAATAATTAAGAAGAATAATAATTTCGTAAGATTATCAATTATAACTTTTAAAATTGCATCCTACTTATATAACATAATTTAAGTTTGAATTGTAAAATTAATTGTTACCACACAACTTACGAAAATTCAAAAATGAATCAATTCTAAATTTTTTGAGGTACAAATATGGTCATAATTTCATGTTGAAAATGTTTGAAAGTTGTAAAGTTATAGATAAAGTTAGATAAACATCATCTTACATGTATATAGATGAATGAGATGGTTAATTTGTGAAGTTCTAAAAGGGAAGTTTCTTCATTCAGTTTCTGTAAGTTATCGATAACTTATTGATGAAGTTGAATTGACATCCTTGTTCCGAATGGACATACAAATGGATGGATGCATTCATGTATATGTATAGGTATACGTATATATATATATATATGTGTCTGTTTCACAGTTATGATACTACTATTGACATTTGTTATCCACTTGACATGGCTTTCAACCAGACCAGCCACCCACACGAGCACTGCAAAACTTGTATGACCCATACTCTTGGTAGCTCCATTCTGGAGATTGCAAAGCCAAAATCATAATTGATTCAATTTTAATTGCTGCTGCAACAGTAACAACAACAACAACAGCACAAACAACAACGCCAGCAATGGAGAAATGAAAACGTATAGGAGACCATACCAAACCAAACCAAACCAAACCCGAAAAGCGACAGGCAATGCCCGAAGGCAAGGATCGATTTCATGACAAGCCTTGAATTTGGCTACACACACACCCACACACACACCGATACAAATTCTCTTTCTCTCGCCCACTCTCTTTCCCCTTCATCTCTGTCTCTCTTGTCTTTTCTCTCTCTCTCTCTCTGCCTCTATCTCTCTCCCTCTCTCCTGCTGTGTCCATTTCACTCTATGTCTCATTCGCTTGCAGTTGAATCAAATTTAATATTGGCTTGTCACGTGAAATTTAACTGTGTCGCGCTTTCAATTCACAATTTTGTTTGGCTTTTTCTAGCGAAAAGCAAACTGCGAAATCGGAACTAAAAAATAAAAAAAAAAAAAAAAAAAAAAAAACTGAAATAAAAACAAGAAGAAAACATCAGAATAGCAATCGGAGCCAGAATCCAACCAATTCTGCCCCTGACCTGATCCATTCACCATTCAACATTCACCATCCATTGGCCATTAGTCGAATGTGACTGAGCGAAAGAGAAACGCTGACTAATTCATGAAAAATTATTTGTTTTTTATTTCTCATTTGTCACCTTCATTTACGTTTTCTCTTTTACGAAAAGAAATCTGCAATTTTTCATTGAAAAATTTATTATTAATTCAAACAAAGAGAATTCATTTTACTTCAAGTAAGATTGTAGCACAAAAAAGGAAGTATAAATTTATGCTAAAATTAAAATATACTAACTAAACTGAACTGAAACTTTTTATTTGTCTGTCATATTATCAAACAATTAAATTAACCGAAATAAATGTTTATTGGTTATTAAAATTAGAAATATTTGTCTATTAATTATATCTGAAGATGCATCAAGAAATATATTACATCATTTATGTATGTACATCATTTATTTATGCAATCCAAATAACTGAAACAAATGTCACATTTACATTGATTTCCTAACGTTTGCATAAAAATGGTCTTGAAATCAATTTGGTTATGATATATCAAATAGTATCTAGATATATGTATATATGATGTACAAAGACACACTAATATCATGTATTTGTATAATCTACCAATCTAAATAGCACATTGTTATGGATTGTTATTTATATATTTGTTTGATATAGCAAAAAAAGTAATTGATGTTCATCGTGAAAATCTACGGTTCATCACCTTTTATTAAAATCCTTGTAATCCTGAAGAATTGTAGCAATATCATTGTTTATGATATGTGTCTGCATGCAAGGATGTGTGTAATTTGGCAGTTCCTACCTAATTACACACAGACCGTGTGTCCAGATACAACTTCATTTGCATTTTTAAATTTAATGTGTATCTAACTCCCTTTGTCTCCCTGTTGTCTCTCTCGTAAGTTGAAAGCAAAACAAAAAGATCAAATAAATAGAGAAAAGAGTTTCAGTTTCTGAGGAGACCGCAACAAATACGGACGTGTTTCACTCCCTATACTATGTGCAATTAGGGTAATCAAAATTATTACAAAACTTTTATCCTTAGTGCAATTTCATATCAAACACTTAAATTCCCCATCAATCCTTGATTTGCTATAATTTCGACTATAACTAATCCCTGACTTTTGTATAATCTTTTAGTTTATATAAATATTATACAGCTATTTTAATGATGATGGCAAGCATTTACTTTCAATGTGTTAACACTTAAATCTGTTCTAAATGCAACACGCCCTTTCTGCCTCACCATATACATAGATGAAGAGGTGAGAAAGTCTCCTAAATGGAGGACTATAATCTAAAGGTGTTATAAGTAATAGTGAATGAGTAAGAGACAGAGAGAGAGAGAGAGAGAGAGAGAGCGAGCGAAAGAAAGAAAGAAAAAACAGAGTCTGGTTAAATGCAGGGTCGCCAAAATTTCAACGATGATGACGACGCTGACTCGCGGTACTTCTGAAGCACTTAAGAATCTCACCTACATCTAGCCAAGGCTGGCAATAAATATCAAAGCATTTGTTTGCCGTCAAAAGCACGATAGAACTGCGAACTAAGGTCGTCGGCAAGGTGTAGTGAATGTTGGCAAGAGGTGAGATGCTTATGGCACGCCCATTGTGTAAGTAAGTATGGGTGTGGCGGCTGTCAGTTTCAGAGACCCAAGTCTCAGGACTCAGGTCTCTGGTCTCTGTCCCAGGACTCAGGACTCAGGACTCAGGTCTCTGTCCCAGTCGCTGGCACGTGCGCCGTAATTTGCGCATTTAACATTTAAAGCAGCTCAACTCGTGGACGACACAAATCGCATACACGGGGGCGTATGCGCAATAAATTTAACGAGCTGCCATTAGGGACGATGCCGCGATGCCACGTTGCGACGAGGAGGCAATGGGGCAATGGGAGAGGGGGTTAAAGAAATAACATTGGGCAGAGTAGCGTAGAAACGTGGCATGGGAAACAAAATGAAAAAAAAAAAAAAAAACACTTGGCCCAGGTTAATGATAAATTGACTTAATTACTGACGTGCCGAGAAGCTAATGCAATTATGAGCGATTTGCATGCGTTACACACAAATCAAATTCATCAAATCTACATCAACATCATTAAACCAATATCATCATCATCATCATCATCATCATCATCATCATCATCATCATTAGCATTAGCATCAATATCTTTCAAGTAAAGTGAATTCATTTGGCTACGAATTTATTTATTTATTTATAATTTTAGAAAAAGTAAAAACTAACTTAATCCATTAAATTATTATTATATAAAACCATTGAGTAGAGATAAACTAAGTCTGATGGAATCATCCAAGAGTTCTTATACATATTTAAATAATGAAAATTTCAAATATTTCATTCTAACCGAAAAAGAAAAGTTAATACAAAATAAAGCTATATTCTATATAGTTGAATCCAAATAGATATGATATCATTTAGTTTTGATATACATGATATAGTTAAGAGATAATATTTTTATACCCTTGCAGAGGGTATATTAATTTTGGTCAGAAGTTTGCAACGCACTGAAGCATCACCGACTATATGAAGTATATATATTCTTGATCAGCATGAATAGCCGAGTCGATATGACCATGTCCGTCTGTCCGTCAGCTTCTCCTTTGAGACCATAATAGCTGTAGATCTAATCAAGATAGCCTTCTTTTGCTGCACACATTGTATATCTCGGAATCATCCCGATCGGACGACTACATCATATAGCTCCCATAGGAACGATCGGTCATGAATAAGGTTTATCCACAATAATTTGATTTGTGAGTTTAATATACTTCTTGATACTTCAACCAAGTTTTATCAGAATCGGACGACTCTATCATATAGCTGCTATAGGAACAATCGGTACAAAAAAAAATTATGTATGAACAATTTTTTTTTCTCAATCCCAAAATATTGAATTTGTAAATTTGGTATTTTTAATTTTTAATAATGTTTCTGGTGAATTATATAGAGAAAATCTGCAAGGGTATACGAACTTCGGCACGGCCGAAATATACTCTATAGTTCCATTTCCATCAGCTTATAATGATAAACATATAAAGTAATATGTTTTACTCTGTATCCTTTTACCTTTTTCTTTTTCTTTTTCTTTTTCTTTTTTTTTTGTGTGTCTTTCAAGTTTGTTAAACTTTTCCACTTACTTTCCAGTCACATATAAAGTTTTAGCATGTTTTTTTTTTTTTTGTTTGTCCCTTACGCGTTATATGAAATTGTAAGGGAAATGCAAAATCGATTACAAAATTTTACCTCGAAACATAGTCCATGTATGACACAGATACATACATATATATATATATGTATATATATATATATGTATACATTGTATAGAAAATAATTGAATCCATATTCCTAATGAGTGCACGCCTCAACGAATTGAAAAGTAGCTGGTTGTCCCCCCCTCCATTTCAGTATTCGCCTCTCCGTCCTAACATTATGTTTGGCAAAAAGGGAACAAACGGAGCACGTGCGAGAATAGAAATCAACTTTGGCAAGTTCGTTGGCATTTTGTATGCAACATGCGACATGTTTTTTTTTCTCTCCATTTTACTTTATTTTATTTCAGCTTCTTCTACTTTGACTTGTTCGTTTCTTTTACGTTTTTCTTCTTCTTCTACTTTTTTTTTTTGGTAGGGCCGAGCAACACAACCTGCAACATTTTTCAACAATTTAATTTATTTATTTTGGCACTTTTGTTGCTTGTTTTTGTCGTTGTTGATGTTGTTGTTTTTGTTGTTATTGTTGTTGTTGTTGGCTGCTGCTGCTGCTGCTTGTCGCAGTCAGCTGGCATGACATGGGTCCTTGGTCCTTGATGCTGTGTGATCGAAACGCACTGATAGCCCCTGTCACTCAAAGCACACTGGGGCCGGATTCGTATTCGGATTTCGAATACGGATACGGATTTTGGACTTGCCGCTTGGCTGAACTCCATCTCTATCTATCTATCTCTTTCTCCCTCTTTCTCTCTCTCTCTCTCTCTCTCTCTATCTCTCTCTCTCTCTCATTCCATAAGGTATGGCTATGGGTCTCTTTCATTCTCTACCACTGACGGTTTTAGCCACATAGCTTTCAATTAAAGACCCATCTCCCAGCCACATCACTAGCCAACTTTGGCAGTTTCTTGTTTAAAGCCTCTGGGCGGGGGTGTCGCCAGTCGAGGCAACAATTATTAGAGCCGACTGTTTTGAGGTTAACATAAATTGAAAGTGAAAACTAATGGCAAAATCGAAATCTTTCCGCCTCCATCTAATGTGACAGAAGCTTTCAAGGAAAATGACAAAAAAAAAAAAACAAACAGAAAAGAAATCGTATACAAGTTTGGCATCTAAATCAATATTATTGGTATTAGTTATGGCCAAATGAAAAAAATGAAGCCAGATATCTGCAAAATAAAAAGGCAATAATGTAGCCTAATGGATTTGATCAAATAAAAGCAATAAATCAGATAAGTGCAATTAAAACTAACTGATATATAAATTCTACATAAATATATTCTATGTTCATATGCGAATTTTATTCCCATAATCCAAGTAGGCGCTGACAGTTCAATTTTTGCCACATACTTCCGATACGAGTCATAAATAAATTCAGTGTGATTCGTATACGGAGAGCGACAACATAAATCAAAATTCAAAGTTTAATAAGGAGTGGAAAACAAACAACAACAAAAAAATGGTAAGAGATAACGTTATAGTTTCTCAATTCCGTCGATGACAAAATAAAATGTAGAGTTTTCTGCAGGCAAAATGTTGCAATGCAGGAACGAAGGAGGAGAAATACGCTAATCCATTTGATATAATAAACACGGATTTTTCTCGTTTTTAGGTAAGGATATCAGACGCACAAAGCAAGCAGAGACAATATATATGTATATATATGTATTTGGTAAACTTTTTTCCAACAGTAACAAGCGATTTGGTTCAAAAAAAAATAATCTAGGACACATATTCTGATATGCAAACGGTACCGGTTTTGGATGCGATTCTGTGATTGCGTTTGCATTTACCAATAATCTGCAGAACTCATCACGGATACACTTACACAATTACACACTTACACACATACAAATCAGGACCATACTGATTGACGCATGATCAAGGATAGATGATGATTTATTGGATTATTTAAGTAGGATCATTTTGATTGCCCGTAAGCTCAAGGACCCAAGGACGACTAGGACGGATGAGATATGGATTGAGTAATCAATATTCAGAATCGAGAATCTCTAGGATATTATTCTATATATATATCTATTGGTTTCCGCTCGTATAATTTTATTTTTCCAAATATTTGTATACTCTATTAAAATAAAGATTACAATGTATTCTTTTACAAAAAAAAAAGGAAATAATGCAAATATGGATATATTTTTTAATTACTTCACAACTGTTGCCATAAGCAAGGAAATGTTCTCGATGGGTTTCCATTTGGTTTTATTATGTTGAATACTTTTCATTTACTATTTTTTTTTTAGATTAGTTTGTTGTTGAATGTGTTGCGGTTTTGACCAACTCATTATTTGGCCAACTAATTAGATTCGTTTAAACATTTTCATGCATTTTAATAAGTAGCAAAAAGGGAAATATAAATGGCGTTTGCCTGTCGTCGGACCTTTTAACCCTTATCATATAAATCGCTGGCATCTCTTTCCATCTCTCTCTCTCTCTCTCTCTCTCTCTTTTGCACGTTCCCTTTTTACACCCTTCACTTTCATTTTGGTAAGAATTTTTTTGGTTTTTGTTATTGCTGTTGTTGTTGTTGTTGTTGTTGCTGTACGGCAAATGCCAAGCCCAGAGCAACTTGCCCTGTAATTTATTTATGGCCACATAATAAATCTGTGCATAAGACATTGGAACTGGCTACTCTACCGACTGACCAAATGGTTAGTTGGCTTTAGGTTACTCTCTCCCTCTGCCCATGGTCATATGCACATACACACGCACACACAGTGCATGGCGCCCTGTCTACCCTATTATCCTTTGTGTATGTGTATCCTTGTGTTTGTATTTGTCCCTCTTAATGTTTTCTTTTTATACTTTATTGCAGTATCATTTGCGCAAACTGTTGTTAATAGCCATTGCGGTGACACACTGGCATGTAGAAGACCCATTTAAAGAGTCCCCCCCCCACACCGTCAGTCCATCAGAATCAGTCTCACAGGTTCGCAGTTAACGGTTCCCGTTTTTGGTTCCACATATGTAAGTATGTATGTATTGATATACATATATATATATATATATATATATATATATATGGTATGTGATAATATCTAATTTGAAGTCACACCAAAATATAGCAACAAAATCAATAATGACAACAACGACATAGTTAATTCTGCTTAGTCAGTCAGGAGTTGGACTTGGTCTTGAAATGGAAACGGAATATGAAAAGGATGAGGAGATGTTACCAAGGAGTTGGACTCTTTATCCTGATTTAAGCTTTCTACTTACATCGATAATAGCAATGAGATGGCTTCTTTTTTGTTTCCCTCTTTTTTTTTCTTTTTTTTTTTTTTTTGGCCGCATCATCATTATTATCATATGCCCAAATTATTTTAGGCAAATGACAGAGGCGTTGTCTGATAATTGAAATTTCTGACTAAGGGTTAAGGGTTCATATTTGAACTTATTTGTATTTTGTCGGAACTTGGAATTGATACAAATATCCCTTTTAATTTGTTATGGATAATGTTAGGGATAATCGAACTACGCCCATGTTTTACATTATCATGAGCATTGGCTTTGGTTTTGGTTCGGTTGGCAATGCTTTCCCTTTACAAAACAGTTAATGCTCCTTTATTTTGGTTTCTATAGGTCATTTCATAGGGCTTATATAGGGCTCTTCCGACGCCTTGGTCTGTGCCAAAATCTATGGAAATAAATTAATCTGGCAGCAGGAAAGAAATAGTAAACGAAAAGGTCAAGAGCCTGCACATTGATATGTAGAGTTTAACTCATTTTGTGGGCTAAGATCCCCATACATTTATGTGTGCCTCTGTGTGTGTGTTTGAGTGTGTGTGTATATGTGAGCAAGTGTGTGATTTAAGGCTATTTAATTGCCATAAACCACAAAAGGCTCAAAACTAAAGGCTTAAGCATCTGTTTGGGGGAGAATTTATGTTATTAGTTTGTAAATTTTCCATTCATAATCTCCGCAAAGTAGGCAACAAATCTAACCCAATGAATAACATATTGACAAAGAAAGAAGAAACAACACACAAAAAGAGAAAAAAAGTTTTAAATTAATATTTCAACATAATGGAAATGTTTCATTATTAAATAACTACAGTCGTTTGGCACATTACAAGAGAGAGGGTGGCTGTCGGTGGTTAGGGGTTGGTGGTTGGTGGCTTGATACATTCGCACTTGACAAATGACAGGCGAAGCTAATGAGCCAAGTGTTCGTATTGTGTTGTTCTTCACTCTTCTTTCGTTTCCCTTTTATTTTTCTTCTTTCTTTCTTTGCCTTTAGAAATAATTTATATGATTTTTAATTAATTTTCCAGCAGTAAATGTTAAAAAGTTTTCTTCGGCTTCATCTCCGTCTGAGTTGGTGTTTTCTTGGCTTTTTCTTGGCTTCTGCCTTTTTTTTGCTTACTCTGCCTTTTTGGTCTTAGTCTGCTGACTGCTAGGCTGATACCCTATTTAAAGGATACTAACTAAATAGTTTAAATGTTTAAATTTTTTGTAATTTTTGACTACAATGTATCAGACTTATACATAACCATAGATGATCCTTTTAAAAGCGTCCTTTCTAATGGATAATGGATAATGGGTAATGGATAATGGATAATGGATAATGGATAATGGATAATGGATAATGGATAATGGATAATGGATAATGGATAATGGATAATGGATAATGGATAATGGATAATGGATAATGGATAATGGATAATGGATAATGGATAATGGATAATGGATAATGGATAATGGATAATGGATAATGGATAATGGATAATGGATAATGGATAATGGATAATGGATAATGGATAATGGATAATGGATAATGGATAATGGATAATGGATAATGGATAATGGATAATGGATAATGGATAATGGATAATGGATAATGGATAATGGATAATGGATAATGGATAATGGATAATGGATAATGGATAATGGATAATGGATAATGGATAATGGATAATGGATAATGGATAATGGATAATGGATAATGGATAATGGATAATGGATAATGGATAATGGATAATGGATAATGGATAATGGATAATGGATAATGGATAATGGATAATGGATAATGGATAATGGATAATGGATAATGGATAATGGATAATGGATAATGGATAATGGATAATGGATAATGGATAATGGATAATGGATAATGGATAATGGATAATGGATAATGGATAATGGATAATGGATAATGGATAATGGATAATGGATAATGGATAATGGATAATGGATAATGGATAATGGATAATGGATAATGGATAATGGATAATGGATAATGGATAATGGATAATGGATAATGGATAATGGATAATGGATAATGGATAATGGATAATGGATAATGGATAATGGATAATGGATAATGGATAATGGATAATGGATAATGGATAATGGATAATGGATAATGGATAATGGATAATGGATAATGGATAATGGATAATGGATAATGGATAATGGATAATGGATAATGGATAATGGATAATGGATAATGGATAATGGATAATGGATAATGGATAATGGATAATGGATAATGGATAATGGATAATGGATAATGGATAATGGATAATGGATAATGGATAATGGATAATGGATAATGGATAATGGATAATGGATAATGGATAATGGATAATGGATAATGGATAATGGATATGAAAATTGTGTCTTCCTCTTTAGCTTAATGAATATTGAAAGTATTATATAAAAGACAATTTGTTAGTGTATGTTAACTTCGGTGTTATATGTGCTATTGAACTTTCAGTTTGTTTTTTGTTATTGCTGTTGCGCACTGTTGTTTTTGTTATTGTTACTGTTGTTTTTTCGCACTTGCTTGCTGACTATGTTTTTCATTCTCGTTCCCGTTCTCATTTTCATTTTGCTTTCTCTTTGTTTTTAACGTTTCATTTGTTTGTTTGTTTCGTTTATTTACTTTAATGCTTGATTTATGGGTCGCAGCTAAATGAGAAACCACTTAGGCGACGCGTCCGTGTCTGCATCCGTATCCGGATCCGACTACCACCTACCTAACAATCAACCCACCTACATACCAATTCACAAACTCAACCAAACCTCATCCACCTCATTCTCTTAACCCCCCCCACCCCACCACTCGCCTCTCCCCCACTCCCCCTTTGTCGAGCAATTCACCTACATCAGTTTGTGCATAATTTAAATGTGCCGCATCTTAATCAAACCAAAACCCAAGCAAAATCCTCACAGACCTCCATCATTCGTAATTAGAATATAACTTTAACAATTTGTTTAGTCGAAAAAGTAGAAGAAGAAAAAAAAAAACAGAAAAAATGAATGAAAGAAATCTATTGAACACACTTCGGTTACGCCCACAAGGGGGTTCCATTCGGTTACGTGGAGGAGGGTCAAAACGTTTTACGACTTCATTTGCTGTGCTACGTGATAGTGCAAATAAAAATAATGAAAATCCCCGCAACGGTAACACGAAAACCCCCAACCAAAAAAAAAAAAAAAAAAAAAGAAGAAAAACAGCAACAGCATAAAACTCACTCGCCAAAAAAAAAGAAAAGAAAAACGAGACTAAAAAAAGGAATCGGGGGCGTTGCGTAAAAAGTTTCCCTCAGGCCACAACTGAAGGCGCCAGGCATCAGCAACAGCAGCAGCATAGTTAGAGGGAAAGAGATGGCGAGATGGGAGGGCGTGGATGGATGGAGGTGCGGGGACGGATGTTGAGGTCGGTTAAAGGGAATTTAAGTAAAACATAAACGCAATCGGAAATAACCAAAAAAAAAAATGAAAGAAGTACAAAAAGCAACAAAAAAAATTTTTGCAATGTTCGTGCACGCGATTTCAGGTGAAGTTGAATGAAATAAAATCAAACAAAAAAAAAAAGAACAAGCAAAATAGTAGCAGTGAAACTAATATAAACTAACGAACCGAACTCTGTATACCCTTTAAATAGATCATAAGGAATAATATGTACTTCTGGTTCAATAAGAATTGTTTTTTTTTTTGTATTTTTTGGTATTTAATTCGTAATTTTACAAAAAAAGATGAATTTGTTTTAGTGTTGTTACATTTATCAGTATATACATATATACAGTTTTTTTACAGTTATACAGTATGTGTAAAAATTAACAGTAAATCGTAATACAAACAAAGAACATTATATAGCTATTGCTAGATTTTTCTATATGGGCAGATATTTCTTTCCTTTTTTTTTTTGGTACATAAAATAAAATTAAAGAAAGGGCAACCAGTTGTTTAACTAAAAATAGAAATTAAAATTAATCTACATAAATTTGCGTTTATTTTCCAAGTGTAGTATATAGCTGAATTTTTAATAAAAATATTCAACCATTGGAGGGAGTATCGTTCAAAGGAGTCCAAGTTTACATTAAAGAATTTTTAAATATTCCCCAGTTTTTTTACTAGCAAAATTCCGATTAAATAATATGGAAGATCCTATATACTTCTTTTTCAGATCATTCATTAACATTCCAAACTTGCTTTATCTTGTATTAAAACAGATTTTGAATAACTAAAGTTGGCAAACTTCACCATGGCTGAAAATTGCCCGGTCCGTTTAGTTTTTTTTTTCCATTCGGCTGATTCTTAAAAAAATATCTATTTCAAAAACCTTTTTTTCGTTTTCTTTTTTTTTTTTCTTAGCTATCATAATTGAATGTTTTTTATGGAGATTTTCATGTGTGTCTATGCGACAAAAGGTTAAGATGGAGGGAGGGAGCCCTTCATCGTATAATATTCAGTGCAACCATAACAACAGAAGCAACACTCCTTGTAGTCTAACACACTGACACACTGCGGCAGAACGGAACAGAAACAACAGTAACAACAACAACAGCAACAAAAAGAAAGAGGAAAAAAATGTTGTTCACAAAGCGTAAAAGAGAAATAAGAAAATCGACAGGCCAAATGAAAGGAACAGAGGAAAGGTAAAACCAAATCCAAAGCCAAAGTCCTGACATGGCATAGGAGGGTAATGGTAACACAGAGGAGAAACAAAGCGATGGAGAGAGACAGAGAGAGAGAGAGAGAAAGAGAGAGAAGTGTAGGAGACAGTAGGTTGTGCAAACATTCAGAGAAAGAAAAAATAAAGTTGAAAAAGTGTGGGCGTGGCCGTGGGCCTTGCCTAACTAAACAATCAACAAAAGCTAAAAATAGCAAACCAAAGGACCAAGATAAATAAGGAATAAGATCTAAATATATCGATAAGTTTTTTGTTCTGATTCTCTGAGTAATGTCGATATTGATCAATATAAAAGTACAGTTGGTGTTGAGAAATTTTTTAGTTTTTTATATTATTAATATATATATATATGTGTGTGTGCATGTGTGTGTATACATATACCAACAAACGCGAATCATTTTATAAAAAGAAACAAGAGTTGCCTTTTTCTTCTTTTGATTTTGAAGCCAAAACAAAACAAAAAGGAAATTGTTGAAATTTATTTTTGTTCTTTTATGTTGTGTCGTACGTATGTAGAACGTTTTTAAAGTCTGAGTTCGTCCTTCTTTTGTCCCATTGCAGCTCAAAACCCGGTGTCTACTGTTAGTCCGTCACGCTCGTAACATGAGGCGGCGCGCGTGCTTAACTGCAGCATATGTATCATTACACTGAGAGAAATATTTTTTTGCAATTTTCCAGATGAATTGTTATTATAACCGATATGAATAGCAAGACGAATACTGAAGTGTTCTCTGTTATTTCTCAACTTTTCTATATTAAGTACTATAACAGCCCTAAACTACCAATATTTATATATATATATATATTGATAAACTGGTGGGGCAACTCTGTATCTTAAAACTTTCGTTTTACGGTCCTAAAATAATAAACAATACAACTATCTTACACATGAAAATTGTATTAATTTTGCATTAATGTTTATGCACAATAAATAAATTAAATCTAGAAATGCCAAAAATAAGGGAAATATATTAAAAATAATAATAATACTCTTGCTATATCAAATATTAAAATATATTACTATATCCATATGAATAATTTCTTAGCTAATATTCTGATGTCAAATTATTTAGATCTATTGAAAACAATTACGAGACTCCCATTATTGGAGTAAAATTTTGAGATGTATTTTAGCTAAGACATTCCATTGCAATTTATCAAAAATTTGGGAAATTTTTCTATTCAATAATTTTGAAAGCGCACTCTTTTAAATTTGATCTCGAATATGTATTTAAAATATAGATATATGTCATTGTTTGCTTTAGAATACATATGCATATATGTATATTGTTTCTTTTTTTCCATGAATCTAAAATATTTCTCTCAGTATACAAAGCATTGATGCTCATGCTTTCTTTTCCGCTTTCCATGTGGTTTTTTTTTCGTTTCGTTTCTCCATTCTTAACACTCTTTTTACTCCACCTATTTTTGTTTCATCTTTTTCTTTTTATTGTTGTTGTTGTTGTTGTTGTTGTTGTTGTACATTTACTGTTTTCCAGTTGAGCAAGGTATTAAACCGGAAAAACACGTTGCACATCGGATATATATATATATATATACATACAAATATATATATAAAGAGAGAGAGAGAGCGAGAGCGAGAGAGCGAGAGATAGAGAGAGAGAGTGAGAGATAGAGAGGAAGAGATATTCCTTGGTGGCCAAGCAGCGGGCAACTGGCACGTGTACAAACGAATACGAGCTGGAGCTGGAGTATATCCGCAAATGTTGACGACGCTGAAAACTGAGGAGGCACAAGTAAAAGAATGTGGCATATTTAGGGGACAGGGTGCAGGGTGCAGGGTGCAGGGTGCAGGAGGGGATTGGCTGAAATTAGACTGAGAACATTAAGAGGCAGATTGCCTTAAATGTCACCCAAATCAAATGAAATTTCAGTCGAGCACCTCTTCAGAAGCAGCAACAAGCAACATACACCCCCGCCCCCCCTCCTACACCTCTCCTGCTATAACCAACCTATGAAATCCTCTCCTACCTTCTCCACCTTTCTCCGTTACCCACATTGTACAATGTTGCGTTGGTTAGGCGCAAGTTAATTAAAAGTTTCAGACAGCAAGCGTATAAATTAGTTAATTAATATTAAATTCAATTTGAGACTATGGTCGAGTCGGTGAGGTGATTGTAATTACGCCTATAATTGAGTTAACAAATGTGCGAATTACTCAGACATTGGACAGACAATTGACACAACGTGATAATTTGGCAAAGGCAAAGATAAAAGGGCAAACAAACAAAAAAAAAAAGAACGAAAAGGATACCCTAAACAGAAAAATTAAATCAGAAGAATGCAAATCATAAATCATAAATCATTGTTGATTTTTGTTTGTATATTTTTTAGTCACAACAGATAAAATAGATAATTGATCTGGATATAAATTAAAAAAAATAATGACTGATACTCTGAGATGGGAGTTCAAGAATTGTAATAATTCTCCATCTGAGTAAGTATTTTATAGATCATGTAAACAATATATTCATATATATTCCAATTCAAACTTGAGTTCATGCGACCCACACAAATGATGCAAAATCATTTGATGTGATGACTTTTTTGTGGTCTTTGGTTTAAATTATTTCCGTTTAGTCACATACACACCATCAATGTGAACTTGATTTTATTTACCATTTTTCCACTTGACATGTATGTAAATTTTATCTTATATGTATTTTCTTTATCTGTTTTGTTTTTTTTCTTTTTTTTTTTTTTTTGAACAAAATGTGGCTAAAGAACAAAACTCGAATTACATTTACTAAGCAAGAAAAATAAAGGCAAGAGAAAGAAAACAGCAAAAAAAAAAAAAAAAGAAAATACCAAGATATAAAGAATTTACTCAAAATCGAATGAGTCAAGTCAAATACAAAACAAAAAAGAAATCGAAATACATATGTACATGTAAAATACAACAACAAATGTAATATATATAGGGAGAGAAAGAGAAAAAGAGAGAGCGAGTGAGAAAAAGTAAGGAATGTTGCAAACAGCAAACAAAAATACAAAAAAACTAGAAAGATGGACTAACTTCGGCCGTGCCGAAGTTCGTATACCCTTGCAGATTTTCTCTATATAATTCACCAGAAGCATTATTGTAAATTAAACATACCAAATTTACAAATTCAATATTTTGAGCTTGAGGAAAAAAATTTTTCATACAAAATTTTTTTTTGTACCGATTGTTCCTATAGCAGCTATATGATATAGCCAACCGATTCTGATCAGACTTGGTTGAAGTATCAAAAAGCATATTAAACTCATAAATATCAAATTTCGTGGCATTCGGTTGAAAAACAACAGAGTTATTGAGGATAAGCCTTATTCATGACCGATCGGTCCTATGGGAGCTATATGATATAGTCGTCCGATTCAGATCAAACTTGGTTGAAGTATCAAGAAGCATATTAAACTCATAAATATCAAATTTCGTGGCATTCGGTTGAAAAACAGCAGAGTTATTGAGGATAAGCCTTATTCATGACCGATCGTTCCTATGGGAGCTATATGATATAGTCGTCCGATTCAGATCAAACTTGGTTGAAGTATCAAGAAGCATATTAAACTCATAAATATCAAATTTCGTGGCATTCGGTTGAAAAACAACAGTTATTGAGGATAATCCTTATTTATGACCGATCGTTCCTATGGGAGCTATATGATATAGTCGTCCGATTCTGATCAAACTTGGTTGAAGTATCAAGAAGCATATTAAACTCATAAATATCAAATTTCGTGGCATTCGGTTGAAAAACAGCAGAGTTATTGAGGATAAAGCTTATTCCTGACCGATCGTTCCTATGGGAGCTGTATGATATAGTCGTCCGATCGGGATGATTCCGAGATATACAATGCCTGCAGCAAAAAGGAGCCTATGCTGAAAATCTCAGCTCTGTAGCTCTTATGGTCTCGGAGGAGAAGCTGTTGATCCAGACAGACGGACAGACGGACAGACGGACAGACGGACAGACGGACATGGTCATATCGACTCGGCTATTCATGCTGATCAAGAATATATATACTTTATATAGTCGGAGATGCTTCCTTCTGTGCGTTGCAAACTTCTGACCAAAATTAATATACCCTCTGCAAGGGTATAAAAATGCGACAAATTTGTAAACTTTGTAAAAGTTGCAATACCCTGAAACAAAAAATGATATATTGTAAATGAAATTGGCCGATATTAACTTAAACTCAACATTAAAGAAAAAGCCAAGCTAATTTTATAGCCAAGCGAATTTGTCATTAATTGAATAGTTTGTAAATAACTGATTAATTATCCATACTTAAGATTTTTACATAAAACTATTTTTTTGTATAATATTAATATGAAAATAATAATAATTAAAATACAAATTTTTAGGCATTTCTTTTCAAATTCTAATTTGCATAATTTTTTGATTAAATTTCTTAGATATATTTATAGATTTTTTTACAATGTAACCATTTAGTATGAGTAATATTTAAGATTTAATATTTTGTGTATGAGTTGTTTTATTCACATAAATTTAATTGGTTGAGTTAGTGTATATACCCGATTTTGGGCAAGTGTACGGCCAGGACATTAGTTTTTCATGAAATTGTCTACAAATATGCAAAATGGATGTAAGTAGCCAAATAAAACGATTTTGTACAACAATTTATTCCTTAGGTAGAACAACAATCTCACTGTGCATATGTAAAATGTGCATAAAATGTTTCTTGTTTGCCACAATTGTGGCAATATAGACAGTTATGGCAAAAGTCTGGGTAACATGTTCTTATAAAATGGAATTTCAGTTAACATGACGTATGAGTAATATTCAATTGATATCCGATTGTAACTGTTTTTGCGGCTGATTGTTCACTGATTGTTCTCAATCCAGTTTTAATGATGAAAAACCACACGAAATGTACTGAAATGTTGATAGGTTTCCCTTTCACTTGTATGTATATTGTGGCTTCAATGTTGGCTAATTGGAATTGTAAATTCAACTGTTTAATCAAACTTTAATGGTTATATCAAATTGTTCAAATTCAATAGCTCTCTCTCTCTCTCTCTCTCTCTCTTTTTCAGGATTTTTTTATTTACTTTTTTATACATTTTTGTTTCAAGTTGCAGTTGTAGGTAGATACTTCCAATTTAGCCAAAGTGAAGTTAGATTAAGGTGAGCGATCAAATGAGATTAGGGCCAGAACCGTAGAACCAAGTCTGGCCAAGAGCATTCAGCCAGTATGGTGCAACAATAGTTTTAGCAACCTTTTTGCCAATCTAGTGCCAAGGTTTCTAATGCTTGGTAAAAACAACAAAAAAAGGTAAGGAAAGAAATAAAACCGACAAAATGGTAAACGGGAGAGTGGTGCATAGGATAGGATGGAGGCAAAAACGGCTTAGCCTGGCCAACAATAAGAAATGGAGCAAAGGGCAAACGGCAACCGACAGCAACTTCAATTGCAACAGCTTCGAGTGACACACGATCCCATTTTGTTTCCTCTGCCTTTACTATGTATTTTTTTTTTTGTTGTCAATGTGTGTGTGTGTGTGTGTATGTGTGCATCTGTAGTTGTGTTTGTCCATGTATTTTCTTTTTTTTTTTTTGCATTATTTAGTTATGCTTTTCCTGGTTTTCCTTGATGCCTAGTTATTGTTGCTATATCTGCAGTTGTGGCTGTTGTTGTTGTTGTCGTTTAAAAATTCTTTTTATGACTTGCATTTTAGAATTTGTGTTTTCTTTTTATACCCTCACATAAACTGAATATATCAATTTCAAACACATATAGAAATGCTCTATATAAATACTTATATATATATATACATATATATTCTTAATCATAATCAATAATGAAACTGAAGTTGACATCTGTTCATATCTCCAAAGGAAACATCAAAATCGATGATTCCATAAATAAAATTCACTTTTTTTTCGAACTGCTCCGGATCGAATAACTATATAATAAAATGATTCATAAGAATATTGTCATTTATCTTTCAGGGTATGGGACATTCGGTAAGCAGAAATTTTATACTAGAATCTTTGCTCGTGTTTTTGTTCAACTTTTGGGTAAAGCGAATAACGAAAACTTTGCACAAGGATAATCAAAAGGGATTTGCGCCGTATGCACATGCACACGCACATGCACACGCACATGCACACACACACACACACACAAATATATGTATGTATATATATATATATATGTATATATGTATCGATATATCGATATATGAATGAATTTTTTGCATTTGATATATCCCTACACTTTCTACTTTTCCAGCAATTCCATCTATCTCTCCCTCTCTCTCTCTCTCTCTTTCTCCCTCTTTCTCTCTTTCGCTCTCTCTCTGCTTCTCTCTCTATCTAGCAAGTAAATAGATGACATAAATATTTTATTTTCATTTTGCAAACATTTTGCATATCTGAAATAGCCAAACTGAAGACTACAAAGGCCATATAGTATAAAGTGCCGTGTGGAAAGGGAGGGGGGGAGGGGTTGGAGAGAAGGTTATAGTGAGAATGACAAAATATATACATAGATGAACTGTAGCAATTGCTTTCGAATTGCTTCAATTGAATGTTAATTGAGAGATTATCCATACAGTGCAAAATATGGTACGAATTGTTAAAAATTTCGCAATAAAACTTTTAATTTTTTATCATACTTTTAATTTTTATTACCTAGTTTTTTTTTTTTTTTTTTTGTTTCGCTTACATTGCATTGATATATGAGGTAAACAGTTGGAGATTTTCGTAATTTAAATTGCTTAAATTGGAATACCAAAATGCAAAATTCGAACCAAATGGCCATTTCAGTCCTGTCACCAAATGCAATTTTATATATTTTACCTAAATATTTGCTTTGATCCAGAGCGGATTCAATCGATCGGCAGGCCTAAAATTATCATTCAATTGTCATTCTTTCATTTTTCAGTTAGTTGCAGTGTTTAAAAATTAAGATAATGCTGAAGAAAATATCTTACTAGTTCCAAAAACAAGAAAATAATACTTCACGCGATTTTTGAATGATTTGATTTGGAATGGTAGAAAATTGTTAATTTTTGATCTAAATCAAATATGGCAAAACTACTTATTACATTATTGAATTATAAAACAAATGATTACAAAGCTATTTGTAAAGATATATGTAGAAATTTGAAAATTTTTTAGCACCCTTAAATGCATTGAACCGGTCCTGTTGTTTAGTAATATTTTAACTAAATAATTCATAATATCTCATGTGTAATCAGCTGGATGTATGTAAGTATAATAAGTATTATTATTATTACTGTGTATTATTAGCCCCGCCCATTTGCCGTGTCACTGAAACTGACCGTTGTTTATTATATGTACATATGTAGAATGTATTATTTATTTGGATATTTTTGTTATTACTCTTGTCCTAGTTATTATTATTATTATTATTATTATTATTTTTGTTGTTGTTATTGTATTTGGAACTTAAGTGCATAAATAAACACATTTTAATTTAATTAAAATATAAAATGCAAAAACCTTTCCCGCCCATTTCAATAACCCTGCCCCTCGTTTAAGCCCCATATAACCTCTCCTCTGTATATCACAACCCCTTTTCATCAAGCTTTTGTATGTAGTTTATCAATGTTCGTTGACCAATATGCACAATGCATAAATTTATATCATGTAAAATGTAAATTGTTGTTCTTGTTCTTCCGGTTTGGCCTTAATATATATATATTTATATATATATATATACATATATGTATATATATTGTTTGTTACGGAACTGAAAGAGGATTTTTGCGATTTTTGTAAAATCGAATTAGACCCTAGGGTAAAATAATGTTCGAAGATGGACAAAATATGTAAATAAAACGGCATTTTTGATAGACTGCAAATTGCATTTCAGTGAAAGTGAGAGTTAAAATGTGTGTCGGTGTATATAAGAGAGACAGAGAGAGAGAAAGATATATAGGCTTGATGACACAGAGTGAGATAAAAAATATATAGATTGAATTGACATAAATCAGAATAATTAACTCCAAAATTATGCACTTTTGTGGCAACTGTACTTTAAAAGCAATTGCAAAATCAGAATAAAACGCCAAACAATTAAATATTTTGTACAAACATATCACACCATAAAGGACATACATACATACATACATACATATGTAAATACTTGTTTGATTTCGGTTAATATATTCCATCAACCAAAAAAGTAATTCAGAATATCAGTTTGGAATTCATTTTTGTAATGATCCTCAATCGATGTTGACTAAATTGAAGAAAATCTTTAAAATATTATAATAAAATATTCCATTGAAATGAGAAAAATATAGTTTGTTTGGAATAATACTTATATATATATTTTTGCTGGATAATTTATATATATTTATCTATGAATAATTAAATATATTTTTTTTGATTTTAATTTTCATTTTTCCTTGGATCAGAAGTCTTCTTCTTCTTTCTTGTTGCATTAACTTGTTATGCCATCGCACTGATCAGAATATACATATATTGTTGACCGAGTATAATAAAATACCAACATTTAATCAATTTGATAAATAAATTTTTTCGCTTCAGTAATGAATCTATATTATCGATATATATGCTATCGATATTTTTATTATCGACTTCGATATTATCGATAGTTGCTATCGATTTCAGTTTGTAACGATCAACTTTTCTTTATTAATTTATGCATTTATGCTTTAAGTATCGATTTCATATTATCTTATAGTAGATAATCTATTGCCGATATCTGTTTATCGATAACAAGTAATCAACATTCAAAGCACATAATCAACACTTTAATTGGTAAACTTGTTTTATGCATTCTATGCTCTTTATCACATCTCACGGATCTTATGTACATATGTAATTCACATAACTTCACGCTATCGATAACGATAACTTGGTCAAGTTAATAATAAAAAAGGCAAGCTTAAAAATTTATATGAATCATTTCAATCTGATAAATAAGGTTCTCTTTCACGATTAACTTTTACATTTCATTTATTATCTTACCTTTCTCTCTCTCTCTCTCTCTCTCTCTCACTCTCACACTCTCTCTCTCTCTTTCTTCTCACAATTGGATTTTAAAAATCTGTGTTAAGTCAGTTTATCTTTGTTTATTTTTCTTTCTTTCTTTATTTCGAATTTGTTTTGCGTGGAAAATTTCTGAATGATCTTTCTCAATAAATTGCCGACAAGCCCATTATTGGGTCTTTTTAAACACTTTTCTCACTCAATTCACTTTTGATTTGATTTGATTGCCAAGGCCAAAAAAAAAAAGGAAAATATTACCCTCAAGAAAAAAGCGCGCGCGAAAATTTCTTCATTCACAATAATAACAACAACACCAACTGACGACCAGTGGCACGCGGCAATCGAAAAGCCAAAAAGATAAACAAAATGCCCAACCAAAAAAAAAAAAAAAAAAAGGACAAATCAAACGAAAAATCAAAAAAGGAAGAAAACAAAATAGAGACACAGATGCGATATCCAAAAAGGAAAGTTTAGTGGGTCTGGAGGATATTGTGGGTGGGGGGTGTGAAAAACCCTTAAATAGGAAATAAAGTCAAAACAAACAAAGTTTCACAATGTTAGGCGGGTATCAATAATATTAGACCGGCGGCGGCTCATTGGGTCAAAACTTTTGCTTGATGAACACTTAAACGACTCAACTCGACTCGAATTTGGCGCTCTGACTCTGATCAAAGAGACAGAATGAATATGAATATATATGCGGGCGGGATATAGAGCACAGGACACGTTGCCCGCTGCAAATACCGACACTGACTGCATTCGCGGATGTTTTGGCTGGCGAATTTAAGATACGCACACACACACACGACGACGGCGACGACGACGACGAAACGCAACACACAGGACACGAATCGTCAGTCATATAGACGAGTAACCACGACCCACGACAACGCACGAGCTTCAAGCTACAGTGGGATAGACCCACAGCTACAGCTGTTCCCTCCTTTACCTAATACCACATTGCAATTGTTGCTATATCTGCGCATGACCCATTATATTATGGGATACGACGACGACGAATGCATAGACGATAACCGAAGCGATTTCACGACTATATAGTTAGGATCGGATAAGGACGAGCGAACGACCCATACGATAGAGGGTGGGATGGGTGGATGGGTATATATATATATATGTATGTATATATATATGTATGTACATATATCTGCTGGTATTTGGTACTAGGCGACTTTCCCAACTAGCCACAAAATTGGCGCGCAATTTCAATTAGTTGATGTCCTGTCTCTCGTCTCGGTTGCCCATCAATTTCTTAGCCGGTTGAGTTGATATGCTCCCTCTTCCACAATTACCACACCATTCACCCTACTACCTACTCCTTATTCTAAAGTTCATAGACTGCGTATACATATGTCGTAGTGGTTGTTATTTTTACTTTTACTTCTCTTCATCTATTTCATCTCCACTTCTTCTACTTCTTATGCTTCTTCTTTATCTCTTCAACCACCACTATATCTGCCTTTAATTTAGCGTTTAAAGTGGCCACGTCCGTCCCTGCCTTGACATCAAAAAACAAACGAAATGAAATGAATTGAAACGGAAAAGGAAAATCTGACCACAAGCCGTCAATTTTATTGAGTGCAATGCAAGCTTGTTGAAAAAAAAAAAAAACAACAACAACAAAAAAAAAAAAAAAAAAAAAAGAAGAAATACAAAAAAAAAGGAAAGTGAGGAAAAAGTCTTTACGGTTGATCAGATTCTCCTTTTTTGGTAGTATAGATGCGGATGGTAGATGAACAGAAATATATATGTTATATTTCAAATTTTATAACATTTCAATTAATTTCTGATAGCCCAATAAAGACAACTAAGATTGAAACCTTAAAATTAACATTTATTAATTTAATTTAAAAATCTAGCATTCTAATAATTAAAATAATAAATAATTTAAAAAAAAAAGAATCATTCTTATATCTATTTAAAATTTAAAGATTTACATTTCAATGAACTTCTTTGCAATAAGTTTTTTATGTTTTTTTTTTTTTTTTTTTTTTTGCATTTTCCATCATTTCTACCTTGACGTGTCTCATTAAGAGAAAGGCGTTGACATGTTTTCTATTTCCAGACGTTTGATTAAAAAAGAAAAATCCATGCTTTCCCCCTCTTATCATGCTATGATGATAGTATTAGTCGTTCTAGACAGTGCCAGTGACAGTTGGTCTTGGTTGGTCTCATATAATGAAAAATTGCAACTGATAGCTTTAGATGGAAAAGATAGATGAGAGAGTTGTGGTGAGACTCCGACTCGAGTCAACAACAACAAAAGAGTTGGCTCTTATTCTTTTTTCCTATATTTCTTTTTTTTTTTTATCTTTTTGTTGTTACTGGGCCTTTTTCTTGCCAACGGTTTTTATAGTTGGCGACTGAGCCGACTGAAAGCTAAAATTAAAACAATGGAGCCACTGTGTTGACTACAAAAGGCGCCTCTCTCTCTGCCACACACTTTCATGTGGCATTTAAATAAAAGAGAGCACTCCTAATAAGGCATCCGCCTATTGTTATCGATGCTAAAGTCTGCCTCCCAGCACTAAACTGAAGCAGCTGCTGCTGCAAGTGTGAACAAAAACAAAAAAAAAAAAAATTAAAATAAAAAAAAAAGGAAAGAGATGAAAGAAATAAAGCCTCATTTCCGGTAAAATGAAAAATTAGTTGTCTTAAAGTCAGTCGCAGCTTAAAATTGTAAAATTAGTAAAAAAAATAAGAAAAAATTAATTCGCTGATGTAAAATGATATCTAATATCGATTTGAATTTTTTTTTCTTTCTTCTTTTTCTCTTTTAATCAAATTACGACTGAAGTATCTACTTAAATATATCAAGGTCAATTATGCAAGTTTAATTAATTTGACATTTGCCATGACAATAGCAACAACAGAAAGACAAAACAAAGCAATTAAAGCGACAGCTGAAAAGTAGGCAACACCATTAACTTAAGTACAATTGGCAGAGTAGAGAACGCAGCTGATTAGTAATAAGTACACACGCACACACACACACACACACACCCACACAGACACGCACACACAGAGACCTTTTTGCTGTAATTGTGGCTACATAACTCTTTATGTAAAATCACAACGATTTTCCTGTACACCGCACATCTGACACTTAAACCCCATGACGCACACTAAGCAAAACCTATGCCTTAACCCCCCCACCACACACACCCACACTCACACATACCCCATCTCCCCACGTAAAACGAATGCCAATAAACCCAATAACAAAAGGGAGATCCAGATGCAGAGGATGCCAAATGCTAGGTCAAAGTGAAATGCAAGCCAGCGCCAACTTGACTGCAATTGCTCCTGCTTCTCAGTCTTTGTGCATTAATGTGCAGCCATGTCATTGTGTGTGTGTGTGTGTGTGTGTGTGAGAGAGAGTATGGGTGTGTGTTTTTCTATGCTTGTATGCGTGGGATTCTGCAAAGACATCTCACACGGCACCATGACACCAGCAGGCAAAACCGAGGCACGAGCGGCATGCGGTATTTGTGTATTTGTATGAATGCTCATAATGCGCTGCTAATGCTAATAAGCATTTATGTTAGTGTGCCGTGTACGTGAGTGTCTGTATCTGTGTGTGTGTGTGTGTATGTGTGTGTGTGAGTTTGTATAAGCGTATGTGTATGTCTATGCCTCTGTCAACCAGTGAACCAGCATACCAGCTTAGTAGCATGTCTGTTGTGTGTCCATGTGTGTGTGTGTGTGTTTGGGTGTGTGTGTATATACATATGTCTATGTCTAACAACAATCAAATTCCATCAATCGATTTCTCAAAAATATCGCTTCGAATTCGATTTTTTTTTTATTTCATTTTATTATACATATTACAAATATTCTATTAATATTATTGTACAATAACCCAAAGCGAAATCCCTTTGGGACAATTTATTTCTTTATTATTTGATAATTTGAAAATTTGGAAAAATTCCTAAAATTCAGTTTCAATGTTATTTCAGATAAAAATATATTATTTAATAGAATTAATATATTAATATATATTAATATATTTCAACTATTATAGCTGGTATGTCAATATGGAACAACATCTATATAAGATCGGTTTTGCCAACCTATTATCAAATTATAGAAAATCCAATTTTATATTTCTGAATTAGTGTTTGAAATTCAGTAATCAATAGATTGAAAATCATTAAGTTTCAGATTGAATAAGATATAGAGATAATAGTTGATAATACAATTAAGCAATCAGTTAATGATAATTTTTTTGTAAATTGTAGAAACAATTCTAATTCTAAACGTTGTTAGCATTTTATATAAAAGTTTTACATAGTTCAAAATTATAACTAAACTAGAAAGATGGACTAACTTCGGCCGTGCCGAAGTTCGTATACCCTTGCAGATTTTCTCTATATAATTCACCAGAAGCATTATTGTAAATTAAACATACCAAATTTACAAATTCAAAATTTTGAGCTTGAGGAAAAAAATTTTTCATACAAAATTTTTTTTGTACCGATTGTTCCTATAGCAGCTATATGATATAGCCAACCGATTCTGATAAAACTTGATTGAAGTATTAAGAAGTATCTTAAACTCACAAATATCAAATTTCGTGGCATTCGGTTGAAAAACAACAGAGTTATTGAGGATAAAGCTTATTCATGACCGATCGGTCCTATGGGAGCTATATGATATAGTCGTCCGATTCTGATCAAACTTGGTTGAAGTATCAAGAAGCATATTAAACTCATAAATATCAAATTTCGTGGCATTCGGTTGAAAAACAACAGTTATTGAGGATAATCCTTATTTATGACCGATCGTTCCTATGGGAGCTATATGATATAGTCGTCCGATTCTGATCAAAGTTGGTCAAAGTATCAAGAAGCATATTAAACTCATAAATATCAAATTTCGTGGCATTCGGTTAAAAAACAACAGAGTTATTGAGGATAAAGCTTATTCCTGACCGATCGTTCCTATGGGAGCTATATGATATAGTCGTCCGATCGGGATGATTCCGAGATATACAATGCCTGCAGCAAAAAGGAGCCTATGCTGAAAATCTCAGCTCTGTAGCTCTTATGGTCTCGGAGGAGAAGCTGTTGATCCAGACAGACGGACAGACGGACAGACGGACAGACGGACAGACGGACATGGTCATATGGACTCGGCTATTCATGCTGATCAAGAATATATATACTTTATATAGTCGGAGATGCTTCCTTCTGTGCGTTGCAAACTTCTGACCAAAATTAATATACCCTCTGCAAGGGTATAAATATTATAGTTATAGTAACGATAATCATAATAATTCTAATCATCTGAACTTTCATGTACTTGAAAGTGAAAGTTCTTTTTGGTGCTCTTGTTTTGGTTTTCAACTTTAGGAACATGAGATGTTGCCTCACTTGGTACATTTTAATCCGCCTTCACTTACAAAACACATATATATGCATATGTATATGTATGTATGTGTGTATGTTCATATGTATACTTGTATGCACGATATATCCATATATATGTATATATACCAGCAGCAGTGTCTCTGAGTCTGCACAAAATTCGCCTTTAATGCGCTTCAAAATTACATTTTATTAACGCACGCACGCACGCACACACACACACACACACATACACACACATACACACACATACATATATACACTTATTTACCCACACACGTTCACAAAAGAAAGAGCGAGAAAGACTACACTTGTCGTGTAGTTGGCAACACTTTCACTGTCTGGGATACCAACACCCCCTCCCGCCCCCCCCTTCCCCCTTCCCCATCACCATTACCCACCTAGTCACTAAAGCTCTCTCACCTATTCCCGCATGCTCGCTAAACATTTATTTTGCTTGTTTGCTTTTCTACTCACCCAACCCCTGCCCTACCCTGCCCTACCCTACCCTAAATATGTACCTATCCATCCTCTTTCACTGTGTCTATCCCCTTGGATCACATTATTGCAAATTTAAATTCTCATTAAATACAAAGAGAAATGTAAAGCAATGGTTGGGGGGGGAGTGTTTGATAAGGGGTCGGTACCATTCTCTATAATGATAACTTATCTAATGTGTCTGAAAAGAAAATTTGCAAGAGAATAATTTAATTATTAGCCCCAAAACAAACCAAATAATAGAAAGAACACACACACACACACACACACACAATGACACAAAAAATAAAAATGGTTTCAGGCTTTAGTAGATGGTGGAGGCATCCCTTTTTTTTCTATTCTTTGTTATTGTTGTTGTTGTTGTTGTTGTTGTTGTTGTTGTTGTTGTCGTTGCTGTTGCTGGCGTCATTAAAAATTTCGCACATAATAGTACTCTCACTCGCACCCGCCTCTCCCCTTGCCAGCTCCTCATATTATCGCATTACGTAATAGTTTTGAACGTTCTGCCTTGCGCTAATTAATGACGTAAAATATTTGTACTTTATCATCAAGAGCAAATGATGGGGAAAAGGGGAACGGGAAACCGGAAAGCTTGAGCTCAAGCTAAAGCAGTATACATCCCCCACACCCCACACCCTTCACTCTTGCTCCTCTTGGTCTAGACATTTTTGCATGTCGTCAATTATGGAAAGTTTTTAGCACGCCCTCCAACTTACTTGTCTCTGTGTATGACGGTATGTGTGACTCTCTCTCTCTCTCTGTGTGTGTGTGTGTGTGTGTGTGTGTGTGTGTGTGCTGCTTCAACAAGTAGGATCTTATCTTAAGCGTTGCATACTTTTGGGAGTAGCGGCTGTGTTCCATGTGTTTGCTCACGTGAAACGTGTGAAAATTGTCATTTTTCGCATTCTTTTTTGCCTTCTTTAAGCTATTTGGCTCCTCTTACATCCATATATATATATATATATATTTCTTTTTTATTTTATGCCTTCAATATCCCCTGTAGATATTAAAGTCAATGGAAGGTATATAAGAACAATTAGAATTTCAAAGTAGGCTTAATTAATTTAAATTTAATTAATCATTGAAGTTATTTCCTATCTTTTTCCAGATGCTTTTTTTCTTGAAAATTTTAATCTAAAGTCTTGTCAGTCTTTATATTTTTCCTATATTGCTTAGATACGGAATAAATTTACAAATTTAAACGTAGTTTCAGCTTATTGCATGATAATTAAAGTGATTTTAATCCCTTTTTTTCTCATATTTATTTTCGATTTCTTAAAATATATAATTTTTGATCTCTCAACTGTGTTCCTAATTTAGCCATTTAACTGACTATCTACTGTACGTTTATTAAATATATATTAATCTATGAAATATATATTAATAAACTCATGAGTTCTTTTGGTTGATTTTGCAAAAAATGAAGGGTATGATCAAAGTCGTTCAATTTGCCCACTTCACATGCGAATTTTTCTCTCATTTTTTCCCAATTTTCTTTTTTTTTTTTTGCATCTTGGTTTTAGCTAATCACCAAGCTCGCCTGTGGCTTAAAGCCCTTGATCCTAGGCAGCATCGACACACACATTGTTTGTGCGTGTGTGTGTGTGTGTGTGTGTGTGTGAGTTTGTGTGGTTTGAGGTGGATTTGACAGGGATTAAGGATAATGCCTTGGCAAAAGCTGAAAACCAAAAGCAGCGTAGATGGAACAAAGTGTAGACATAGCCTAGATTTACAGAATATAAAGAGGCTCCATCAAATTAAACAGATAATGCAAACTGATTTCAAGTAAAATAAGGTGTCTGAGTATGTGCCACACAGTTACTTTGAAAGATTATAGCAGTTTAAGTGAAAAGGCGAATGGAAAATGGATTTTGATTACAGTTTGATGTTTGCTCTTTTCCCTATGCCTTTTAACTAAAATTTAAAATTGCTTTCGAATCAATATTTATATTAGTTTCACACTTGATTTATCAATTAGAGATAACACTGTTTAGCATAATTGTGTACCAAATGAAAGAGTTATGCCATAATTAAAATTGGAATAAGTATAATTGAAAGTAAATAAAAATGAGAGCCAGTTTTTTTTATTTTTTGTTTGCAGCAATTTAAGAGCAATAAATTGTTGTGATATTTCGCATAAATTTCGAAATAAAAACATTGATGAAGTTTATAGCTTTTTTTAATGGAAAACAAAAGTTGAACTTTAGATAGATGCATTACTTATTATGGATCGAACTATTGAAAATTTGTATAATTGTGTATGCTGTCTTTTCTCATTCTGACAAATTGAAATTGATTATGTTTTTGAGTGACTTTTGTTGATTGTTTACATGGTACACAGGCACTCAAAGGCATTTGTATGCATATGTCCTGCGGCCACTCATTATCCTGCCTGTCATTAAAGTGTAACAACAAGTAAGAGTCAAAAAAAAGGAGGATAGGTGGATAACTACATATGTGCATAAATACATAAATAGAGAAAAATGGCTTAAAGTTTGTTTGCCGCTGACTGACCCACATACGAATAAGTACAGTCACATATATACTCACACACGCACACACAATCACACAATCACACACACATATATACATTTATGTAATTTTGTTGTAATCATAACTGAGGCAATGAAGCATGCGATTTACCAAAGCCAAAATCATCATCAGATGAAATCATTTTACACTTTTTCTGTTTACTTAAGCGTAAGTCAACTTTATGAAAGCGTGTGTGTGTGTGTGTGTTGCAAGCAATGAAAGCACTAAGACAAACACAAAATGTACTTACCCATATATATATATACATACATACATACGATGAGTGTGTGGTGTTTATGTAGCTGTGAGTGTGGCAAGTGCACGTAGCAAAGTCACAAAATTGCAATAATTTTTGGTAAAATTCGCCCTCGAAAACCGCAGCGTACGACAATTTTGGCATTTTCACACTTTATGCGATGGCAAGAAGCAAAATGGGTAAGAGAAATGGTTAAGAAGAGTGCAAGGATATGCGGTAGGAGGAAATAAAACCAGTAAGGAACTGTGCAGTATGTACGGGTATTGCGCAATATGAACTAAACACACACACACACACACACACACACAGTCATATACAAGCCAAAATGTGCCATCAAATATTCTCGCCTGACTAGATTTCGTTTTCCATAAAGTTCAATAAATGATTTCAAAGCTCAACACCAAAGATGAAGGAACCGCAAAGGCAACAAGGTAGCCAATGACACACACCAACACACACCCACACACCCACACACAAACACATATACATACATCCACGGATAAAAGATTCAAGATTTATATGAGCGATCAAAATTCAAACATTTTTTTTCTTCAATGTCTTTCATTCAAATATTTTTTATATTATTTAATGTCATACCGTGTAATACTTATGTATTAAAATAATATTTCTTACAATTTATTTTTCGATAATCAACCTTTAGATTATTGATCGGTATATGTACATACATATCTATCGGTTTATATAGTGCCTTAATTCATAACTTATGGCAGTAGTAGTTGCTGTGCGGAGTAATGTTACCTTAACCTTATCCAATAATAAATAACTCTAACATTTATGTATTCAAACACATGTCTGCCATCAACTGACAAGATGCTTATAACAAGAATCCATCCACCCATTGCCGTACATTTATACTCACTGTGCTCATCGTAACCTTCTATCATTCTACATCCAACTACCTACCTTTTGGCCCACTTATCAAATTCCTTTTGCTACTTTTGCTAATCAAATCGAGCACCAAGTCTATTGTCAGTTCGTGTGTGTGTGTGTGTGTGTGTGTGTGTAGGTGTGTGTGTGTATGTCTGTATGTCTTGGTGGTAAAAGGAGGAGCTCAGGTGGTTGGAATGTCTCTGGAATACATGTTGTCCATGAAATGATTGAATGGCAACAAAATACAAACATCCTTCCCCATACCCTTACACCCACCCACCCACCGAACCCTCATCCAATAACAACCTTAACAAAAATGTGAGGAAAGAGAAAAAAATGGGACGCAAAAAGAAAAAGTATGAGAGAAATCAAGGGCCGCGCGTATGAAATGACAAGAAAAAATTTCTCAAAAAATAATATATATATTTGAATGAAATAAATGCAAACATCGTCTCACCATAACCTTTTTCTTTCTCTTCTTTTTATCATGCCCTAGACTAAGAAGTTATATTAGCTTTTTGGTAATACACGTAGAATTAAAGGCTGTTTATCTTAT
The DNA here is from genome assembly GCA_018150375.1 of Drosophila sturtevanti. Classification (NCBI taxonomy): domain Eukaryota; kingdom Metazoa; phylum Arthropoda; class Insecta; order Diptera; family Drosophilidae; genus Drosophila; species Drosophila sturtevanti. Next base: position 1,477,742 of record JAECWJ010000392.1, on the reverse strand, counting down.
TTAAGAAAACTATTTATAATTTTTCATTTGAATTGAGAATTGAATTAAATGCAATTATGTAAAATTAAATTATTTGCCATGCTCTTTTATTATTTTGTTTCTTTTGTTTTTTTTTTTTTAATAATTTAATCAAATATTTTTATTCTTCAAAATTTTCTTTTTGATTTATGTATATATGTATTATTCTAATGTGCATGAATATAATCAAAGCGATTAATGAGACACTCATTTTAAGAATGAATAGAAAATTATTATCACTAATTAAGATATTGTAATTTGTACTCAATTCATTCGAATATATTCACTTTTAGCATATTATGAATATATTCATACAGATCTCTAATCTAAGTTGCTTTCCTTCTTTCATTTTATTTCTGTTTTTATATTTTATATATTTTTTTTGACATTTTTAAACCGCAAGGGCATACCAACTTCGTTATGGTCAAAGTTAACTTACGAGATATATATTTGTTGTTGTTGCCATTTTTTTTTTTTTTTTTTTTTTTTGTTTTACATCTCTGGCAGTTCCTTTTCTTCTTCTGGAACAGCTTCTATCTCGTTCGTCTGTCAGCGCTTTTCAAACACGTGATCGATCTTTAAGAAGGCAGATGGGTAGGTGGTTGGTTGGTTGGTTGGTTTGTTGGTTGGTTGGTTAGTTCGTTGGATGGTTTAGGTAGATAGGGTCTTATATATGGATGAACGACTGTGTGCCTGGCAAGGGTCGATGAAACAGTTGGAGAACACTCTCAGGTGTCTTTTGAACCAAGTTTTCGTGCCAAAGTTTGCTCAGCACAAACATCAAATGTTACGCGAACATATAAACATACATACATACATACATACATACAAATATTCATATGTACATACAAATATATATGTATGTATAAAAAGCTCCTACTCCTTTTTCGCCTATATTACTAGTTTCCTTTCTATCTTTCTTTCATTTTTTTTGTTTTTTTTTTTTCGTTGCTACTTGCGCCGCTTTTCATGTTGGCTGTTCGGTTGTTTGTTTGCCTGTTTGTTTGCCTGCTTGTTTGTTTGAGTTGCTGTTAGAATTATTTTTTTCCACTAACGCAAAAGCCGCGCCGCACTCGCATACACACATAGACATAGACACACATGTGGACACACAGCCTGGCATGTCCTTGTTTGCAAATATATATATATATATATACATATATGAAAAGCCAACAAGCATAGATTTAATGCAGCTTCGTTCTTTAGGTTGTGTTTTTTTTTCTTTCTCTTTCTTTTTTTTTTTTTATGTCCACCGTTCTTTGTTTTTCTTTGCTTTTATTGTCCCCTATCCCGCTCATGTTGGCATCCTAGCCCTAGTCCTAGCCTTAGCCTCCTTGTTATCTTGTTGTCATTGCAACATTCAAGCCTAAGCCAAATCCTCTGTTTTGTCATCATCTTGACTTATTATTATCCCCTTTGTTGGGCAAAGCTAACTGAAAGATACCAAGAATGCCCAAGGAATTGAAAAGAATCCGGATGAGCATTTATAATCCAAACTGAAATGATTATCAAAAATCATATTAGAGTGTTATCTGTGGTGTCATCTATATATTTATAAAGATCGATTATCTTAATCATTTTCATTGCCCCATTCTTATCTATTCTATCTCCATCATCATTCCCCTTTATTGGTCATATTCACTTGGATTCACTTATTTTCCTTGATTTAGTTGGCCACCCCTCCACCTTATCTTTGTCTCTGCCCAGGTGAATGGTATATAAACTTAATTGAGGAAATTGGGTTAAAAAAAAAAAAAAAAAAAAAACAAAGAAAAAAAAGAAAAAAGAAAGAGAAAACTTTGACACATGTGCGGGTTAAACAAATTTCTGTTGTATGTGAGTGAGTGAGTGAGTGGTTCGCCAGACAGAGATAGAGAGAGATATACAAAGACAAAGTGTGTGTGAGAGGGGAGAAAGGGGGGAAAAAGATGTGGCAATGGCGTTCATTGACTTGGCAAAAGAATGAAATGGAAATGGGAGCATGGCGAAAGTTTTCGTTCTTTTTTCTTTTTCCTGCACACGTCGCAATGCTCCAACTCTTGGTGGCACCCTCCGCACACACACACTCATACACACACACACACACACCTTCATCGACCTATACTCTACACCCAAACAGTCGTTTTTGTGCCGTTGTAATGCAATTTTATTTCATTTCATTGAAGGCAAAGTTTTCCCTTCTTGAATTCTTTTACTTTACTTTTTGCCTTAACATTGTGTGCGTACAATTCTTTTTCTTTTACCCCCCTCATCCCATCGAAATCCCCTCCCCCTTCTATCCGACTCACATTTTCCCGCTTTCAATGTTTTTTATTCTTTACATTTTTTTTTTTTTTTCTTCTTTGCAATGACGATGCCTAAGCCGCGATGTATGCAAATCTTTGATGTAAGTAATAATTTCCTTCCCGTGCAAAAGACGAGAGAACTTTTCATTTTTTTTTTTTTTTTCCTATTTTTTTTTTTTTTCTTGCCTTGTAAATTATGGGAATGTAGGAGAAGTAGGAATATAAGGGCATTAGATGGTAAAGTTCGACAGTGATAAGTTCATTTTAGAAATCGTATAAATTTAATTTAATTTTTTTTTTTTTTTTTTTTTTTTTTTTATTATTTTTAATCCAAGTAGGCAATGACATATGTGAAATGACATTTTATTTTAGAGTACTCTAACAGACTTACAGTTTTAGTTCAGTTTACTTCCACTACACAGAAGGACAACATCGTTTTTGGCACAAAGAATAAATATCTAAATTTTAAGTGAACAAAAACAAAAGTAAAATGACACAAAAAGAAAAACTCGAAAAAGTTCAACAAATATTTTATTGCGATTAAATTTAATTTAAAATCTTTCATATTATTATCTTGTTTACAGAGAACATCAGAGAGGAGAGGAGTTGGAATTATTTAAACATATAGCCGGTTACGTTTTGTACTTTACATCATGGGGACGATTGGTTTAACTGATTATATATATTACGAGGTTTATAAGCGTGTAAGCAATTAACTGAATTAACAGTTTGAAAATAATAATAATTCATTCTTCTTCTACTTTTTGGACAGACGCTTTAAAGTTTTCAAGCGGTGCAATGTTTTACACATTTAAGTCATATATTACGTTTGCTGTTTTGTACACAGGATATTCAGACGGTACCGGATCTCTATTTGTCCAGTAGATAGCGTCTGCAGATATCATCCGAATTCAAATCGGAACGCTATGCTCTGTGAATGCTTCAAACACATTACGTTTCAGTCGTCAATTAAGCAAACAAACAAAAACAACAAAAAAAATATATATACGAATCGATTGCAAAAAAAAAAAACCAACTAATTTATTAGCTTTTCGTTCTGTGGGTGTGTGTGCGTGTGTGTGTGTGCCTCTTTTAGTTTCCATTGTAAACGACTTTCTTGCTTAAATATTTAATGTCACTTCTCTTTAAGGAAATTAAATTAAAGTGAGAGTTTAATTTAATTTCAATTTAAAGCTCTCACATTTTTGCATTTTGTTAAATTTTTTTTTTCCATTTGCAAGTTTTTCAAACACTCGAATGTTGAATGTACGCGTGTATGTGCATCCTGTGTGTGTGTGTGTGTGTTTGGGATTGGGTTGAGTTGGTTTGCATTGCGGACTGTTGGGCCTCTGTCAAGTGGTTGGGGCATTGGGGTAGTAGGTCCACAGTGGCTCGTACGCCCGTGGACATTTTCGCACTTGCATAACTTTGACGGCATTTTTGCAGCATTACAATTAACTGCCAGGCAAGAGCAGCCAGCGCAAGTACGGGCACACAGGCAGAGCAAGCAGCCAGTCCGGCCAGCAGCAGCAGCAGCAGCAGCCTAAAAGTATGCAACCGCATTTGCTTACTCTTTTTCTCTTTCTCTCTCTCTCTCTCTCCCTCTCCCTCTCACACACTTGTGTTTCAATGTCGGCTCTCCCTTTCTATCACTTGCATTCTCTCATTCGCTCCCATGCTCGCTAGCCATGTGTTTGTGCAAAATTTGTTCCATTTTACGCTTTCTACACAAAAACAATAAATCGCTCACAGCGTCACGTCAACTTTTCCTAATGCAGAGCTGAAAACGCGGGTCGTTTGGTAGGGTTCTTTCTCTCTAGCACTCGTTTTAATTTTTTCACTTTTTTTTGTTTTTTTTTGTTGCTACCCTGTATTGTTTTCCATAAAGAATTTAGGTATTAAACAATGAAATTTTGATTGTAACATTTGCCACACTTTCAAGTTATACATATACATATGTACGTATGTAATATGTGAAGGACCTTTTGTTTGTATTAGATATTTAGATCTCTGATATGTGATATATAATAATAAAAATCTAATATTTATCGTCATCATATTTCATTATATAGGATATATTTTAGTCGTAGCCTTAAAGTAATCCATATACTGATTTTTATTGTTGTTTCGCTCAGGATACCGGGATGCCAGGATGCAGAGTGCAATTGAGGCTGAAGCCATTTTAACTGCCACTTGACTGAGAAATACAATAAGCACATTTCCCCTCTCATATATATGTATATATACATAACATATACATATATACGAACATACGTATAAACATATTTATGTACCACAATATGTCAATGTGCATGCATGTACATATGTATGTATGTAGATATGTAAATTTGTAACTTTTTTTAGTGTTATTGTTGATGATAACAGAAAGTAATTTAAATAAAACAAATTTCATATACCCTAAAAGAACATACACCAATGATACTAATACCTCGACATATATATATTCATAAAGAAATGGATTTACATATATGTATGTACATAGTATGTACATAGTATGATTCATAACAATTTAACTGTAAGCACAAATATTCATTTCGTTTCAGGAGATTATATATACATACATATATAAATAATAGTCAAATTTGGACTAAAAGATTTATATTTAATACATAGATATTTTGACAATATCTTTATATGTAATTCCAAACTCAAAAGTGAAACAAAAACTTCACATACCCCATAAGAAAGAGTATAAAACCAATTTGTGCGTCCTTCAGGCGTTGACAATCTACACAATAACAATTTATTTTCCAATTGTTAAAATATAAAACTAAACGGATTTGCTCTACATTTATATATATATAGTGTATATACATAGTTGGATTATATATCTGGGCACAAGTATTCTTTTTTTTTGAAATTTATCTACATAAAAATGTAGAAGTCGGAACAATTTGTTTATCTGTTTTTACACAAACAAAAATATAAATAATTCTAAAAAAAAAAAGCGATAGGTGGTTTCATTTTCACCTTTACCCAAAAATCATCAGCTGATTCATGTGAGTGATCTATTGCAACAGCTGACTTCCGTGAACAGTTAGCTATTTGTTAGCTCACTTTTCCATTTCACTGTTAAAATAGGGGAAAAAAAGCAACAATAAATCGATTATCAGGCTTCTTTCACGATGACCTGTCTCCCAGCACGTGTTTTATGGGGTAACACACTCACACACACACACACACACCCAGATATTTTTCCTTCTGTTAAGTAAAAGAGAGAGAGAGAGAGAAAGAGAGAGAGAGAGAGAGATAGGGATAGGGAGAACGAATGTGGCAGCTATTTTAGACGAAAGTGAAGAAACGTGATTGAAATTTTATCTTTGGTAAAAGAAAGAAAAGGAAAAAGAAGAGAAATGAGAAAGAGAAAAAAACATACACACACACACACACAAATCGAAAAAATATTTGCGAGTTTTAGCTTTGCTACTCACCTGACCTAGCTTTCGGTTACCATCTTTGGTTCATCTGCACCTTTCTTTCCCTGCTTTTCTGTCTCTTTCTCCATTTCACATGTGTGTGCGTTTGTGTGTGTGTGTTTGTGTGTGTGTGTATGTCTGTATATGTGGGTGTGTGTGTGTGTGTGTTATTTGCATTGAAATGTTGAGTAATTGGAAAACCAATCTGAAGCACATCCACTTCTTGTTTGGCATACCTCTGACGCTCAATTTTTTCCAGAAAAAAAAAAAAAAAAAAAAAATAACAGCAGCAGCAGCAGCAGCAACCGAACGCCGACACGACGAGTTCAAGTTGCCTCTGGCATTCCCCTAGTAAAAATAAATTGTTTTTAAATAGCTCACATCGCTTGTTTTGACTTGCCATTCCCGGTATGCCTCCGTCTCGGCTTTTGCCACTGCCACTGCCACTGCCTCTTCTACTGCCATTGCCACTACCCACTTATACATATCCTGCCCCATGATTGTGCCTCAACCAATCCTTATAACCGTGCGCTTTTGCATTTACGTTTTACGTTTACCTTTAGCTTCTTTTTTTTCCAGTTACCAGTGCAAAACAAAACTGAAAAACTGAACAAAACATTAAATGAAATACATAACAAACAAGCACAAAAAAAAAAAAAAAAAAAAAAAAAAAAATTCTGCCCTCTCTCAACGGCTGGCGACAAAAGCTAACAATGAACGCGCTTCCGGTGAAGCTTCCTGATTTTTCAGCTTATTTGTTTTCAATTTTATTATTATGTGGGGGGGGGGTTCTTCCCTCTCTCTCTCTCTCTCGCTTTTTCGCTCTGACACACTTTCTCACTCTGTCTATCTGTTTGCCTTTCTTCTTTTAGTGTGTGACAGGCAAATAAATTTTTGCACTCACCTCTTTGTTTTATTCTTTCTTCTTTGGTGTCACGGAAATTGTCTCAATATGTCGTAAATTATTGACAATTTTTATTAATTTGTATATTGGCAACAGCTGCATACGTTATGCAAGTGTGTGTGTGTGTGTGTGTCTGTGTGTGTGTCTGTGTGTGAGTTAAACTACAAGTGATACCATGTTAAATTGCAATGCTTTTCATTATGCTGACTGACTGACGACACAAATGATAAGATATCTGATGAAACAGCTGATAAAAGAAGCAATGAAATCGTGAACAAAACCAGACAGACAATGCCGTCAATTATAAGTATAATAAATAAATATGAAATGATAATTTGGAAACACATTTAATACAGTTAAAAACTACTAGCAATATTTAGAATATATAGTTAGAGTATGAAAATAAACTTCGATAGCAACAAAATTTTTAATTCGAATCCATTATTCATATATAAAACCAGATTCTAATTTCTTGGGCATACATACATATATGTATTTGCAATCTGTCCAGATGGACAATAAGCAAAATTCTATAACAGTTTTGAATATGACAGAGGGGGAGTTCACCTTTTCAGTCCTTCACTAGTCCATCTCTGGTCTAAATTGTAAGACTAGTGAGTGACATCTTTTAAGATTTGCTTCCAGCCTGGAGCAGTGCCGAATCTCACTCTTAACTGAAGGAACACCTAGGTCTCTGTGGATGACCGAGTTCCGCACATAGGGATGCGCGCCAATCAGTCTGAAACCGTTGACCCAGAGCTGATAATTCTAATAAGCGAAAAATCGTAGTACTCCCATTTTTGGGAGTTACGAATATATAGAAATTTAATATTCCAATTGTTTTAAATAAAAAACTAACTTAAATAGCTTTAAAATTTCGATCGTCTGCTTATATCGTTAGAGAATTCGAATGTTGCATTAAGGTCTATATCGAAATCTTCTAAATATATGACGATTAAAGTCAAATTAAGCATTTAGTGTATAAGGATTTAGAAAACAAAGTTTACGAGATATGGTAAACATAGGAATATATATCATAGCTAAAGCTATCATTTATTGTAATAATAAAGTCTATATGTCTATATGTATATATATATATATATTTTCTATTTATATGATAAAAGTTAGAATTCAAGAGAAATGAGCGCATTTTCACCGGATAATGATATTTATGTACCAGGTAATGATATACCAATGCAATTAGGGGAAAACTTTCAACCCTATGAATGCAATGGTGGCACTTTGGTGGCCATTGCTGGTCCAGATTTTGCAACAATTGCCTGTGATACACGTTTAACGGAAAATGTTAGCATCTGTACACGTGATCAAAATAAACTCTTCGAAATGGGTTCACACACAGTGATGGGTATGAGCGGTTGCTGGTGTGACGCTTTGGGCCTTCTAAGTGTTGCCGAATTTGATGTGCGTAGATATGAACTTCAAAATTCGAAACCAATTAGTACCGATGCATTTGCTCAGATGCTATCCATTTCAATGTATTCCCGTCGTTTCTTTCCCTATTGTGTGGCCAATTTGGTGGCTGGCCTTGATAGGAGGGGTAAGGGAGCTGTATTTGCTTACGATGCTGTTGGACATTATGAACGTTCACCGTATCGTTCGGCTGGTTCAGCATCTCATATAATAACTCCAGCATTGGATGCATTGATCAATAGTCTACTAGATCCGATAACTATACCATATGCTTTGGAAGTAACAGCACATTCATTTGCTATGGCCGCTGATATTGATATATATACAGGTGATTCGACGATTATAAATATTATAACAAAAGATGGCATCGAGGGTAAAAGGATGGCATTACGCCGCGATTGATAACAGAATGAGAATACATATACATAACATATATAGCATTTTATGATATTTTATTTGAAATATATATTATATATATTTTATTTCGTCTGTAAAATTTTGATTAAAATGTTTCCCCTAAAAATGATTGAATATATAGATCAACATTGATAATGTATTGAATGAGGTTTGCCATATGGAGTTCGCCGTTCTGGCTCAGATCTGTATCCTTGTTCTTGACCCTGTCCTTGAGCATTATTACATCCAGGAGGTGATTCCATGATATGACCCGAATGCTGTCCTCCTGAACGCTGTCCTGATCGCTGTCCCGAATACTGTGGTGATCTAATAAGTTCATCAAATGGTGCATAGTTTTCCATAGAATCGAAACCATGATAAGTTGTATTTCCTTCCCCGATCACTTGCATATTATCATAGATATTCTCGTTGGTGGGTTCACAGGATGAAGCAAATAATGGTTCACTTATATCCGCAATATACATGCTAGAGTGTCCTTGTCGTGGTGGTCCACCCATAGCTGAATTCATATCTGTGCTCTGATATGTCGACATGGGGTGGTGATCATTATCATCATAAATAACTGTAACCATTTGTTGCTCTGGACTGCATAGAAAATATCCGGTTCCGTTATTCTGGCCAGCTATTTCTGTTGACTTTGGTTCATTTGTATTAATATAGAATCGTGTGACAGATGATGATGTCTTTACCGTGACCTCTTCAACATCCTGCTCAACAACAACAGCAGCAGCAGAAGCAGAAGCAGGAGCAGGAGATATTGAAGTTTGATTTAGATTGTCATCAGCATTTAACATGGATGGTGGAGTCTCATCGGCCAAATGAACCGACGGTGATTGTGTAACCATACGCCTAGTAATCTTTTGTTCCGAATTGACGTGATGTGTAGAAGCAGATAACTTTGATCTGGAATCAAGATCTTCAGGATTCTCAATTTGAGAATTTATTATATTCGCGCAACTGAGCGTTGTTGTTGGAGGAGCTGCATTAGTTGAATTATAAAATGCTGGTTGACTTATATCCTCCAATTGTTCACTTGGCACAGACGGATCACATCCATGTGATGAATAATTACCCGCTATAAAAGGATCTGTTATATCATTCAAATTTTCACTTGGCAGAGTTAGCTCATGGCGACATGGCGTATACGAAATATCTTGATATGATGGCATAGTGACATCCTCAAGACGATTCGAATTTGATTCAGTTCTGGCCAGACTCTGATTGTTGTGCTCATTTGGCGAGACACATTCACAACTAGCGGATTGATTGCCCGACGACATCTGTGATCTCTGGAACGGTGCACTGATATTACCCAATTGCTCCGAGGGGTAGGAATAACAATTATTGAAGAACTGAGATGGATGATTAGGTCCAGTGGAACTGGCCATTGTAGGTGCTGAAATATCAGCGATTTGTTGTTGCTGCTGCAATTCTTGCTGTACAGGTATGCAAGGAGAACTATAATTTCGTCGCAATGATGAAGTCTGATGATATATCGATGCTGGCATTGAGATATCTTCTAAACGTTCATTTGTCATCATTGTAATCGTCTTTGGTCTGCGATTTCCCATACTCATATCAAAATTGGGTGCACTCACATCATCCAAACACTCACTTGGCAGGTTAGCGGGCACCGAACGTTGCCTTCGAAGTGTGCTATGGTGGGATCTAGCATTTGGAATATAGGAGCGTTCATTTGCCCCCGAGTCTCCACCAAAAGAAGGCATGGTCACATTTTCCAAGCGCTCATTTATTATTTCTGTGCTTGGCATTTGTTGAGAATTTTGTGGCGTCCTCTGGATACAAGGATTTTGTCCACGATTATATGATATATTACGCTGACCAGTCTCAGATTTCGAGATGCCACCAAAAGAAGGCATAGAAATGTCCTCCAAACGATCATTGGTAGCTGGTACCCGATAGGAACTAGGAAAGGATGGAGCCGAGACATCGCAAATGTTTTGCGACACCATGATTCCCGGTTGCCTTCCTGGACTTCTATGTCGGGAAGCAGCTGATATACCATTAAACGAAGGCATGGTTACGTCCTCTAGACAGTCATTTCTTGTAGGATCTCTGGTTGTGTTAGCAAGTGACGGTGCCGATTCATCGCATACATTATGGACATGTCTATCCCTTCTTTGTCTTCGTCGTGAAGCTGCGCCACGCGACATACTTCGCGAAAAAGATGGTGCACTTACATTATCCCGACGCTCACTCGGTAGAGCCACTTGCCTTTTGGGAGCACCCGAAACATTGCCAAACGAAGGCATCGTCATCCCTCGAGGAGGTCTAGATCGAGAAGATCCTGATATACCGCCAAATGATGGCATTGATATATCTTCCAAACACTCATTTGGCATTGCTCTTCTGGTGGAGCTAGCGAAATGTTGAATCGGTCTGTCTGGCTGATATCTAGCACTCCTAGGGATTCTTCTAGAATCACTGTTTGACGAAGGTATAGGTTGCTCTTTGTCTCGTACTGAAGGATTTCGTGATAGATTTGACACAAAAGATGGTGCAGTTACATCGTCCAAGCATTCACAATTTGATCCAGAGACACCAGTATCCAACGATGGTGCTGTTATATCGCATAAACGCTCATTTGGTAGGGTAATCTGACGACGTCCTGAACTGACACCAGAAACTTCTTCGAATGTAGGCATTGACATATCATCCAACAGTTCATTAGTCATGGGAGCTCTCCGCGAGGACTTCCATCTTTGCGATGAAGTTTCGCGTCGGGAAGATGCACCACGAGACATACTACGACCGAAAGAAGGTGCACTCACATCATCCAAGCACTCACTAAGCATCGTCACTTGTCTTCTTGAAGTATTGGAATTATTGCCCAGTGAGGGCATTGTCATATCTTCTAACCGTTCATTAGATACAGGTCCTCGACTTGAACTACGAAATGATGGTGCCGTTATGTCACGTATGTTTTGTGATGGCATGGATGTTTGTTGTCTGTACGGAAATCTGGCACGAGAAGCTCCTGATATACCTCCAAAGGATGGTACTGTCACATCCTCCAAACACTCATTGTTCAGATTAGATATATTACCCATATTCCTCGAATTCATGGGTCTATGTCTTTGAAGACTCCTGACTCCTGATATATTTCCAAACGATGGCATTGTCATATCTTCTAAGCATTCGTTAGTCTTTGATATTTGGCCAGGGCGACCAAAGGAAGAAGGTGCAGAGATGTCGCAGATGTTCTCCAAAGGCATCTCCATATTTTGTCTCTGGGGACTTTGTCTTTGTGTAGATCCCAAAACCCCGCCAAATGAAGGCATAGCAGTATCTGCAAAACAATCAGTCGGTGAAGGTCCTCTTGTTGAGCTACCAAAGGAAGGCGCCGATACATCGCAAATATTCTGTGATGTCATTGTTCGTTGATCTCCCCGACGAGACGTCGCACCTCGAGACATACTTGTTGCAAATGAGGGTGCACTTATATCTTCTAAACACTGGCTGGGCACGACGGTGACGATTTGTTTCCTATATTCACTCTGCAAGTCACCTAAACAATCACTAGCCATTGCCCCATGGTCAGAAACACCAAAGGATGGTGCGGATATCTCGCCAATATTCTGAGAAGGTAAGGACACCTGTTGTTGATAAGGACTTCTCCCCCTAGAAGCGCCTGAGATCCCGCCAAATGATGGCATCGTCATGTCATCCAAACATTCATTAGCGCCTGGTCCTCGACCTGAACTACCAAAAGATGGTGCGGATATGTCCCCAATATTTTGAGAAGGCATGGACACTTGCCTCTGGAAATCTCTTCCTCTAGAAGCGCCTGAGATCCCCCCAAACGACGGCATCGTCATGTCATCCAAGCATTCACTCGTACCTGGTCCTCGACCCGAACTACCAAAGGATGGTGCGGATATATCGCAAATATTTTGAGAAGGCATGGACACTTGCCTCCCTCTAGAAGCGCCTGAGATCCCGCCAAATGATGGCATTGTCATGTCTTCCAAACATTCATTAGCGCCTGGTCCTCGACCCGAACTACCAAAGGATGGTGCGGATATGTCCCGAATATTTTGAGAAGGCATGGACACTTGCCTCTGGAAATCTCTTCCTCTAGAAGCGCCTGAGATCCCCCCAAACGACGGCATCGTCATGTCATCCAAGCATTCACTCGTACCTGGTCCTCGACCCGAACTACCAAAGGATGGTGCGCATATTTCGTCAATATTCTGGGAAGGCAGTGACACCTGTTGTCGATAAGGACTTCTCCCCCTAGAAGCGCCTGAGATCCCGCCAAATGATGGCATCGTCATGTCATCCAAACATTCATTAGCGCCTGGTCCTCGACCCGAACTATTAAAGGATGGTGCGGATACGTCCCCAATATTTTGAGAAGGCATGGACACTTGTCTCTGGAAATCTCTTCCTCTAGAAGCGCCTGAGATCCCCCCAAACGACGGCATCGTCATGTCATCCAAGCATTCACTCGTACCTGGTCCTCGACCCGAACTACCAAAGGATGGTGCGGATATATCGCAAATATTTTGAGAAGGCATGGACACTTGCCTCCCTCTAGAAGCGCCTGAGATCCCCCCAAACGACGGCATCGTCATGTCATCCAAACATTCATTAGCGCCTGGTCCTCGACCCGAACTACCAAAGGATGGTGCGGATATGTCCCCAATATTTTGAGAAGGCATTGACACTTGCCTCTGGAAATCTCTTCCTCTAGAAGCGCCTGAGATCCCCCCAAACGACGGCATCGTCATGTCATCCAAGCATTCACTCGTACCTGGTCCTCGACCTGAACTACCAAAGGATGGTGCGCATATTTCGTCAATATTCTGGGAAGGCAGTGACACCTGTTGTCGATAAGGACTTCTCCCCCTAGAAGCGCCTGAGATCCCGCCAAATGATGGCATCGTCATGTCATCCAAACATTCATTAGCGCCTGGTCCTCGACCTGAACTACCAAAGGATGGTGCGGATATGTCCCCAATATTTTGAGAAGGCATGGACACTTGCCTCTGAAAATCTCTTCCTCTAGAAGCGCCTGAGATCTCGCCAAATGATGGCATTGTCATATCTTCCAAACATTCATTGACGGCTGGTCCGCGACCAGTGCTGTTAAAGGATGGCTGTGTGAAGTCACCTATGTTCTGTATTGGTGTAGATATTTCTAATTGCCCCCTGCCTCGATATGCCCCTTGCCCGGAATTAGCAAAAACAGGCGCTGAGATTTGGCTAATATTTTGTTGTCGACTAGGGCAATTTCTTCGTGATAAAGTTCTATTGAAAGAAGGCGCACTCATGTCTTCCAAATATTCACTGGGCATGGATGGCGCTTGGAGTCTTCGTGAAACGCCAGAGACTGTACCAAACGAAGGCATTGTCATATCAGCCAAGCATTCATCATTGCCAAACCCATTGATCTGCCTAGGCACCTGTTGTCCAATCCGTGTACTCATGGCTGGCGGTAATGTATCATCGTGAAATGAAGGCATCGTGATTTGATTCAAATTTTCTGATTGTTCCATTAAATTAAAATTAAGACGACGTCCTGGTACATTGGTATATAAAGGTGCTGATGATGCTGGTGTACAATCAAAAGGTTGCTGCTGACCCAAATCAGTATCTAGTCGCTGCTGGTCTTCATTGTGGGGATCATTCATGATGGTACTTGTCTCCTCTATCCGACTTGTAATACTGCCATTGGGATCACGATGAGTTATTACCTTACGAAGTTTGCTTTGTACGCCAAATGACGACTGACCATAGAGAGATGACATTTTACAATTAAACCAAAACCAAAAAAAGAAAAAACGATACCCTTTTAGCCTATGGCTACAGGGTATAAAAATGCCTATTTTACTCACATGTGGACTTTTGGTATTTGATATATTAGCACATTTATCCATTTTATTGGGCGCCGATTGTGATTTTATACGTTCCTTTAAGCTATTAAAACGATTTACAATCTCGGCATAGACAGAGTCCAGATAGCTGCTAGCCTCTTTCTCATCAACTGGTGGCGGCTCCAATGCAGAGACATCACAGAGCTGTGGTGGCGACACATCGGCCAGGCAATCCTCTAAGCGACCAGACGATACCATTTGTGAGGGCATGCTCATATCGAAGCATGGCGTTGAGATATCCCCTAGGCATTCTTCAGGCAGATTGCTTAAATTGGGTGCCGCCACCATTTGATCGTAAGCTGGACGATTCGGTTGATTGGCCTGCCGAAAGTTTTCCAAAGCAGCGGCATCTGTGTCATCTGAGGTAATTTATTTTGGCAATTTAATAAATAAAAATTAAAAAAAAAAAAAAATCTTTTATAAATTAATATCGAATTATATAGTTTTACGAACATGTCATATCACGAAACATGCGCGGATGTTGCCATTCCTCCAATCCCGTAAGACCAAATTCACTGGGATCGTATTGCCTGGGTCGTCCTCGAAAGCCAGGACGCAAATGTTCCGGAGTGTTTGCCAAGTCACGACATGGCGGCGATTGATTTTCTGTTCCCGAATTGCACTGCATGATTTCACTTTTAAGAATTAATTGGGATCACAATTTATGTTTCATTATTATAATTCTTTACTATAGTTATTAATTACCTACCTATCAACACATTCCAGTAAAACAATCAGACTGGATTGATTATTATTATTACTATTATTATTATTATTGTTATTATTATTATTATTATTATTATTATTATTATTATTATTTTTATTATTGATATTATTATTGTTATTATTGCCACTGGACAGAGAAAGATCCAGTGAAACAGATGGATTTTCTTCAGCTACTCCATTAACTCACCTCATTTATGTAAAAGTAAATTGAATTTTGTTTTTTTTTTTTGTTTTTTTTTTGTTTTTCTTTTTGTAGCCAAATAAACCAAAAAATAAATTTTGCCAAACCGAAAATGAAAATCGTTCTAAATACTTAACATTAATCTACATTAATTTCTATATAAACTGACTTTATTTGAAAAGAGCTATTGAATATCGTTTGAAACATTTAATGAATATATGTATGAATATTAAAAGCTTAAGACTTTATTCAATAATTCTATTGAGTTATATACAAAGTGCGATTATTATCCAATTAAACAATTATGCAAGCTCATTTAAGAGCAGCAGCTGCAGCAGCACCACTACCACCACCACCACCAGCACCACCACCACTACCAGCACTTCCACTTCCTTAGCACTTCCGTCAAGGAGAGAGAGGAAAAGCAGATGCAATTAGCATTCCGCATAGTAAGTAGTTTTCATATACAGTTTTTCTGTATTCTTTTTTTTTTTTTTGTTTCTTTTTTTTCTTGGTTTTTCTTTTCATTTTCTTTAACTTCATTGGCTTACTGATCTGATCTGGGAATGGGGTTTCTATGGCTATGACTATGACTATGACTGTGTGCCTGACGGTCTAGGTGTGTATATGATGTTTTTTTTTTTTTTTTTTGGCCTCAAGTCGCGTCACACGAAACCGAAACGCTTTCATTTCCGGCAAACACAATTGCATCATTAGCGATGCAATCTCCGTTACTTAACGTAACCGCAACATGCCGGAAATGAAATCCAAGGCAAGCTCTAAGCCCGCTAAACTTTGCACGGTGAACGACTCGACAAGTACGCAGCAAGCCGAGAAAAAGGCACAAAAAAAAAAAAAAAAAAAAACAGAAAAGCTAAAAAAAAAATTGTTAAAGAAGTGAAGAAGGAAATATGACGTCGCCGTGTGGCATAGCCATATAGCCATAGTCATAGCCATAGCCATTGCTATAGTCATAGTCATAGTCATAGTCAAAGAGCAGTCAAGTCCGCTGATGTTGCTGAGACGTCGGATACGGTTGGTTATATGCGAAGAAGGCGGAAGAGGCTGACGCTGGCTGTGTGGCACAGAGTATAAAGGAAAACAACCGGAAAGCAAACGAAATGATGCTGCTGCGTACAAATAATCGAATGAACCAAAAGCTAAAGCTGATGCTGACTTTGTTTGTGGCCAGCCAAGACCAGGATACAGCCCGCAGGACACGCAGGAGGACAAACGATGATTACGCCTGGTGCCGCTTCATTTAGCTGGGGTGTTTGCTCCAATAGAGACAAAACAAGAGAGAGAGAGAGAGAGGAGGAGTGAGAAGGAGGAGTGAGAAATACTGTGCCACTTGCAAATATTTGACTTAAGCTTTAGAATACACACACACTTACAAACTCACACAAACACACGCACACACACACACACACACACACACACACACACGCGCATACACACACTTTACCCTTATGCAAGCAGCGGGTAACGAGGGTCGAACAAAGAAAAACCATTTGATGGACCAATGACCATGCATAAAATTTCAAAATGAAAAGGTTTTCCAGCACTTAATATATTATATTTTTACCCTTAAATCGTTTAACTTAGTTAAACAATCATTATTAAGCTTAATCGCTCCATTTTCGGTTGATAAAATAGATATATATATGTTTATACGTATATATATTCGATGCATATTGCTGGGAATAGTTTTCAATACGTTTTGAATTTAATTTTTCAAATCTTTAAATTTATATATTCCAAGAAATTCTCAATTCTCGCCTCGTTTTGACTGGCTCCCATGTGTCCGTGTGTCCGTGTATTCGTGTGTCCATGTGTGGCCGTATGTGTGTGCGCGTGTGTGTGTGTGTGTGTATACCTTTAAATGGAATGTGTGAGGCATGTGGGATGCAATCAACTCGAGCTCCAGCAGCCAGGTATTTGCATATGCCTTACCACTTACCACCACCACCATCCAGTCACATCTTGATCCACATCCCTTTGCCATCATTCTGCACTCCCTCTCTCTCTCTCTCTCCCTCTCTAACTCTCTCTCTCTCTCTCTCCTTTCCGTTACTCTTTATCCCCCCTCCTTGTTGTCACTTTTCGCGCCGCTTTGTGCCGCATTAATGCGCATATTAAAATGGACGTCGACGGCATGCAAACTAATGTCAGCCCAGCAACTTGATATTCATATGGGTGGGTGGCTCCACAACACTGATGAGGGAGCACCAAAAGGATGGAAGGAAAGAAGCACCAAGCACCGAGCACCAAGCATCAAGCAATCCAGCCGGAGGAGCACAAAAGGCTTTGCCTCAAGGCTACCAGACAATTCCGTTGCTTGGGCCGAAGTTCGGCGAACGTTTTAGCTTGCTTACTTTTCAATTTGGTTTGGTGATGCTCAGGGGAGCGGTGCGGTGTGGTGCGGTGCGGTACGGTATGATACAAGGGGAACTGTTGTGTGGTTATATGACGGTGAGGGGGCCAAAGCAAAGCTAACTGTGCTTAACAGTTTTACAACTGAAAGTGGAACTGAAGCAGTAGCTACCCAAAAATGCAATGAAATAATACAAAAGAGTAGACAGACACATTGCTTTGAGAAAGCTTAGAGAGAGAGAGAGAGCTAGAGGTAAGAGAGAGAGAGAGAGAGAGATAGACATAAACACAGATGGAGAGACCTGTGCAAACATGGCCCAAACAGCGATTAGCGCAAATGTATCAAGAGTTCACGGCTTTAACCCCCGCTCCACCCTCTACCCAAGCGTAACGTCTTTTAAGCAGGCTAACAAAGTCACTGGTGTGCCTCATCAAAGGTACATTATGTACATATGTATATGTATGTATATGTATATGTATATATGTACATACATACATTTATCCAGTGATGCAATGCAAAAATCTACCAAAGCAAACAACGAGAAGAGCACGTAAAAAATTTGAAATTCAAATTAAATTAGATGTGAAGGGAAAAGAAGAAACACACATACACACACACACACACACAAACACACACACAGCTGGAATAGTAACCAAGTCTCACATACATACATACATACATAGAATATGAGACCAGCTGACAAAATTTGATTTATCTCATGCATCCAAAAACTTTGACTGAGTAACTAACATATTCAACTTTCGGAATCTAAATCGTATACCCAATCATTCAAATGATTCAAGGTAAAACTATCCATTCAATACGAGTATTCGCTTTTAATACTAGAAACCGAAATTCGTATACACTTGAAAAAATAAAAATAAACTTTACCTACAGACAGGTTGAAAAAGAAAAGTGTTTTTTTCTTATTAAATATAACTATCGACCCGACAATTCCTATGGAAGATATATTATATAGTCCACTGATTTCTCTAAAACATTTTATAAACAATTATACATATACTTTAATTACAAATACGAAATTTTATGAAAATCGCTTAAAAAACAATAAAGTTATTGATCTAAAACTTATGTTTCAACCAATCGATCCTAGTCCAAATAAAATGTATCCCAAAATGTACAAAACGTGCAGAAAATTAAAATCTTTTTTAGCCTTCAACGTTTTATCCAGTTAATCCAAAGAATATACAGTAAATCGTCCTAATCAGGAATAAATAAGCTTTATGTAGCCAAAGATGCTTCCTTTTAATCGTTGTATATGTAAGGGAAAAAAAAGAAATTTCTTTTTAAACAGTTTAAATGCTCTAAGTAGTAGTTCTTAGATAGGTTTCCCTGGTCCGCAGTTTTAAATTTTATCTTAGATAGACAGTTATTGATGACAAACTTAATCTAAATTTGTTCACTGGCTTATTTCAAATTATCCTTTTGGTAATAAAAAGAAACAATCCTTTTCGTCACATATTCATATCTAGTTTGCTTTTCCCAATCGAAATGTTTCCTGTCAAATTGTATGTGATCATATTTTTTATAGTTATATTTTTACAACGACAATTAAGTATCGAAAATTTTTAAAGTACATAAACGAAATTTCAAATTTCTTGTTTTCAAACACACACAAATCTATCAAGTATGGTGTCACTTTTGGCCTTAGCTGTTGCCGTTTTACCACAAATCATGGGACTCTCACTTTTTATAGAAAAGCCAAGTGAGGGCTGTTCAGCTGCTCCGGCATCAGCCAGTTGGATATTTCTTTTGGCAATCGTTATCGTATGGCTTGATTGGAATATAATTCCGAATAGTTTTTCACACTTGTCAACATTATGGTTACTTGGATATGAAATGGTTGTATGCACTACTCTAATTGATATCACTTTATCTCTAATTTGGTGTCGCTTTGAGAATTTTATATATGAGATAATACAGGTATTGCTCATCCTAATTGATGCACGAGATGCACAGTGTATAATGTGGCCATGTAGTATTGTTGTTGTTACCATTATATGCAATATTTTTGCATTTGCTTTACTATATACTATTTTAGCTGCTTTGGACAGCGTTAACGATTTATTTGATTTACTTAGTACAAGATTTTTTCAACATCCCAAGGAAAAACGTAGAGAAGAGGAGAAAACAATTGTGGATGACGAAAGGGACTTCGATATTGAGCGATTATTGGGAGAAACATATAGTTCAACAAATTTTAATATATTCGATGACTAAATGATAAGCAAAACGAAAATTGACCAATTGTCACATCTGCTATCTATATAATCGAATTTTTTAAAGTAATCTAGTAATGTGTTTTTTTTTTGTTTTTGAAAATCTGATTTTATAATGTCGGTGTCGTTGGACGTTGTAACCGATGTGATTTTTCAAAACATTGGGTAAATTAATATTGGGTACAAAAATTTACCTTTAAATATCTTTTAAAGAAAGTTCCCTTTATATAAATGGCATTCTATTTGGAATTAATTGTGACACTTATTGGCGCCATCTAGCGGTGGCGTTATTCGAAAAACATCGCAAATGGAAATTTTACTCGAATCCAAGTTAAGAAGTTAACTGTAATCCTGTACATTGAGCTTTAAAGCTTTCATTGACAGATTGAATTGTATGTTGGTTGAGGGGAAAAAGGAAATGGAATTTGTTGATAAGGAAAAGGATATGAATTTCTATAAGATTTTCAACGGATTTTCTTTTTTGTTTTTTAAATCCATTACCTTGGCAACTAGCCATAACTACCCAGGACCCAGGACAACGGCCACAACTGACCACAACATAAAGGAATTTTGGCCGTTGCCAAGGACAACCGCAAACCCAATTTGAGCCAAGTCAGCTGACACGGAAGAAACCGCTTTTAACCCTCCAATTTGGTAAACAAATAATAAGAAAACAAAAGTGGAATCGTTTATTATTTTAAATAGTGGAATTGTTAATCCACATTTAAGAAATGTCCTGAATGGGTCAAAGGTGCGTCTCCTGCTGCTGTTGCTGCTGCTGTTCCTATCCCCCATGGGAATCGTCATTGACATCGACGAATTTGCCCCAGACCACCTCCACATCGCTTTCAGCGCAGCCAAAACAATTCAAAGTGTTAATTCTAGGACAAGCGGCAAGTGGAAAAACCCAATTGGGACATTTGTTAACTGCAACTAAACGTAATGCCCAGGATACGGAACCAACAAATGGAGTACGTTGCTATCGCATGGAATTGCCAGCAAATAGTTATACACCATATTTTGTCCATCTAACCCTAACCGAAATTGGTGGGAATGCGGAAATGCAACGACTTTGGCCACACTATTATGCCTCGGCCCATGGTTTAATATTTTGCTTTGATCTAAGTTTACGAATCGATGATATGCAATTGAGTTTTGACCTTCTGGCGAAATGCCTTCATGGCACATCTCTAAGTGGCAAACCGGTTCTATTAATGGCCCGTGAGGAGCAGGATGGTGTGGAACTATATGATATAGAGCATACATTCCAATTGGAATATTTGGCCAAGACATGCAATTGTCCCATACACATATGTCATATGGATAATGAGGAGGATCGTGTCCGTGGCATCAATTGGCTGCAGAGGCAAATGGTTAACCATGCTCCACAATTGGAGCAACGCATCAAATATGACATGAATATGGAATCCTGGCAGCGACGCAAACGGTCAATCTTAAGTGTTGGCAAATTGGCTCAAGTGCATCGACATCGTTTTCGCCGGCAACACCGCGGGGTAAGCTAATAAGACCATCTTGAAATGGAATAGATCCAAAATTAATGTTTATTTTTTGCATAGCTCTGGCCAAATGCAAAAGTTGAACCAAATTATCAACATGGCCAACGTCCCGGCACTGCTCCTGCCTCCGTGTCAGTTTTCGTTATAAAACCCATACAGGCGATTCCATCAAGAGATTTGGAAGAAACGCAAGAGCAATTGGAATTAGATGCCCGCGTCCTTTAATAAGTGCCAAAAATAATAACAAAAATGAGGCTATTCAATTTTAAACAATACTTTGCATTTTTTTTTTTTTTCTAATAATATATATGACCTTAGGATTAGATTTGAATGATCCAAATTATATTGAACTATCTATCTCTCCTTACAAGTATTATAAATTGTATATCGGAAATAAGTTTTTTTTTGTCTTTATTGTTTAACCAAAAATTTGGCAAGTAAAATATATATTTTCCAGAAACTTCCCCCCACCCTTTATCCAATTATTTGTTTAGATGCATTTATGGCAACATAAAAAAATATTAACCCAATTTTTACTATTCTATTTTTGTTTTCGAAAATAAATAATACATATATACAAAAAATCTTTATTTAATTTTCAAATTTGAGAAAACTTAAGGGAAATTTCAAAAACATAAATTAATTTTCTTCTATAAATTCTTTCTATTTCTATATACACATAAACTGAATACGATTAATTCAGAATTGGCAGTTTATTTCTTTGCATATCCTTTTTTACCTGAAGGTAGATTAAACCGAACAAGTTTTTTTTCAGATATAATTTATAATCCGATTTTGGTCAAATACATTTTCATATACACATTATGCACAGATGTTTTATCATATAAAATAAGTCCCTTCTAATAGATGTCCTAATAGCCACACCTGACAATCATTTAAGCATTTTGTGTCTGTCAGTTAATCAATATGTAAAATAAATCCATCTAAGTAGAGATTTATTTTTGAAATAATTTATGATATATTTTGCATATTGAATTTCAAGTTAAAATTTTCAAGTTGTTGATGCTCAAAATGGGGGATTTCCCCACCACCCCCCTTTGCCAGCTTAGACAATGGCCTAAAGTCTAGACAAGACTGAAATATATATATATATCTACATATATATGTATACATGTAAAAGGCAATTTAAATTGCATTTTACCAAGTTATTGTTGTTGGCTTTTGTGTTTTTGTTTTTTTTTTTGTTTTTGTTATGTTAAAGGTGTCGTTGGTTGGAAAGGGAAGGGGGCTGAAACTAAAGTCTCTCTCTCTCTCTGGCCTGAAGGGCCGTCAACTAGTCGATGATGTATTACTGAATGGCAATAAGCAAACCACAAGAAGAGCTCCATAGTTACCAACAATTACTAATACACTGCCACAAGAGTGAAAGAGAGATAGAGATAGAGATAGAGAGAGAGAAAGGAAGTGTAAAAGAGATTTTTATGCCACCCAAAAATGGGTGAGATGACATTGATGATGATGATGATGGCGGCGGCAACGGCAACGGCAACGGCAACGGCGGCTCGTCGTCGTCTGGAGACGCTCGAACGTGTGCTCATAATAATCCCCGATATGTAACACACACACACACACACAAACACACCCACACGCATACATACATAAATAAACATGTGTCGCCCGGTGTGTGTCTGTGTGTATGTGTGTGTTGTAACGAAAAGTGTAAAATAAGCATCAATCATCGCTTATTCGAGTTGTCATCAATCACACACACGTTGCACACACACACACACACATGAAGGCCAAAATATTCTGGCATTGTTGCTGCTGCTGCTGCTGCGGTGACAACAAAGATGCAAAGGCGAGACAAGGCTGCCTGCCGGAGAGGTGGTTAGTTTTTGTCAGCAGATATTTGCTACCCCATTGGCATATAGCATTTTTTTTTCTTTTTCCTTTTTTTTTTGCATTCCCATTCCCATTCCTATCCCAATTTCACTTCCCACCCACTTTTCGGTCTCTCAATTTACCCACTTCGGTCACTCCTAATCAGTTTGTGACGAGGTTATTAAATCATCAGGTTGCACGATCAAAACCAAAATATTAAAAAAAAAAAATTTAATAATAGTAACCAAAAACAAGTGCCGAAATTTTCGATACCCTTCATATCAGAAAATAAAAAGAAAATAAATTTGCAAAAAGAAGACGTAAAATATGGTTCAATAATTTAAAAAAAATATATATATATATATATATATATATATATATATATATTTACTACATACATACATATATTCCAAAAATCTGAACAGGAAACGAATTAAATATTTTTTTTTAAATCCAAAATTCTGACCCTAAAAGAAATGTAGGATATATATAATGATATATTTATAATATACAAAAACAAATACAGAATTTTGGATTAATTGAGTTATAGACACCAAGTTATCGATTTGAGAATTCGAATAAAATAATAATAAATAAAACTTTGATCTTATAAATAAACTAAATATAAACTAAAATATAACTTAAACTAAATATTTATTTTGTAACAAATTATTGAAAGTGAATTATAAGAATTAATAAAATTATGTTATTCTTGACAAGAAACTTATAATGATTACATTCAAATTTTCAAATCTAAGAGAATAAGTAGCTATATAAATATATATATATATGTATATATGTTCATGTATATATTTTCTTAAACAAACGCTTTTTTTCAATTTCTCTTAAATGTTTGGTCAAACTTTCATATCAAGGCGAATAAATTTTCATCTATTCCCTATCTGTGTAAGGGTATCAAAATAAAATGAACAAAAAAAAAAAATATATATATATGGATATATCTATATGTATAAATGGAACCCCTTTTTGTCTGTCACATGTCTGTCAACAGTCAGTCAGACGGCTTTAAAAAATGTGTAACCAAATATCCTGATAACCCGGCCTCTTACCCCTCTCTTTTTCACCCTCTAGCTGTTTCTCCCCCCTCTCTCTATCTATCATTTTCCCTTCTGGCCTTGTTGATTGCGTGAGCCCAGGCAGAAAATAAAGATTTAATCGGCATTTTTCAGGCATTTTTATGATTATATGCTCGTTTATCCATATATATATATATATATACATATACATATACATATACATATACATATACATATACATATACATACGTATATCTATATTTATATACTTCTTCTTTTGTCAAAGGAGTCAGTCATCATTCACAAGGGAGCAAACAAATCGAGTGTTTAACTCGTTTCTGGGCGTGAGTAATGTTCTAAATTTGTTTTCAAAAATTGAGTAATATTTTAAAAATTTGACAGAATTTAGATCACGGTTTTATATAAAATGATGTACAAGTTAAATCTTGAGATTGAATGTGATATGTGTCAAATAGTCCGGTCATCTTATTTTTCTTTTACAGATTTAATTTAATTGCAAAAAAAACAACCTCAATAATAATAATTGCTTAAAAATCTTTTTTTTTTTCAAATTTTTATTTTTTATATAATTTTAATATATTTAAGTTTTAAGCGCTGAAACTTAAAAATCTGAGTAAATATTTATTTTAACAATTATCTGTCGATATTTTAAGTATTGTCTGATAATCTGTTATTGTTGGAGAAAGTAATGGAAATCGTTGTAAACTACTAATTGGATGAAAATCCCAAATATATATAAATAAGACGTAATTTTTTTATTTTCAATCATTCAATCAATAACTGTATAAAAGTTTTTAATCATAATCGTGATAATTCCATCTTTTCATCGAGTTAATATATTTATATATGTATGTATGTATATATGTACATATATATATATATATATAGTATGTATGCATGTATAGGTACAAACAGTTGCTCAAACTCGCAATTTATGCGCCCAGCTGCAATTTACAATTAATTTTCTCAACTTTCCAACTCCAACTCCACATCGCACCCGAACGAACAGCCCCCAAAACTCACGGCATTCCATTTCACATTAATTTCTTACATATATTTTCTTTTTTTTTTTCTTTTTGGTCTGGCAGTGGATCGCATGAAGCATTCCCCAGTCATCCCGCATCGCATCGTATCGCGTCGCATCGCATCGTATCCAATCCAATCCAGCTGTGTGTTCTCTCAAACTCTTCATTTGGGACTTATCCAATTCTCCAACTCCAATTTCAACTCTCTGGGTATTATGAATTAAGCACAAGGGCAAGGCAATAATTGCAAACTACTGAAGCATTTAATATTTTGAGTGCATTTCCGCGTTATGCGTTGACCAACAAGAAAACCAAAAAAAAAAAAAAAAAACATGAACAGGAGCAGGAACAACAACAACAACAACAACAACAGCAACAAACGGAAAAGTAAAAGGAAAAGAAGGAGAAGAACGATATAAAGAAGAAGAAGAAGCTGAAGAATGGAGAGAAACCCCCAAATCGAAGCGCATAAAAATGGAAAGTTGAGGCAAACGGAAAGGACGGGGTCGTGTCAGGTCGGGTGAGGTCAGTACAGTTCAGGTCAGGTCAGGTCAGGTTCCCTTCAGCGCCAACTGGCCATAAAGTTAATAAAGGTGCCCTGGGGGCCATAAACAATTTGCGTTGCGAAAAGTCGAAAAACGAACACAGAGCAAGAGGATGAAGACAGAGAGCGTGAAAGAGAGAGAGAGAGAGAGAGATTGAGAGTGTGAGAGAGAGAGAGATTAAAAGAGAAGAACAGTGAGTTGGCTGGCTTCTGGGTGGCCCAAGGCGAGTCAACGGGCTGCGAACTTGAAATTCTAATTGGCGTTTTATGCCGCCTGAACACAACAACCTGGCTTGGCCTGGCCTGACCAGTAGTATATTCGGTCCATTCGTCCCCCCTCCCCCCCCTTTTTTTTTGTCTGTTTGTTTGTCTGTCTGTCTGTCTGGCCAACTGTCGAACAGGTGTGAAATCGTTGACGAATTCTCACGAATACGTTTAATCCGCTTTCGGATTTTTTGCAGTCGCCAAGTGTCCATGTCCACGTCCATGTCCATGTCCACATTCACATCCACATCCACAGCCACGTCCATCTCCATGTCCTGGTCCATGTGGATGTCCTGGTTCAGTTTGAGTTTCAGTTTCTGGTTGATGCAAAGGCTGGCCGCTTTGCATTTTGCGGGCAATATCATGTTGGATTAAAAGAGCGTCAATGTCTACCTACACCTTCACCTGACCCCCCCTCCCCCACCCCCTTCCCACCACCACCCACACTCACACACACACAACTGTGTCCTTCATCTGACTACCCTGCAAATTAATTTTGTGCACATGTCCTGCAGCCTTTTGCAAGTTTGTTGGCATCCGCCATTCCACATACACACACACACACACACACACACAGATACACATACACCCAACTCCCAGTTACCTGTCCATCACTTCCCATCGCTTCTCCTCCCCTTCACCGCCCTCTACTTCCCACAAATTGAACGACCGCAAATGTTAAAGCGGGCAGCATGACTTTATTTGATTGTATGCATAGTCCTTTCGCGTTTCAGTTGCCACCAGGAAATTATACAAAAACAGTAGATCCTTTTTAGCATAACACAATTGCTGTCTAAATTGAAATTGAGAACCTTTTGTTGGCTCACTTCCTGAACGATGTTCGCAGGTCAGTGGGGACAATCGTTACAATTTGACCAAAGGACATGGCAACATATTATTTTTTTCTCATTCTATCTTACTCTCACTCTCCCTCTCTCTCTCTCTCTCTCTCGCTCTCTCTCTCTCTCTCTTTATCTATCTCTGAGTGCATGTGCGTATGTGTTCACACTCTTCAGTGTGAATAATCGTTTGTCTGACAGAATTAGTTGATATATATATATGCATATATATTCAACAGTGTCAAATAATCTCAAGCTCTAACTAAAAATCATTAATATCTTGATATCTTTCAGTTTCTAATTATCTTTTATTCAAATTTTGTTTTTCACACATTCTTTGAATTTTGGAAAAATAATAAAAAAAAGTGGATATACATACACACATACATCCATACATACATATGTAATAATCGGTGAGAAAAAGATTTTAGTTTAGTATAATTAAAAAGATTTCTTTTCATCAATTTGTAGATTTTTTTTCAAATATAATTTTGATTATCAATCATTTGCTTAGCATCTTTTATGGTAATTTTTATTTAAGGGTTTATTTTCTAATCAAAATCTTACCTTAATATTCAAAATGATAATGAAGAACTGGATCCATTTATCTTTCATTTCTGCAATAGATAAAATAAATTCAAAATGAAATAAGTAAAGAAAAAGATAATAGTATAGTATATTAAATTTAGTTTGTTTTGATGCATCCCTATTTATATAGTAACATGTATAAAATACTATATATATATATATATATAAATATATATAATATAATATATATATATAATACTAATATAATATATATATATAATATATATATATATATATATATAATATATAATACTAATGCTTATGTTTGATATAAGAAATAGCTCTTTCTTGATTCCTTTTATATCTGTCTCTCTCCCCCCTCCCTCTTTCTCTCTCTCTCTCTCTCTTTCTTTCTCTCTCTCTCTCTCTTTCTTTCTCTGTAATGTGATGAGTTGACAGTTTCTTGTTTATATGCAAATCGAAAAGAATATTGCTTCAATCCTCTGACTAAATTAGCGCCTTAAATATCCCATCCCTAGAGTGGAGTGTCGTGAAGTGAAGTGAAGGGCCTTATATTCATAAGTATGTGTATAACATGTCAGTGTCATAAATATATATATATTCATATATATATATATATATACATAAATTCCCAGGCGCTTTACGAGCGCAAAAAAAAGGAGAGAAAGAGAGGCACAGAGGAGAGAGAAAAAGGATTACATACCACCACAAAACAGGCAACAATCCACAGGCAATGTCAATGTCTTTGATAAGGCTAAAGTCTATGAGATTTACGAGCAGATTTCAAGAGTTACAAATATAGACACGACCGGCAACAACAATAACAACGACAGCAACAAAATTTTATCCAGTTAAGGGCAAAGATGACGACAAAGAATAAAAAAAGCAAAAAAAAAAAAAAAAAAAAAAAAAAAAAAAACTTTCAATTGCATTTTGGGCCAAGTTTCTTTCTTTAGGCTTATCTTTATTATCGTCGCTGCCGCTCGCTATTGCGGTTGTTGTTATTGTTGGTTTTTAGCTTTAGTTATAGCTTTAGCACGGCTACGCCGCCATCCTCCCCGTTCCGATTCTCTGGTCAGGCTCATAAAGTATGTCATGTGTCATAAATGACAGATTCTTAGGCATACACTTCATTGATCCCTTTTTTTTTTTTTTTTTTTTGGGCTACCATCGTTTCGTTTCGTTGCGTTGCGTTCGTTTTGAGCGTTTTTATGAGGCATCCGTCGTCGTTGTCGTTCCTTATTTTCTCTCCCTCTCTCTCTCTTTCGCTCTCTCTATCTTTCTATGTTTCTTAGTCAGTCTCTGTCTCTTTCTCTCGCACAATGTCCGTCCGGTTATTTCTTGCCTTTTGCCTAGGACAAAATTGTTGCAGTATCTGCGTAAAGTTCAAGTTGTTGGCTCTTTTGATAAATGAATGGATTTTCAAAGGCGACGTTAATGAAATACGCATCCAACAGCAACATAAGGATGCTAGGCAACATCTTCCTAATACGCATACACTCTTCATTGTGTATGTATGTGTGTGTGTGTGTGTGTGTATCAGTGCCTCCCCATATATCCTTCAATCTATCAAACTCACGTGTCCGTCGTGTCTCAATTTACTTGCTTAGTTTATGTACAACTTTTGCTTACCAGCATACCAACTCCACCCCCCCAAACCCCCTCCCTGCCACCATCCTTCACCACCAACTACCATTCTAGCCCTTCCCATTCCATTATTTCATCCCTTTTTCCCCTTCTCTCCTCACATCTTTTGCTTCCACAACGCCTTATTTGCCCCTTACAGGCATTTTGATAGAGTCCGGTTTGGCATATTTATGAAGTCAACGCAGCAGCAGCAGCAGCAACAGCAGCAACAGCAGCAGCAACAACAACAACAGCAAAAGCAAAATAGAACGAGCAGCGGGCATTGTAAGGATTCTGAATGCTCCTGGCTTCGACATGGGCATGTTTCTCTTATTATTTGTGCAGGAATAAATAACATTGAAATGAGAAATTGCCAAGAAAGTGAGAACGGCAAAGCAAGATAACGATAAAGATACAAATATAGATATACATACTTAGGAATAAGATTGAGATAATACTGGGATTCGAAATGGAAACGGGTAAAATGGGAAAAGAGAAACATTTAGATATATTCTAATGAATATTTTTGTATTTCACCACAAACAATTTAACAATGGACAATTGCAATTGGCTTAGTCTATTTTATTTTTGTATATTCTTCTACAAATCTCTTTCTCTATCCTTCTCTCTCTTCTATTTCATTCTGATTTCCTATTCTTTCTATTCTTCTAATCGCTATAGTCAACTTTTTCCTCTTCTATCCACTTTTAATTTGCCTGCATTTCACTTTATGTAAACTCTCAGCTTCTAATTCAACTTCAACGTAAGCCTTACTTTCCTTTTGCTTTCCCTTCGTTATCTGATATATATATTTTTTTTCTTCTATTTTTTTTTTTTTTAGTTAATTCTAACCAGTTCATACTTTTGCTGTTGTTTTTTTTTTTAATAACTCTTTCCCTTTTGCGAAAAGTTCCGTAGTTTTAATTTATAGTTCTATATATTCATGTTCTTTGGCTATTCCCGCGCACTCTATCTAAAATCTTTTACCATAAAAATAAATAAATCTGCTGTATACTATGCTATATATTCTATCATTGGCCTCTCTAATCTGTGCACGATGTTATTTACTTTCTTTGATTCATTTCCCAAACCTGCATATCAGGATCAACAATGTCGGAAATAACTTTCCGAAAAGGAACATTTTGTAATAAAGTAAACAAAATTCTGCTTAAAATAGCTTCAAAAAGTTTCTAAACTAAACAACCAACCAAGTACAAGTTAAATAAAAGGGAAATCGAAATGCTGACAACTGGCCCAATGATCTGCTATATATTCTTTGTTTCTCACTTTTAAAATCCTGAGAGAAAGTGAGAGACACAGAGAGAGAGAGAGAGAGAGTGGGTGTGAGAGAAAGCCAGAGAATGTCGAAAGCAAACGCATTAAAAGCAACTTAATAATTCAGATCAAAATCACCAATCAGCAGAGCCGACATGTTGACAAACGACAACGACAACGACAACGACAGCGACGACGACGACGACGACGACAAGAGATTTACATTTTGCAAAATCGAATGGCGGCATAAGCCACCGCAAAGCAAAAGACACGCAACCACAGAGCCATAATGAAATCCACGATAAACAAGATAAACGAACTCCTATAAAAATACAAGAAAAACAAAAAAAAAAAAAAAAAAAAAAAAAACACAGAAACCAAAACACACATACCTTCACCCACGCACACACACACAGACAGACATGCTGGGAGGTAAGTTATTCTTGGAATACTTTTTCATATACCCTTAAAACGTTCCTCTGAGAAATTCTTGGGAAAACGTGGGAAAACCAAATCCATTTAGTAAGCTAACTTTATGTTTTTCTTATTTATTAGGTATAAAGTATATAAATATAAGCTAAAAACAAAACAAATTTAATTAGTACAATTTATTCAATCAGAAAAAATTTAAAAACAAAAACATAAATAAAATAATAAAATAATACAAAATAATAAGATAATAGAACAATTAAGAACAAATAAATAAGAAAGATAGTGACAAAGTAAATGAAAAATAAAAAATAAGAAATAATATGCAAATATCCACATATGTATAGAAAATTTCGTTACAAATTAATTTAAAATAATATAAACATTAAAAATTTAACTTTAACTTGTTTTTTTGCAGTTATTATTAATACACTTATATATTTTATCTAGACACTATATAGTATGTATTGCACCTTGAATCAGAGTTTATGGGTCCTTGGATAGGATAAGGATTCCATTGAGATGAGAAACTATGGCAATGTTTTCTATGAGTGTATTTAAAATTATGTCATTTAAAAGCCAATGCCTAATTACCCGTTTGCCAATCAAAGTGTATTTTTTCCTTTGAAAGCTAAAAAAAAAAAAAAAAAAATATATAAAAATTGGGTTCTTCAAATATATGTACATATGTATGTATGTATGCGTGCATGTGTGTGTGTGTGTGTGTGTGTGTATAGGTATGGATTGCTTATAAAAATAAATAAAGAGCAACAGCCTCAACTCGGCATTGCTGCTGGCTGGTTGACTCGTTGGCTGGCATCGTTGGTGGTGACACGACAATGACTAAAATATTTATATCTATTTCAGCAATGCCGCCGCTTTATACAATTTCACTTCTTGCCACAAGACACCAAAGCTAACGCCCCAATACTCAAACACTCCCTTTATACACCCCTCTTACCAAAGAACATCAATGACTAAACCTCAAACCCTCAACATTGACGTTGTCTTCGATGTCTTCGTTTGCAATCAATGAAAGATTTATGACACACACACACACACACACACTACGAACACAACACACCCGCGCGCGCACACACACACACACACACAAACATTGAAACAGAAAAGAGAGAGAAAAAAATATATACAATATTTTTGCGGCAATTCTCTGAATTTCGCTTATTCTTCGATTCCTTCTGTTTTTTTCTTTTTCTTTTATGTCACATCATTATTTTTATTATGACACTGCCCCTCCCCCCCAACGTCCCCCGATATTCGATATTCGTTATTCGTTACGAGTATTCGTTGTTATTCGTTGTTATTCGAGAGTGATTAGTGACTAAAAATGACAACAATAATAAACGCATTGTTGTGCGTTACCGTGTGTGTGTGTGTGTGTGTGTGTGAGTATGTCACATGTCTATATAATGAGCGATGACATGACCAAGATAATCGATAGGAAAAACCAAATATTTACTTACCATTTGCCAGCCAAAAACTAATTTCTTCCCCTAGATTAATTGGTTAACTAAAATTATATCTATTTTCTCTCCTTTTTTTCCCCCGAATTATATTTTCAATACCCGATTATTACTATATATAGCAAATGTAATTAAAATGTGTTTAATTTTTAATGTAAATAATTGCAAACAAAATGTGTTGCCTACTTTTCAGAGCCATCGAAGAAGAAACTAACAATTTTGATACAAATGGAACACAATTTGGCTACAATTTGGATACAACTAGAATAAAAGCAACATGTACGACTATATGTTGTCCTCATCCTTGGCATCAGCGTTATAGTCAACACTTTCAGTTTTTTAACTCAATTTTCAATAAAAAAAAAATACAAAAAAAATAACAAAATCCAAAAAGAAAAAAAAAGCAACACACACAACTTTTCTCACTGTACCATTTTATATGTGTGTGTGTGTGCTGTTGTTTTTTTTTTTTTTTGTATTTTATTTTGTTTTGTTTTTCTTGTTCTTTTTTACTTTGCTGTGTTGTTAACTTAATTTTGCTTGCCGCTGTGCAGTTCGCAGCAGCTCGATGCTAAAAGCATTTCATTGTTGTCCAACTCCTTTTTTGTTGCTGTTGCTGCTGCTGCTACTGATGTTGGGTGGGCAGGCAAGAGTCTGGGGGGGGCATGGCACCAAAAACCGAGCAACGGCATTTTACACGCACTGAAAGATTTCACTTACAGCTCCATCAGCTGAGGGTTATGGGATGGGGGTAGTTTGTTAACCATCCTCCAAACACTTGCCCCCCCCCACCCTCACCCCTTAGACAAGTCTACAAAATGGAGTTAGTGTCAATTGTGAGTTAGCAGAAGACAAGAGCAGTAACAAAAAAAAAAAAAAAAAAAAAAAAAAAAAGAACAACAAAAAAACAAAACAAAATTGCAAGCCAAGAAGGCCTTTTGGAGTTTTGACTAACAACATTTGGTGAGAAAGGCAACGACAAGTTGAAAATGTTTAAGGACATGCAAGCGAGGGAGAGGAGAGAGGAGACAAGCAGGGACCAGCACAGTTGCAAACTTGAAAGAAACAAGAAAATAGTAATTGATGTCAGCAGCAACCCCGCAAAACCTGATCGATGGAAAAGTTGTTTCTATCTTTAAGACCGTACATACTTTCGGCTGGGTTTAGATAATATTGAGTCTCTTCTTAAGCAATTGCCAGGCAGATATATGTATCTAATTGTTGGAATAAACATTAAAATTAACAGGACTATAAGACTCAGATACCAAATAAAAGGAATTATAATATAATATATGATAATTTATACATAGAAATTCAAGAAATTAGTTAACGAATTTGTCAACTTTTATAAAATTTTAATTATTTAAATTTAAATTAGAGATTCACCACTTAATTAAATTTATTCAATTTCTAATCATTTTCAATCAATTAGAAGATTTTCAGATTAAAGATATAATTTTTATTTATTTCTTGTTAAGAATAATGTATCAAAATTTGTATGTTGCGTCGACATATAGCAAATATCGACAATATTTCGATTAAAATATCATTTCGATCGGTTAATTTAATACAAACTTAATTTTTGCTATTTTTTGCAATTGAAATTCATTTATTATATATTGGCAAGATTCTTGTGAACAATTTGTATACAAACATTTCTGCTGAAATCTGCAGACATATCTGTGAATTTGCAACAATTTTTATACTAAAGATCATATATACATACATATCTTTGGCATTGAAAATTCTATATAAAAGGGCTACACAGTAACACATACAGGGGAGAGAGAGGGGGGGGTCCACCTATAGTGCAAAGGTGCGCCTCTTGGAATGCCAATAAAAGTTGTCGACAGGATGCTTAAATCAGCGCAGATCAATGCACGCACGCTTGTCTCTACGATTCGAATGTGTTTATATGTATGTGGGCGTGCACTTCTCGTATACGTATGTGTGTGCGTGTGTCTGTGTGTGCATGTGTGTGTATGCGAGCGAGCATATAAAATTTATAAATTATTGAATCTATGAAAATATGAACATCACGTACACTCACACAGCATGCCAGGATGAACTATTCAGACAGACGGATACCCACACACACTCACACACACATTAACAAGACAATCGCACAAAACGAACTTACAGTTATGCATAAAAACTCTGGCTTGCGTTTGTGTATGTGTTTGTGTGTGTATGTGTGCGTGTATTGGAATATGCACAGAATTTCATTACGTTGGTGGGTTTTTATAAATAAGTTGGCGTATTTGCTGCCTGTTTGTTGTTTGCCAAAGTTTGTTCATCTTACTACTATTCCCTTGCCTTTCCCTACCACCTCTCTCCCTATCACGGCACACTCTTAGGCAAGAGACCTTTTCTTTACCAAATCGAAAACTTTTCTAATAATTTTCTTGATGATGGTGAAAGAACGATGTACCGCGCGTTGGGTAAATTTTTTTTTTATCTATTTTTATTTACGATTAAACTTCATTAAAATTTAATTTTTCAAAAGGTAGTAACAAACGACGCAAACTGCTCCGCCCTTATCCAAATATCGATGGGGGGGGTTGGAGGAAGGAGGGGCGTGGTACCGTCGATTATCAATACAAATCAAGCTTCGTTCTGCTTTCCTTGTTCATTCATTTCTGTGTTCATATTTTTTTTTTTTTTGTTTGGATGGATGGCCGAATTAAAAAATTGTTGCCTAAATAAATAAATAAATAAATTAAAAAAGTGGAATATATGAATTAATACAAATTCTATGTTCAAATTACCTGAGGAAACAACAAGTGGTTTATAAATATTTATAGAAAATTATGTCCAAGTCCAGATTGAAGGATTCTGTCGTGTAGAACGAGATTGAAGCTGCAAGACGGGGGGGGGGATATAGCTATACATATATCTATCTATATATAGGTAAAATCTGATAACTTACTAATCTTTTGTATCCATTTCAAGTAGTTTCTTTTATATATATATATTTATAAATGTGAGCTGCATATTTCCAAATCAAAATGATAAACTGTACAAAGTGCACCCCATCCCCCACCCCGCAACGCAACGCAATTAGATAACTTGAGAATCAAAATAATACATTTTATACTCACCGAAAAATAATATCTTCCGTTTCGTGTAGGAGTACGTGAATGAGAATTATCATATATATAAATGTGAGCTGCATTACTTCCAAAACAAAAAAAAAAAAAAAAAAGTCTTCCAAAATATAGGAAAAACTGAAAAACGAAAGTAAAGTCAAGGGGAAAATAAAAATCGTATATTATTTTTATTACTTACCCTCATTATCGAGTTTTCCAATCGGGGAGGGATTACTTCCATTATAGTGTTATTAACATTTAACAAGTGCCTAATTAAGGTTGTTTAGGCGGTTTTTTGTTCACTAATAATCCGTTTACATACTTACACAACAGTTTACAAACCGATATATATATATATATACATATATATACACACATATATATTTATATATATATCAACCCAACAAAAAAACGTGTACATAATTAGGATATATATACATATATACATATATGTATATATATATATGATATATATGTGTATATATATATATATATATATATATATATATATGTATGTACTAATACATAAATATTATCCGAACATTCAACGAATATATCATTATCTGCAATATAAGTTTCGTTATTCACACTATCCACACGACTTAATCTTTCAACTTGTCACACACTTGCTTACCAAATTTTTTACAAGAAATTTAGCCAATTTAATATTAAACATTGCCATCCCGAAATATCGGTCTACACCAGACGAGCCCTGGCTGTAAACTGAATATTTAACTCTCAAACTCTCGGGCCATTGAATTTTGGCAATGACATTTCAGAGACGAAGCTTACTAGATATATTTTATGACTACAACCGATATAGTATATGTATATGTGTACATATATACCTAATAATTAATATCCCGAGATCCCATTATGTTCAGTGGATAATTTAGAGACGATTTTAATGAAGAGGTAAATAAGTTCAGAAGATTTTGTATCGGACTTATATGCAGATTTTTATTTCTAGTGACTAGACTTGATATTAAAACCTTAATTATATATATATATATATATATATATCATAATCATAATTTGGTTCAATAGCTTTAACATGTTAAGTTGATTGCTTAAAATAATTTCAATTGTTTTTGATTATAAATTTGATAGATTGAATTATGCTAACTGATATACATTGATTTATATATATGTACATATACTTATACATTATAATTTATATATATTCAGATATAATACAAGTATCATAGTTATTTGCCTAAACTGAGTAAATAATAATTATTGGTATTATACATTATTTTGAGCTTTGCTTTATTGGAAACTTTTCTAATATTTCTTTGGCTGCGATATTTTTTGTATAATTCTGTATATAAGACTATACATAAGGCTTAAGGGATTATGCCAATGGGAAGCAATGTGGAAGTTTAATAGAGTTAAAAATATCTATTTTCGAAATTGACATCGAAGGACTCCAAACCCGAATTCATTCGATGCAAGGACGAATATTACAATTGTTAAATTACAAAGGCTGCTCTATTTAAAATTCTGTAATGGCTTAGAAGTGAATTTTTTGTTTTTATTTATTTATTTTTTTAGCTTTAAGACACAAAATATGAATTTGTCCCAGCTATTTATTTCGTTTGAAAATATTTTTTTAAATTTTTTTTTGTATATTAATTTAAGTGTTTGTAATTGGATTAAAATCAGCTGAAATATATTTTTAATTTTACTAAGCTTAAGCAAAAATTTGATTTGTTAAAATATATATGGGTCGGATCTGTTCGGTTTTTACAGTTCTCAACGCACTGTCCAACTTACTTATTTTGGGCACCTTATAAACTTACTTTAATCAAACCCCCAACATGGATATTTTTATTTTATTTGCAACATTTTTCAATTGAAAATCAATCAATGGCGACCTTAAAAGTGTCCTAGCTAATCGTTAGAGGAAGTTTCAAATGAGAAATATATTGTAAAGAAAATATTATATTTGATACCGAAATTGTTTACTTGATTGGGCGCCATAACTTAAAATATTGTATTATTATATAGTCAGAGAATAAATTGTACTTAAAAAATAGATTTGCTTATACTCAAAATAGGTTAACACTCATTGTTTGTTGTTTCATATTGAATTTAAAGTTGGCTTAGAATTCGCTTTACTCGAAAGGCATTAAGTTTTGTAAGCATTTAGATATAGCAACAAAAACAACAGAAGAAAAAAAAAATATTAAAAATAAAAAAAAAGGAAAAGAAAATACAAAATAAAAATCACGCACACATTTATACATATTTAAGAATATATGTGTATAAATATATAAAAATATATATATATATATAAGTATATATGTATATATACGTTTATTTAGATAAATAGAATTATATAAAGAGTATGGCCAGTATAACATTTAAGGATCGACCCACTGAAGTTTTGCGTACTTATCAAGTGTGGCGCATTGGCAACAATATAAATGACAAGACACTGGACTTTTGCCTTTCAGATAAGGTAAATTAATTGTTCAAAGTATTTCAAGTATTTGAAATATCTTTATTTTTTTTTTTACATTTTTCAAAATTTATTTTTGTTTTTGTTTTTCTGATACGTTAGTTGGTGGAGAAATTTCATGCATCATTGACGCGCGGCGAGAAGGCCCTTTATTTAGTTAATGAGAGCCGCTATGGCAGAGTTTGTGTTAACGGTTTTCGTGTGGGTGGTCCCGTTCTTTTAACGTATCGCGATGGCATTAATGGTGTTATTAAACTTCATTTTGGTCACACGGAGGCCATATTAAGAATTTCTGGCAGCATCACTGGCTAACAAGTAATACAAAAATAAATAATAAAAAAAAGAAAACAAAAAAACAAAGAAAAAACAAAGAAAACCAAACGACAACAAACCAAACAAAAATAATAAAAGAAAAGAGGAGCTGTGTGAAGGAAAAAGTTTGTTGAAATATGCAAACTTATAGGTATATAATCATTATTATTAATCTTTCCTTCCTTTTGTTCAAGATTAAAAAATAACAATACATTTTGGCTATATAATTTAATTGTAATGAAATTGTTAGTATTTCGGGATAACAGATATCTTTCATACATATATATATATATAAATTGATTAATTTTTTAAATGCATAAAATTCTGCAATAGTTTTAAACAATACACATATTCTGAGTTTAATTATTCAAAGTTTTTTATATTGTGTCCTTCACCCGATTATTATCATCAACTGATGTACTTGATGTATGTATGTACCTATGTATGTATGTAAGTATATATACATAAATAAATAAATAAATAAATATGAATTATGCATAAAACTAACTAACTAACTTTGAGCTGCATATCCACGTGTGCTTATTCTACTGCTACTCAAGATGTTTTCCCCCCCACACTCCATCCCCACCACCATACACCAAGCAATTCCTTCTCCTTATTTTTTTTCCTCCTACTCTGTGTGTGTGTGTGTGTGTGTGTGTGTATTTTCCTCTCACTTGTGCGTGTTGGCATCTCTGTGCGTTGTCCTTCGGTATCCGTAATCCATTTAATTCAACCGAGCGACTATGTCAGCTGTGTGTGTTGATATGTGTGTGTGTGTGTATGTGTGTGTGTGTATTATCAACTCATAAATATTTATTGAATTTTAAGAAATTTTCAAAAAAAAAAAAAAAAAAAAAGAGCGCAACCAACGTAGCAACGAACCAACCAATCTATGACCGACATGCGACCAGCGACCGTCGGCGACTCGTCATCGACATCGATTCCGTTTTCTTCTTGTTAGTATCTGGCTTCCACATTACCTTCATCTTCTCTTTTTACCCCTCTGCTCTTTGTATATCTCTTTCTCTCATAAGCATACTGCATTCTCTTATTTGGATTATAATTTTTTCCATTTCACATATGAATGCTTTCTTTGCCTTGATGGTTTATATCATCTTCTCATTCATCCTTCTATCTATCTATCTGGTTTATCCAACGACCAATTTTTCATTTTTGGTTAATTTACAATTCCATTTTCAATTTGTAAGAATCGTCCAGCCTTATTATCGTTTCTATTATCGGTCGATTATTAATTATATATCCTCTTAATAATCAAAAGGATTGCCAAAGGGCACCAAAATGTAGTCATGGAATCTAAAAGATCAGAAATTTGTTCTTGGTTTTTTTTTTTTTGTTGTTGTTTGGAAACCCTTTTTATTTTATTTCAAATATTTCAAACCTTTTAAGCATATTTTGAAACATTTCTATATGTATTCTGTTACAAACGCAATAGTAAATTAATATTTAAAAAAAATAGTTCATAATTTAATTTTAAAATAATTTTTAATTATTGAGGCCATCCAAATTACTTTAATTACTTTCTCTAAAATTGTAAATATAAACAAATAAGATTTCTCAAAATTTTCTCTCTAAACAAAAAAAAATTCGAACAATATTTTATTTTGAATTTATCGTAACGGTGTAATACAAAAAAAAAAAGGAAATAGAATTCGCCTCCGAATCTAAATTAACCATAAATCAAATACATAGTTGTGCTCTGAATTTGATTAAATTCTCTGATAAAATAATTCATCAATGTTCTTCCAATGTTTTGGAATTTTAATTTTTTAAACAAGCAATCCAATTTCTAATCAAATATTTTTTAATCATCATTTTTTTCCAATATTATTGCAATATTATGTAAAAGTTCTCACGTTGTTCTCAAATGTTCCATCAATTTTCCCCGATTTCATTTGCAATTGCATTAAATAGACACACACATGTATATACATA
This sequence comes from Drosophila sturtevanti, assembly GCA_018150375.1. NCBI lineage: Eukaryota > Metazoa > Arthropoda > Insecta > Diptera > Drosophilidae > Drosophila > Drosophila sturtevanti. Next base: position 1,437,556 of record JAECWJ010000392.1, on the reverse strand, counting down.
CATACACACATACATACATATGTATATATGTACATACATGCATACATATTCAACGGAGTTAGCCAACTTCGAATGTAAAATTAACTTGTTGATGACACTATGGCAAAGATGAGGATGAGAATGGAAATGGATAAAGAGAATGGGGGGGGGAATGGATAAAATGGGGATAGGAATGGGGTTGAAGTTCCGAGTTGATGAGGATAATAGAGGTCACGTTTGAAAATCATTTCGTGTTCGAATCTTATTAGTGGTTTATAATTACAATTGTATACAGGCCAATTATGTTGGAAGACTTTGAAACTAGTGCTAACACATACACACACACACACACACTCACACCATACACACCATACACCTGAATGGCATCGAATTCCCTTACTCTATCTCTGACTTACGCTTTTGCTAATTAACCAACGTAACGTCTGTCAGTTAAGTGCTGATGCGTGTGTGAGTTTGTGTGTGAGTGTGTGCGAGTATGAGGAGTATCTTGATAATGATGTTCATTCCGTAAGCAAATGTCATAACATCCATTTATGTAAACATATATTTATGCATATGTATGTGTGCTATACATATATCCATCTATGTTGGAATTTCTGATGCATTAGTTGAATGAAACAAGTCAGTCATATGTATTTGTGTGTATGTATGTATGTGTGTATGTATGTGCACCTACAAGCTAACCATCAAGCATCAGCCAAATGACCACTGTTCAAGTGGCTATATTTATGTGCGCGCGTGTGTGTGTGGGTGTGTGTGTGTGTATGTGTGTATGTGTGTATGTTCATTTTGTAATTGAATCCACGTCTGAAACATCTTGTCTCTTTGTCTATCATCGATAATTTCATTTAAGGCTCCATTTTGAATGCAAATTATATAGCCAATCTGTTGGCACGTCTTGCTGAATTTCACTCCATCCTATTTCCATTTCATGCACTATTTTAACCCAACAAGACAATTCATCATCAGATATACATATGTATGTATGAATCTATAAATAAATACATACGTACATATACATATATACATACATACATATGTATGGTGAGATTACACTTATCTAACTACACTACAAACTTTGCTCAAGGCGGCTACAGTTAAGGTATTTAATGAACTAATTATAGCAGCAAAATTGCTTCTATCGAAATTCTAACTCAACATTGTGGTAAAAACTCTTGGATTAAGTTTGCCATGTTTTAACTATAACTATCTGAATTATCATCGTATGCACTCACTCTTCGAATCTATGAGAGTTAAGGACAAAGTTCGTTTAGTCGATCTTCCATTGCACAGTGGTTCCCCGCCCATAGGCCAAAAAGTCGATCGCAAAATAATGTGACCAAATGCACTCAAATTGTCTCTAATATGTTCAAACTTTTTGATAGCAAACCGGTTGTTTTCCGGAAATTTAACGGGACTTTCTAAAAATAGCAATGAAAGCTTGATCCCGTGTTTATTGTTGCGGCGAAGAGAATTTTTTGTCACACCAAAAGCGAACTTTAAAGTGGTCAAACGTTTGATTGAGTAGTCTGAATTTAATTATTTAAAATGTCATTTAAAGTTGAAGATATTTATTATGAATTTATAACTTAATAATTATATTAACAAATAAATTCTTCTTGTGAATTTGTTTTGATCAATCTAATTTTTTTTTTGTGTGTTTTGTGAACGTCTTCTTCATGTTTATCTAAAGTTTTGTGTAAAGTTGTGATCCCATAAAATTATACAAATCGTATGTATGCCATCGTATTTGTCTATAATATTTGTAAGAAATACTTATGTTAAAATTAGCTGCCAGAATTTGCCAATGGATGTATAGTAGTAAATATATGCATATGTATGTGTATACATATGTATATGTATGTAAATACATATGTACATAATAAGGCCGCCTTTGGTTTGCAAAGGTAAGTTTTACCCAACAAAAGTAGTTTTCGTTAATTATTGTTAAGTTGCTTTGTCTGCGTTATTTGTTCATTTGTACATATTTGCTTTATATTATTTAAATGTTAAAAATTAAAATTTTAATTTAATTTTGTTTACAACCACCTCCCACCCTTCCCTACCAATGATTCATTAAAATAATTATTATTTGCTATATAAACCTGTGCCAAAGAAAATTACGTCGAATAATATATGAAATTTAGTGAAATCTTAATAATATTACCAGGATCGGATAACCAAATTCTAAATAATATATATTTAAAAAATATTATTGTATACTAGTTTTATAAGAAAAATTATGGACAATTTGTTAAATTTTTATAACAGCAACAATAGAGCTCGAATCAACAAAAAAAATTATGATTGCGCCTGCGCCAATTGTAACATTTAAAGAGAGAGACAGAACTAAGAGACAGAGAATTGTAAACTGACAGAGAGAGAGAGAGTGCAAGAGAGAAAAGGGGAATGGGAGAGGGCTTTAGAGAGGAAAAATTGAAATTGATTGTTGGTTAACATGGGAATTGACGTTAATCAAATGCCAATGTGATTTATAGTCAAAGGATAACTCTTATACGGGGGTTTGTGTCTAGGCTAAAATGCGTTTGCATCAAT